>LPNX010797685.1:83211-199229 GCA_001517045.1 Pseudotsuga menziesii
AATATTTGTTGGATATTCAGAAGATGTAAAAGGTTATAGACTTCTTCAGCCCCATTCACATGATATAATCATTAGAAGATATGTTAAATTTGATGAAAATCTCTTGGGCTGCGAGCCTAACTTGGCGGGTGTGCCATCTTTGGCCTGCAAGCCTGATTCGGCAATTTTGCCTTCTTCTTCTTCTTCTTCCAACTTCCTTGATAGGTTTCCAAATCCAGTTTCTGATAATGACAGTGAGGATGAAAATCTACCTCCACCTGCTCATGTTCCTCCAATTGCACCAGCACCAATGCCTCCTCGATGAGTCCGTTCAACATGTGAAGCGGCTGGTGATCTTGTCGGTGATCCTAGAGATCAATGTCGAACACGTTCTCAGTTTTAGCGAGCCTCTTCCCTTTTGGCTCAAGTTTTCGAGAATCACGATCCAGAAACTTTTGCAGAAGCTTCAGGAAATCCAGATTGGGATGCAGCTATATTGGATGAAGAATATCGTTCCTTAATGGCGAACGATACTTGGGATCTTGATCCTCTTCCAAAAGGAAGAAAACTTGTCAGATGTAAATGGGTCTACAGAACTAAGTATGCATCAGATGGAAGTGTTGAAAGACTTAAGGCAAGGTTAGTTGCCAAAGGTTTTTCCCAAGTTGAAGGGATTGACTACGATGAAACCTTTGCCCCTGTAGCAAAAATGAACTCCATCAGCCTTGTTCTTTCCCTTGCAGCCTTACATAACTGAGAAGTACATCAAATGGATGTCAAGTCTACCTTCTTACATGGTGATTTACATGAGGAAATTTACATGGAACAACCTCCTGGATATTTTCATAATAACTCTAGCCTTGTTTGTCTCCTTAAGAAATCCTTATATGGCCTTAAGCAAGCTCCTAGAGCTTGGTATGCCAAAATGGATAGATTTCTCCTTGACACTGGTTTTTCTAGATGTCATTCTGACCCCAATGTCTATACCAAGAAAGTAGGAAACCATCTCATCATACTTGTTCTTTATGTTGATGATCTTATCCTTACTGGTAGTGACCCTAAACTTAGAACCCATGTGAAATCCAATCTTAAGAAAAAATTTGAAATGTCAGACTTAGGACATTTGCATTATTTTTTTGGTCTCCAAGTCTTGCAAACCAAAGAAGGAATCTTTCTTTCCGAGTCTAAGTATGCTTGTGACCTTCTTCGTCGCTTCCACATGGAAGATTATAAACTAGCCCCTTCTCCCTTCCAGTCTGGAGTCAAACTTTCTGCCACTTGTACTTCCCCTGAAGTAGATGCTACCTTGTATCATCAGCTTGTTGGTAGTCTTTTATACTTGACTCATTCCCGTCCTGACCTTTCCTTTGTCGTTGGTCATGTTGCCCATTATATGCAAACTCCTCATGAAATTCATTGGAAAGCAGCAAAAAGAATACTTCGATATATTCGAGGTACAATTCAATTTGGGATTCATTACAGTACATGGGGGAAACCTTTGTTGGTTGGTTTCAATTATTCAGATTGGGCCGGTGATCCTGATGATCGAAAGTCTACTGCAGGTTATGTTTTCAGTCTGGGATCTGTACCTATCACTTGGGCTTGTAAGAAACAACAAGCTCTTGCACTTTCTTTAGCAAAAGCAGAATATCGAGCCGCAGTTAATGCCAGTCAGGAAGCTTTATGGATTCGACCGATCCTTTCAGAGTTTGGATTTGAGCAGTAGCAGCCTACTCCACTTTGGTGCGATAATCAAAGTGCCATCAAGCTTGCCAAAGATCCAGTTCTACATCAGCGCAGCAAACACATTGAGTTACACATGCACTTCATCAGAAATCTTGTTCATGATAGTGTTATTGAAGTTCTCTATTGCCCTACAGATGATCAAGTTGCATACATCTTCACCATGTCTCTTACAAAAGCGAAGTTTTCTAAACTTCGGTCTATGTTAGGAGTTCAGGAATGTGTCCTTAAGGGGGGATAGGCTCTAATTCCTCCTTCCTTCTCCTAATAGTGTCACTTTTGTAAATCCTTCAATCCTATCCCAAGTTGTTCTTAAGGGGGGATGTTAGGATATTTAGACACTTAGGAGTTAAGTTAAGATCAACTTGTATAATATATCTGTTAGGTAAAAGTGTGTTTCTTTAGTATGCATTAGTATGCATTTGTAAATATTCTAATCCGACGGTCACGTTATGTACTAGACATAGACTCGATCCGACGGTTCAACTTCTCTTAGATCATACCTACCATTGATCCGTGGCTTAACACCCGATTGGTCTATGACCTCTATTTAAAAAGCATATAAGGTCCTTGGCTAGTTGATCGATTATGAGAAGCTCATGTGACTTTCTTTATTTTGCATAATAAATTGCTCCAAGTAGCTATTTGGTTGGGGTCGTGGATTGTTTCCCTCTCGAGGGTTTTAACCACGTGACAAACATCGGTGTGTTGATCTGTGATCTATTTGTGTGAAGCAGTTGCTCAAGGTGTTCGGTCTTTTGGGAGTACCCTGTGTACCCGAACAATGCATTGTATCGAGGGATGAGGGCCTTATATATATTAACTAGATGACTGAATAAGTTCAATATAACCGAAGGGGATCATATGTGGCCTATATGTAGAGTTGAGATGTTATACTTGTGGAGGGGGCTTGTGGTCCTTTTGATTGGTAAAGAAGTTGTTTCCTAGAAATAATTATCCACACATGATGCAAATACCAAAGCATAATAGTTTTCATGACAAGAAATTTGATGTTGCAATCATTATTAACATTAATTGACCATACCTGGAGAAATAGCTACAAAATGAGTGTCAGATGAAGGTTTTATAGGAAACAATACAAATGGAACCATGTTGAAGAACTCATGATCCTAATCTCAATGGTGTTAATGGTTCATCAAACAGAGGTATGGATCTCCCAAATGAGGTGGTTGAAAATTGGGAATTTTGGCCTATAAATAGGGGTGGGGAGAAAATTAGGCACTTTGACCTATAAATGGGGGTGGGTGCCTTTTTAACCATCACAAATTAGATTTACTAAAGTAATTTTTATTGATTTTGGATGATTGGACTAGAGTTTTTCAATCTTGTGAGTTCCACAAAGTCCTCATGCTAAGCCTGTCCATTTTAGTAGTTTAATTTTTTTATTTTGTCCCCAAGAAGCTTGTACAGTCATCTGGGATATTTTTTTCAACTGGTCACATGGATTTTGAAGGAACATCCATGTGGAATCGTGTGATTGTTCCTTCAACAGTCATGCATCGTGTCGGATTTTCATGCTTTGGCTGCATGGTTTATTCATGTGATTATACATTGTTGATCCTTTTGGGTGATTGTGCTCGTACTATGAGGTAAGAAGGAAGACCGTTGATGTATTCCATTCCAAGGTTCCTTGGGGGTAGTCATGGATTCTAAGATCTCCTCATCAAAATGGAAGAAGTGATCAAGGAGGCCTCTTAGAGAATTTGGTCCAAGGGAAATAATGAATAGAGTATGGATATTCATGGGGAAAATATTTTGCATGTAAGAGATGTCCCTCACACGAGATGAGCCTATTCCTTCTACTACAACATGAGTATGTAATAGTGATACACCAAGAAATTCTTCTGATGATGGTGACATATGGTCATCGGGCATAGAAAGGATTGATGATGATATGTAAAGAATGTAAACATGGTCAGTTGCATCATGTGTCGAGGGTATGATCTCCTCCTAAGGAAAGGCTAGTGATATTGTCAGGGAATGGGGAGGGTTGTCGAATAATATCATCTACTCAAGATGAGAAACTTGGTTCGGGTGAAAAATGGGGTATTGGAATGAGAAATGAGACAATTATCTACATGACCTACATGGACAAGTAAGGTATGATTGAATCAATATATGGGCATGGATCTGATAATGGTTGGATTGAATAGACGGGATCATGCCAACATCCTAAGGCATCATATGATTATGGTGTCCACGTGAAGAAAACCCACAAGGAGTAATGATATCCTTGTGAGGGTGTCCTAAAATATAGGGAGTTCAAGACAATGGTGAGTGTAATGGCCAAATTGAGAACATATTATTCATGCATGACTAGTGTGCAATGTTTTGTTCCTTGGTTTGGGGGTGGCTACTTGAGGAGTAGCTACTATACCCCTTGGTAAATATGTTGTTACATGTGTAGTGCTTACAGGTCTATTGAGCAAGTTCTGTAGATTTGGAAATGTTGGGAAAAGGTTAGTTGTGTGTCTTACTGTATTACATAGAGCACATGGTGGGTTAACTCTTGGGGTAGGGGGGCTACTTGGTGAAGCTACATATTTCATCTCTGGCAATTTGGTGCCCCCATTTTCAAAACTAGTTGTGACTAGTGAGGGTGTCTTCAATAGGGCTACCATGCCTAGGATCTTTGAAGTTCATGCACTAGCGAGAGAAACTGATGTGAAGTTAAAATAGTCATATCGTTTTGGTATAATTTTTGAGTATGGTGGATTTAAATACCAAGAGGTTATATCTAAAGTGAGGCCTGGAAAGATGAGTGCATCCAGGACTAGCATTCCTTGAACACCCAAGGTGAAGGGGAGAAACTGTATCAAGATAATTGGTGTTCCTAAAGGAGGTGTGGGTATGAAAACTCCTTCAAGATGGCTCTCTTTTTAGGTAAAGTCATAGAGGTGGAGGTAGATTATGTTTTTATCTTCTAATGGGAAGATAGTAAACATGAGACCATATGTGGAGGCTGAAATAATTGGTGGAGGGACATCATATGCCCCTAGCAAGGTTGGGTCTTTGTAAATGCCTTGGAAGATATCTTACTTATGATGGAAGTGTTTCATATCCTACGATGGGAAGCATTTATCTATATTATAATTGGGGCAAGGCTTGTATTAAGTAATTTGGAGAAGGGTGAGCACTTTCCCATTATGTGGGAAAATCATGATGTGGAATACAATTTAGGCAACCACTTTCGTGGCATACATGAAGTGTTTCATATTTTGTGATGGGAGTCATTTATATTGATTATAATTGGGGCGGGGCTCGTAGTAAGTAAGTTGGTCAAGAGTGACCACTTTCCCATTATGGGGGATCAACATGATGTGGAATACATATGATTAAACCACTTTCATGGCATACACATAGCTGCGACTAAGGAGGATGTTGTAATCAAGTTATGTATCAACTACTTCAACATTAAGAAGTACCATTTTAACCCCAATTCTATGGGGACATTCTACAAGTCTTTTGGTTGCAACAATTGACCATCATAAGCTCAAATAGTGATGGGATGGCACTAGTTCAGGTGATCTAATAAGTTTCCAAACATGGGTTGGAATCACACAAGTGGAGACTCCTTCATAAATAATGCATCAATGAATGATAATGATCTTGATTGTGATTGGAATTTGCAAAGAAATAAATGAAGGAAACCAAGGCTCTCCATTATCTAGATTGAAATTAATAAGGCACAAATCAGCTGAGTCGATTGTTCCTAATGATTCAAGTAAATTCTTTCTTTGGTATGACCAAGATTGAAGAAATTCCAGGGTGTACATGGTGGCAGGGAATTGGGCCAATTCATCTACAATGTTGTAGTTATGTGTTTCTTTCATATGAGGATTATGAGCAATTCACTGTAGTAGTAGTTTTGGTGTCCTAGGGATTGGATCACTTCTAGGAGGTGGTATATGTAGAGGCGCCTTACTAGTGGTGTGAATATCCTCTCTTTAGGGGATTTGAGATGCACCATATGATTTGGTGTGATTTTGAATATGAACCTATGTTGTGTTCATATAGATTTTTTAAAAAGAACCATCCCATGTACGACAAGGTTCTTGTTGGTGGGACATGACCCCTTGGTTGGTGAAGGGTTGATGTAACACGACTTGTTGTGGCAGTGAGGTGTTGTTTCCTTAAGGGGGATTCGTTTTGATTGTATTCATAGATTCCATAATCTGTTGACATTCTCAGATCAAATGAAAATTATTTGTATAGTTCTCATACTCACCACACATGGTGCAAAGGGAAATTAGTCTGTAGGTTGGAATTCTTTGTTTATTTGGGTGGATTATTAGTCATTGTATTTTGGTTTTCTGGTTTTCATCATTTTGGTTTTATTGGGTTGGAGGATTTCCCCCTTCCCTTGGGTGTAGTTCTATTGTTTTTGCTTACATTTCTTTTTTCCACCATACTATGAATTAGTGTTGGTTGTGCAACTTGATTATCTTTTTTATTCATAGATTTTATTGTTTAGTCATGTTTGTAACCCAGTTTTATATGCTTTGCGGGTGGACTATAAACTCCTCCCATCAAGGGTGTTTGGGGGGGATCCCTCCCCAGAGGGGTTCCGAGCCCATGGTATTGGGTATCCTATGGTGTTATCCATTGTAATTCCCCTTTATAAGGAAGGCATGTATTGTGGTTGTGTAGTATTGTAAAATACTAGTGTGTTTGAGAGAGGTTGTAAGAGAGTGAAGTGGAAGTTGCAGTGGATGTGTTGCAAGTTATATCCCTTCATTTTCTTGGATGATATAATAGAAGGGAATGGTAATTTATTTGTAGACGTAGCCCATATTGGGTGAACTATGTATGTTGGTGTCTCTATTGTATTGTGTTTTAATGTGTTTTATTTCCACATTTTGTTTTATGTTATTGCTCTGCAATCTTATTTTTCTAACAATTAGGGGGATTGGATGCATTTATTTGCTCATATTGTTGAGTATATTACATGGGAGAGGGTTGAAATAGATTGACTCCAGTTGGAGTCATGGGGTGGGGACTAGCTGGGTGTAGATATGTAAAGTATGGATTGTATATGGGTGCAGGTAAATATGGGTTGGGAGCTCCATATGATGTGGATTTAGAAGTGAGTTACACCATGGGGATTTGAGGTGGTGCAAGTTGCAATGGGATTGTTTTTGGTAAAGTGGGACTATAAGGATTGTATGTTATTTTTCCAGAAGGAGAATTTGGAATGTTTGGAGGGGCCAATGTGCCTTGAGGTGTAGGTGGTATTTGATGTGACATATATGGTATGGAAAATATTTGCATGGAATAGGAGTATTCCCTTGATGAAAAATTACCCTTGTGATCCCATTGGCAGAGTGAGATATGTTGGGAGGGACTTGATCTAGAAAATGATGACAAGGAGCATCTAGAATGATTATGTATAGATACCTTGATTGGGCATATATCAAATCAAAGTGTTCTTCTTTGAGAATAGCCTCATTTTCATTTCGTAAAATGGTGGTTGCTACATCTTTAGCGAATGGGTAGGAGTGATTTTAGAAACCAATCTAGTAGGAATTAAGGTTGGATTGTTATTTTTCATAATTTTCTATGTCGATGTCATTCATGGACGTGATTGTGGTGTGTGTGGATGTATTTTTCCTTAGCTCTGATAAAATATCCTATCCAAGTGCTTACTTAGGAAGCATCAAATCATTCAGGACATTTAGAGTGGAAAAAAACTAAACCAATAGCCCCACAATGAATCGAAGAATATTCAAAGTAGACATCAAAGGGGCACCAATGTTTCAATACCAAGGAAAAGCACAAGGGTCCCCTTGAAAATGGGTCTCTTGGTTTATACTTCTAGAAGCATAACCCATAACTTATGATTTAGGAATAGAAAATCTATAATGCCTTTTAAGGGGTCAAAAGTTACAATCAACATACTCTTATAAAATACTCTCTAAGATTTATCCAAGAAAATACACTCTTCCACAGGCTATCCCAAGGTCATGGGTCTAACTAGTAAAGAGTCAGATAAACGGCCTTCTGAAGGTTAAATTGGGATGATGAGGGCCCAAGTCCAACCAAGAGACAGTTTCACTAAATCTCGTGCAACAATCACCCAAGTTGTGAGTACTTTTGTGGAGACAATAACACTCTAAGGGAGTTGAGGTGAATGTTATTTAGTTGACTCAAGTACCACAAGCACTTACCACTTTTAGTCACATATGTGAAAACCTAGGAAAAGCTGCTATTTTTACCATTTCATAATTGATAGTTGGGAAGAAAAATCATGGGTCAGGTGTTTGCATATGGGAAGGAAACGTAGGACTTATTCCTAGACCTAAAACCTTGGAGTAATGGTTTCACTATTGGACATGTGTTGTACTCTTTGTAGGTTCCCAAAGAAAAGGTGGTGATGGAGAAATGCCCTCATAAGAAAAAATTTGGGTATGTTTTGGTCTGTTTTGGTCTTTTTTAAGATTTTTTAGCAAATGGTTTTTCAAACCGTTGCAAACTAATTCCAATAAAGGAATTAGTGTTGTAATTTAATCCAGGTTAATGGATTATGGTTTTGGATACTATAATATTGTATTGTAAAAATAAAATATAATAAAATGAGATCAAGGGTGGAGAAACTCTCAAGTTGGCTAATTTTCTCGCTTTTGGGTTTCTAGGGTAAATCTATGTTTACTATGTGTGAGACATTTAAAAAATAATGCAATGAGATAAAAAGTGGAGAAACTCTTAGGTTGACTAATTTTCTCGGTTTTGGGTTTTCAATCAATCTTTGTGTGTTGTGTGTAAGCCATTGTTAATTCTTGTGTTTTAGATTATATTTGGTATTGTATTTTCTTAAATTGCTTTATCAAACTTTTTAGTTGCCTCAAAGCTTCCATACATGCATAAGCCACTAAACAATAAAAAGGGGATAATATATATGCTTTCCTAGATTGACCTAATGTTTGAAATGATTGTGAGTTGTGTTTTCCCAACAAATGATGTTTTCCACTGATGGATTTTTTCACTCTTTAATAGTCCTAGTTTAGTTTCGTAACCTTGGATAATTGACTCTCCAAACCTATACCAAGTCCCTATGACTATATGTGTTTTCACTCGATCATGTATGTTCTTAAAATTAGTCATTAACATAAAATCAAAACAAGGAAAAAAAACACCTTCAAATAACCTACAAAAAAGGTAAATTCTGCTCCTAACACATCTACTAAATTCTTGACACCATGAAGAGATTGATAAAGAGTTTAATGGGAAAATAAAGGTCCAAATAAAACCCAGTATAAAAAAGAATTCTAAAGAATCCTCCTCAATATGGTTGTAATTCTATGATTGAGAATCAGCCTACATTCTGAAGTTTGTCTTCCTAGAGAGTGGGTCAAGCACTATGGTAGTTGCTAGTGATTATTCTAATCATTATTTTCTTAGACCTACATGAAAGTCAAATAAAAAAAGGAAAAGAAAATTAAGGAACGAAAAACTCCTTTCCTCTAGTTGTTTAATACTCTTGAGTGTGTTGGTCCTTTTTGTTTATCATTATGATGATGTTCCTATTCCTAGACACAAATCAAGTTAACACCCTTCTCAAATTATTTTTCAACACACACACACAGGGTCAAGCACTATGCTAGTTTCTCAGTGTATATTCTAATGATTATTTTCTTAGACCTAAATGAAAGTCAAATAAAAAAAGGGAAAACTCACTCCTCTAGTTGTTTAATATTCATTGTGTTAGTCCTTTTTGTTTATCATTATGGTGATGGTCCTTTTCTTAGACACAAATCAAATTAACATATTTCTTAAATGCTTTTGCATCATATATATATATATATATATATATATNTAATTACCAAGGTAACAATACAACAATAGAATAACTTTTTTTCTAATTGCTTGATGCCCTTCATCGAGGATCAATTTCTCTTGTCCTTAACCACTCAAATTGATCCCTTATTGATGGTGATCTCAAATATTTCTATCATGGAAAAACCATCTATTAGTTCTTGTTATGCGCTTAATATCCTTGTGCAGCTGGAGAAACTAATTAATAGATTCCCCTTTGCAAGGAAAATGTGAACCTTATACTACTTTCACTTTGTCAATATGAATTCTTCCATACCTTGGACACTTGATATCACTTTCACTGCCTTTCTCTATTAGCCATGGATCTTCCATTTATAATCTGAGAAGGTGATAATATCGGAGGTATGAGTGCAAGAATGTCATATAAGTGCCTTCCATTCATGATCTACACTCATTAATTTTGTGATTTTCAATCTTTCTTTCCTAATTTATGGATTTTGATATAAGGATACATTTATCATCTAAGAAACTATGTCTAACCATAGTTATCCTTTAGAGGAACCATGAGGCTTTCATTTTCCTTATGAAAAAACACCAGAATGTGTCAAAAACATGCAAACTCCAGATAAAACTTTGTTGTATTCATGTTCTCAACTACAAGGAGGATCATATGTTTGTGCTCCACATAACAAGGGTTTGAAATATTTGCATAACATCCTTGCAATAGTAATTGTGTTCTAGTATTTTGGGTGTCCAGAATATAGCATTTTATGGATTTCATCCATCATAATTCTTCTCAAATTTTATCAATTAAGAATATACGTTCTACTTTTATAAACAAGAATTCCATCATCCTTCAACAATAATCTTCATAACTCTTTTCTAAATTCTATTGTTGTAGTTTTTCTCTCCCTTGAATATAATGGTCATCTTCAATAGGGGAATCGACAATCATTTTTCTCAAATTTGATTGAAAAATTCTAATAGTTGCCATCTGCATTAATCCAATTTAATGTTGACTGCATCAACCACTTTGTTCTCTTTCCCCTTTAAATGTTTTATTTCAAAATCAAAATCGCACAAAAATTTCATCCATCTATCTTGTCTAACATTTAAGCTTGGATACTCAAATAAATATTTTAAACCATTATGGGCAGTCAAGATCAAATCTCTTGCACATTAAATAGTGAGTCCACATTTTTAAAGCATGTGCTATTGCAGCAATATCTAATCATGGATGACAATTATGTTCATGTTCTTTCATCTTTCATGACTCATAATTTACCACATGATAACCTTGAATGAGAAATCCATGTATTCCTTGTTTACATGTATTTGTATACACCAAAAAATAATTTTTTCAGGTTTGAAATTTTTAGAATTGAAGCACTTATAAGAAGCTTATATAACAATTAGAATATTTCCTTACATTCGTATGTCCATTCAAATTTGATTTCCTTCTTTTGCAAAGAAGTAATTGGGTGTTCAACCTTGAAAATTCCTTTAATGAGCCTTTTGTAATAAAGAAGAGCCATAGAATACCTTATATATGTTACATTCCTTGGACTTGTCCAATTCATAATGGCTTCAATATTTTTTAGATCCACGGATGTTTCTTCATCTAAAATAATGTGGCCCAAATAATGAATTTTTCTTATACAAATCACATTGTCCTAGATTTGCATACAATTTAGGCTTTCTTAGAACTTGCAAAAACATTGTCAAATGTTTTCAATCTCCTCTTCATTCTTAGAATAAATGAGAATATCTTCCATAAAAACAAGCACAAATTTCTCCAAGTAGTTGATAAAAACACTATTCACGAGACACATGAATGTAGCTGGTGAATTAGTGAGACTAAATGGAACCACCACAAATTCTTAATGAGCATGCATTGTTCTACGGGTTGTTTTGTGGATGTCTTCTTCCTTGATTCTAACTTCATGGTAACCAGACCTCAAATCAATATTTGAAAATAGCTTTTCCCCTCTCATATGGTCAAAGAGGTCATCAATTTTAGGAAAATTATACTTGTTCTTCACAATGTCATTATTAAGTTATTTGTAATCAATACATAGCCTAAGGGTCCCATCCTTCTTTTTCACAAATAAGATCGGTGCTCCACATGGAGACACACTTAGTTGAGTGTATTTATTTTTCAACAAATCTTGCAATTCCATTTTCAATTCCAATAAGTATGGGGTACTCATTCTATAAGGAGCATTGGACATTGGTGCAGATCCTATCACAATATCAACTATGAAATAAATATCCCTTTTTGGAGGAATTCCTAGCACTTAATCAGAAAATACAACAACGAAAAATTGCAATAAAATATAGTCTCCCATCTTGGGACCTTTATTTTCCACTAAATCTAATACATGGGTTGTATATAATTGACAACCTTTTTTAAAATATTTATTTAGTTGCAAGGATGAAATATTCCTAGTATAAATGGTTTCTTGAATACCCCTTACTATCGTTGGATTTCCTCCTTCATTATACATTCGATTTTTTTGTTGTATCAATCAATTTTGAATTGATTTGCTTCCAACCAATCCATTCCAAGGAGGACATCATAAGAACCAAGTGGGAAAATATTCATATTTTCTCATGTGAAGAGTCCATCCATCTCTAATGGACATTTCTCCACCACTTCACTAACCTTTCTCTTGGTTCCAGTGGCTAGCTAGACTAGCCAATATTTACTATTCTTGCTCTTCTCAAGAACACAAATTCTAATAATTATAGGAGTAACACCACTATGACTATATCCTAAATCATTATGACTAGATCCTTTGACTAGTACATCATACATGCCTAGGAATTCACTAGTTGATCCTTGGACTTGAGTTATCCATTAGAAATCATTACTAACATATTTACGTCATTTTACATAATTAGATTTTATGCTTTCCAATGATCAAAATTAAGGTATTACATAATCCATATATAAAACAAGAGCCATGAGGTGGAAGTGTCACCACAGTTGCTAGTAGTTATTGCAATAACACCAATGCTATAGGAAAGAAACTAGTTTGTTTAATCTTTAGGTAACTTTGACCATCTACTAAAGTTTAGAGCAAACCATTAATTTATTTTTGGTATTGACATCTTACCTAATATCCACTTTAACATATGAAAGGTGTGAATGATAAATGAAATTAAAGTAATGGTGACTTGTGGTTATCCTTGTGTTGACCCCTCTCTTGTTGGTCCTATGTGGTGTCTCCTTAACTATGTAGTGTATTGACACTTGTAGAGTAACCCTAAACTCAATAAAGACTTGGAAGGTAAAACCTTCTATAGATCCTTATAGGGTTACAAACACAAGCCTAAGCTTTCATTATGTGTAATTTAGTGAGATGTATAATTTGGAATAAGTATAGATTAGTGATATTTATTGGTTGATTTTGATTTTATTTTGGATTATATGTAGTTTGCATACCCCGGATCAAGTCCCTTGTAACCATAACACAAGGTTATGAAACAAAGTATTTGCATTGATATAGAATGAAAAAACATATCAAAATTCAATAAAAATGTGTATATGTAAACACCAAAGATCAAGAAAATAATATATGTACTCTAAACTATTTAATTGATTCTACTAAAAGATTTCCTTGTACCCCACAATTTTAAAAAATTATGCATCAAAGGTACAAAAACTTTATGTATGTGAGTTGCACTTCACGATAGACTTATAGGGCAGTGGATTATAGTAAACATGAAACTCAGGGTGTGAGTAGAATATATATATGAACGAGTGCATACACAAACAAAGCAAAACAAAAAGCATCTTATATGGACTGTAGTTATGAATATAATATATTGAATGAGTGCATATGAATAATAAAGAAAATAATGTGTTTGTGGACTATAGGTATGAATATATTATATTTATGAATTAGTGCATTTAAAATCAAGGAGAGGATCTTGACGAGTATGTCAAAGGTGAGCCACTCAAGCTTCTGGCGTTTGAATCTGGACACCAAGTTGTTTCAACCTTTCAGCTAGCCTGTGTTATTGCGATGCAATATTTTATCACAAATACACATCATGCTTATCAATTAAGAATTTTAATACTTTCCATTTCGTGTCGATGGATTTGAGGTTTTTTATTTCGACCGTGGTAGTGGCCAGGGTAGTCATCATCTTCCTGCAAACTGTTGCGGGTGGAAGTGAGATGAACATGGTGTTTTACATGCATGATACTTTTAGTGGTAGCAACGTGGCGACAACTACAATAGAACAATAGTAATATTAAACACAAAGCGTTGTGCATGTATTACCTTTTTAGACTGTCTCAGACATCCTTGTGCTAGCAATGTAAGAAAACATGAAGGATTTTCAAATATCTATGATTCTGAGCTCTACAATTGAATTTCTGAGTGTGGAGAGGCCATAGAGCCACACCTCCCCATTACACCTCCATAGTAAAATGAGAATTAAAAAGAAAGTTGGGTGCTTTAAAATCCTAGATATCCGACAACACATATAGAACCCAGTCACCTTTCACCATGATTTCCAAGATTAAATCTATTGACTGAAACTCATGTCCAACCATCTCGATCAACAACGAAAACATATGTTGGGATCTACATGCGGATCGATGGTCTATAGCATTTCTGCCAATAACATAAAAAAAATAAAAAAAATAAAATTATTAATGTACGAAAAAATAAATGCACCAAAAAGTAGAGACATTAGAAGCTTACTTTAGTGTTTCCCATTCTTCGTAAATATAATTTTCAACATTTCTCAATTTTACAAAGACTCCCAGCAAATATAAATTTCAGCATTTTCACAAAGACCAATCCCAAAATTTTGAAGCCTAAATGACACATTTTTTTCACATGAACTCTACCATGGTTATAATACAATATATGCAATGATCATTACAGTAGTTTTGGATCAATTTCAATTTGGATTCATGCCATACCAGTAAATGAAAGAAATCCAATATATTTGCCTAACCTGGTGAGCAGAATTGACAAGTACAATACCAATAGGTCAATTCTGAATAACTTGTTTGGTTGCATACCATTCCTCAGCAAAACAATCAGTTCCCAGATAAGTCCAACCGCAAGGAATCCTAATGTGTAGAAAAGATCGGCATCCTTTGGAATTATGAAGTAACGTCAGTTCATTCAGGCCCCTAACACCAAGGACATCCCCAATACAATGCGTGTATTAAACATAGACTCTGCATAGAAACCTGACATGGAAATATGCACTCCATTACAGCCAGTTGATGCCAGTGCAATATTTGATGTCAAATCGCCCAAGGAATTACCCCAAGACAAAACTGTTAGAGCTAGAAGCAATGGGGATATGTCAAAGATTGTACCAAAGGCAACCAACAGAGCCACCAACTCATTAGCAATTATGTAAAACCACACAATGCTCATGATGAACCCTCGTGCAACCCAAGGGAACATAAATGTATGAGGTGGGTGCTCTGCCTTCGTTGTAAAGAAAGCAATAATTCCCAATATTGAACCTAAAATCCCTGCAATAACATATGAACATTTTCCAATACAATGGGATGGATTTCTTGAGAATTCCAAAGGAAAGCCAATAGAAATGGTGCTAACACAGCACTTGCAATTGCAAACACTTTGGACCAATGTGTCTCTTCAACCATAGGAATGGTCAAGCGACGTGGTAACAATAATGGAAATTCTAAAAGGAACAATAAAATACTATAGTATGAATGGTGTGCCTTACCTTCCTCCCTTTCATCGCTCCATCCCCACGTAGGCCTTGGAACCTCTCCACTCATATCCAACATTATGGAAATAGGGACGACAACGCCTTTGGATCATTCACCAAGCATGTGCCTGACACTAGATCCAAAAGAGGGATATTAATGGAATCATCTTTTCCTGAAGCAAAAATGGATCCTCGGGAATGCAAATTGAGTTTCTAGGTCACATGCTTCCTCAAGAACTCCTTCACCATAACAAAGAATGCATATATGAAATATATCGACAAGAATCCCAATGCTCCCAACAGATTGATCTTACCAACAATCAAAATAACACAGAGTGTAGCCACAACTATTACATTTACTTAAGTTATGCAAATTAAAGGACATAAATGAATTATAAGGCTTTTGGTATACCTAACTTGCTTAGGAGAGTATAGTAAAGGGTCTTGTTCTTAAAAGTGGTAAGTAAATTTTGGTGCATGTCTTACCTTCTAGCTAGCTCAAATAAGAACCTTACTCTATTATCTCTATTAGAAATATTGGTCCTACTTTTACATTCTAGCTAAGCTTGAGGTATAACATTTACTTAAGTTTCTAGCTAGCTTGAGGTATAACACTTACTTAAGTTTCTAGCTAGCTTGAGGTATAACACTTACTCAAGTTTCTAGCTAGCTTGAGGTATAACATTTACTTAAGTTGTGCAAGGGAATGGCCTTAAATGAATTAAAAGGGTTTTGGTATACCTGCCTTGCTTAGGTGAGTACATTGAAGGGTCTTGTTCTTAAAAGTGGTAAGGAAAGCATAAACTATCATTTTGGAGGTTCTTCAAAGATCCTATGATGGTTCAGGGAATCCAATAAATCCGTTGTCAACCCCTTTAAGAACTAGTCTTAAAAGGTTGATTGGTGTTAATTGAAAAGTCAAATCTTTTTAGCCATATATAAGACTTTGCAAAAGATTTTATATAATTACCCCAAACCAAAAGGTTAGCACTCCTTTACAAAAGATTTTGTATAGTTATCCCAAACCAAAAGGTAAGCACTCCTAAGAACCTCAAAGGAAATTTTACAGAGAGATATTTATATATTGAAATTAGGCCAATTACTTTTCAAACACAAAAACACAACGAGGAGCCCCTTAATTTTCAAAATCAAACACAATGAAGAGCAATGTAATATGATTTCATTTATTTTCTTTGTGAAATATAAAAGGATTGTTTTTTATAGACATTATATATTCAAATTTGACCAATTACTTTTCAAATACAATGGGATCCATTTTATATTAAAAATAAAACACAATGAGGAGTCATTTAATGTGATTTCATTTTTTAATGAGTGAAAACATATTTCACATTATGCATTTAAGGTCAATTAATTTATTTTAATGTGATTTCATTTTTTAATGAGTGAAAACATATTTCACATTATGCATTTAAGGTTAATTAATTTATTTTATTCGTTAAACACATTTTCCACATTATAGTATGCATTTAGATATGTTAAACTATAAGAGATGTAAATTAATATAATAAAAAAATATAAAGATAAAATTTTAAATAAAAATAATTAATATAATATTAATAAAATAAAATTATTTTATAATCTTAATATATGCTAGAAATTTTAAATATATATTAATAAAATATTTTGTTTTATAAACTTAACATTTTTGGTCATTCATACAAGACATTCAAATAATATATATATAAAAGTTCAAAGTTTAAAATAATAAACTTAATTCTTCAAACAAAATTTAAAAACAATAGATTTTTAAAAAAAATTGGCATCTAGTTTTGAATTGGATTAGTATGCCCAAAGCTTAGATGGTATTCTTTCATCCCAATCATGACTGCACAAGCCTTAGTTACATTTTTTCCATGATTTCGTTGAACAATGCCTAAAAACTCCACGCCTCTTTTTGAAGAATGTCCATATCATAAAGACCAACCATTGAACTTTTCTTTTAAGAATTTCTCCATTCACTTATCCAAAGAGAAAGAGCGTTATTGTTTTGATAATTTTCCAAATTCATAATCGACTATGGTGATCTACCAAACTTAACCATTTTGTCTTCGTTTTGAGCCAAAGTTTCGAATCATCTCTAACTTCAGGTCTTCAAACATTAAAATATGGTATAGTTCACATGAGATGCTCATATTTTGAAATTGTTCTCATACGTTGTCTGCAGCATGGGTAATTGGTATTTAATATGGATCTCATGTAGGGAATACCCATTTTCAGGGTAGCAATTAATGCAGTTGGTTGGTATACGTAGTCTTAACAGTATTATTTGTTAAGTTGTTGATTGTTTGTTGCAGGTAGTAAATACATGTTATATCATTTACTATATACTAAGACCTAGGTATAAAAAATTATGATTGGTAGGTAAAGTTGTTTAAAATTCTAAGATTGCCCTACATAATCCCTGCCACCAATGTTGGGAAACAAAAATCAAGATTAGTGTCATAAACCAAACAATAATCAACATTCAAATAATTGTTTCTCTTAATTACATTTAATATAAAAAATTACAAACTTTAAAAAACTAAAGAAAAAAATTACTAATATTTGAATGAATTAATACTAATGAACAATAAAATATGAATCTAAAAATATAAAATATTAAACATAAAATATGAATCCAAAAATATATTCAATGTTGAGTTTTTGAGTGTTTGAAGGCTAACGAAAAGATTAATCCCTTTAATTTCATTTAATTTTTTGTTTTACTTTTTTTAATAAAAACCATTGCCTGTTTAGGTGATAATGAAAAAATGTTTATATTAAAAGAGTTTTTGAACACTAACTAAAAGATTAATCCCTTTAATTTCATTTAATTTTTTGTTTTTATTTTTTAAATAAAAAATCATTAAATGTTTAAGTGATAATGAAAAAGTGTTTATATTAAAAGCCTTGAATAATTAAAAAAAATTAATAAATAAGAAACCAATTTTAATATTAAAACATTATAAAAATTGTAAATTATATTTAACTTTAATATTATAACTTTATAAAACTTAAAAATATATATATTTTTAAATTTTATGTTTACATCATAGTAAATAAAAAAATTAAAACATGAAACTTTTAAATGAATATTAAATCTAAAATAATTAAATCTTGAGGAATTAAAGTATTTAAAACAAATCTTGAGGAATTTATAGGGAATTGAAAGTGAAAGTAGGGTGTCATCAATGAGCAATTTGAAACTAATAAATGTTGCTTTGGTATTTGTAAAATAATTAATATGTGTACCTTTTTTAACTATGTGGCAATTTTAGATTTTTTTTCAAATAAAATCATTTTAAAATATTTTTTTTAAACTAATTGTCACTTCCAGCCAGAGTTATTTAGTCAAATTAAAGCTTGAAACCAATTATAAAATAGTAATTTTTTATTTCAAAAACTTAAAAACATATTTTATTATTTTAAAAAATAATAATTAATAATTAATTTTAACAAAACATTATAAAGTAACTATAAAATTGTTATATTAATAAAAAGTCAATGTATCCATTGCTATAATCCTTGCATTGGCAGGGATTAATAATTTTCAATCTTATAAATTTGTATGTCCAACAATTAAATCATTTTTAGTTTTGTCAAAAATGTATTCACTTGCATATGTATTGTTTTTAATTAAATAAAGCTATAATTATTTTTAAAATCAAATTTATTATAATACTACTGGTTATAATATATATTTAAATATTAATTAAGTTAATTAAGCATGTGTAATTCAATGACGAATGCATTGACTTTTAATCTATTTGCTAAAATTACATTTCTCTTTGTAAGTATCTAAGAATTTAGTTTGAAAAAACTACATTATAAAAGGTTATCTATAAAATAATTAATTGTTAATTGCTTTTTTTATTTAACATTATGATTTCAACTAATGATTATAGATAGAGGTGCCACAAATTGTTTATAGAAATGTCATACAGAAGAATATTTATTAGATAGCCCATTGATTGTAATTCAAATGGGTGGTGTTGATGGTGTACGAGGGGTCCAGTGGTGTTGTAATCTAAGGGACTATATATGGTTATCAGTAGTACAACAATACATAATAAGATACAAGATCATGCACACATACATAAAGGAATGAGATATAATACAAGTAATGGTGACAGGAACAACAAGTTGTCTTTATTATGAGACCATCATGTACTAAAAACAAAATTATATTTTATGGCTCACCAACCTATAATATAGTGCATCTAATCAATTATGCAATTGTAACTTACTAACTAACTGGTCAATCGGCCTAATCGAATCGATCGACTGAATTGACTAATATCTAGTAAATCGGGAGGACCTAGTCAACTAGACAGCTAGGCTCCTCCAACATCTCCCCCACCCCAAAACATTTCTTCATCTTAAAGAGAACATGGAGATGTAAATTTTTACAAAAATTTTACAAAATAACAATGAAATAAAGTGCTTATGGATGTTGGGAGCTAGATGCTTCTCCTGGAGGCACAAATACAACGCAAGATTCAACGATTACTAGTGTAGACAAAGCGAGGAGATCCTAAAATTGGTCTCAATCAAAGAGTATAGTCTTGATATCTGTACTATTTTTTGTGATCTTGGACAGAGGAAGCAACTTGACTTGGGTGGGTTGATTTAACATGCCTTGTAAATTTTATCCAAAATTCTAATGTTGCAGTTTGATAGCCCTCATCAGTATATACATTTTGATGGTCAGGAAACTGACTTCTTTTTGTACCCTTTTCCCTTCACTAAGCCACTAATGCTCTGTCTTTCTTAGGTTGGCCTAATGTTGATGCTCCATCGGTACAACCTCAGTGGTACAAGCTTCAACTGGTTCTTCTTTAGTTGACTTAGTTACATATTCGACAGTAGTGATAATATGTTGTGCACCCATGCAATGACCAAGATTAGAGAAAGGTTAAAAAAAGTCAATTGCGTATATTTCAAATGTAAGATTGAGGTTGATAGATATGAGAGGTATTTCATGCCATTACAGTGGTCGACCCATACATGGGCATTTATCAGATTTGTTAACATATACTTTGCAACATTTATTTAGTGAAAGTCACCATAGTTCGGATCGTAAAAAATAATTGGTTGATGTATCAACATGAAAGTGTCCACCTACTGGACTAGAGTGTATTTCTTCAATGATAACTTCTTGTTCAAGTTCAAGTGTGCATCGATAAAGTATGTCGTCAAGACCTAGCTTATACAGATAACCATTAATTAATGTATAACGTGTTTCCTTCATTCCTAGGATTTTCTTCTTCTTCTTTGAGGTCCTTGTTGGGGATTTCCCTTCTTGTAAAAATTTTGTGATGTCTTCTCAGTTAGTCGACACAACCTAATATCTAAAAAGGTGGGCATCAGTTAGTTATTCCTCAATCCCAACGGATTCTTCACCGGTTTCTATGCAGGATAGGTGGTTGGGTCCCGCAATCGACTCACCCAATCAGAATAATATTTCAAATTAAAATTCTTAGAATAATAAAATATAGTGACATACCTAGTCATGATGAAACAACTTACTAACCAGATATTTAAGTGTTTGACGGTCTATGCATAAAATGAATTAGTTATCCAATAGGTAGTTTAAATATTTTTGCAGCGCGAAAAACATATCGGACAATTCTCATTCAATAGTTGAGTAATTCCGTTTTTCTTTGTTTATATTTTGACTAGCGTATGCATTTGGATAGTCCATATTGTCTTATCTTGGTTGCAATGGGTGAGTATTTCACTAACTACAGTACCAGATGCATCAATGTGGACATGGAATTTCTTCAACCAATCCCAAAATGTGAGTATTGGGGATTCTACCAATTTTCTTTTAAGGAGATAAAATGATTCTTCACATTATGAAGTCCATTTGATTTCAACATTTAGTCTAAGCAATTCTTCTACAGGAAACTTCGTATCTGAATAATGTATGATGAACTTTATATAGTACCCTGTATGCCCCAACAAAATTATGACCTACTTGGGATTCACTGGAGGTTTGATATCAAGGATGACTCTAATTTTTGCTATATCCACTTTGATTCCTTGTTTATAAACAATATGGCCCAACAATACTCCAATGGATGTGTCAAAACGCATTTCTTTATGGTTATGGACAATTGGATTTGTCGACATATTTCTAGCATTAGTCGAAGACATTGTACATGGTCTTTAAGCATTGTGTAAATGGTGCAGTTTTTGAAGTAAACAACAATTATTTTATACAAGAGCTCTTGAAAATCTTTTATGACAGTTCAAGAGACGAAATTTGGTTCATTCTTAAATACAAAAGTCATGACCTTACATGTAAACAATCCAAATTTATAGACAAATGTTTTTTTTGTTGATATTCCTTTACTATGGGTGCATGATTGTATCCAAAGAATCCATCTGTAAAATAATAACACTCGTGACTAGTGCCTTGATTGATAATTTCATCAGTGAAAGGAATTGGAAATGGATTTGTGAGAGTTACTTTGTCCAATCCTCTTAAGTTGACACATATCCTTAGATGCTTAGTGTCATGTTTTTTTGCTTGAATGACCATGGGGATGGCCTACTTGGACTGATCCATGGATATATTATTCCAGCAACTAGCATGTTCTTTATTTATTTCTTAACTATGTCTTTGTACTTGTGAGATAGATTACAAGGTCATATATTTGTAGGCTTGGCATCAGGAGTTATTTCAATATTCATTTCTCCCACATATTGAACCAACCCTTTCAAGTCTTTGTAATCTCGGGAAAAAATGCCTTAATGCTCCTTCAATAATTTTTTATTTTTGTAGTCTGTTGCTATGACAAATAATCGTGTATTTTGTCATTTTATGTTTCCCGTTGGTCAAGATGTCGACTTATTTTATTTGTATTTCAACATCCATCCATTATAGTGCTTTTAACATGTTAATTATTCATTCTCCTTCCTTGAATTATATAAACAACGGGGGAAAGTCTTTTCACTCATCATCGTTCTCTTTATCTTTTGTAGAAATTTTTAAGACTAGTTTTACTAGATCGGTTACTCTTTTCCATCGAAAATTTTTCCCAAGGGTATCATCATTCTCCATATCCAATCGGGTCGAAATTTGCGTCGAGTACTTCTAAGTGGTCGTTATTATATAACAATATGAACTAGGTTGGTTAGTTTTTTGGTTGCATCGACTAGACACTCTATCGGTTTGATAAATTGTTGTATTTCTTCCACAACTTCTCTTAAGCATTTTCCCACAAGGGAAAATGAAAAATTCTTAATAAAATTATTTTTAAGAGACTTCCAAAAGAAGGTTTCTCTTCTTGATTCTTCCATTTTGTACCATTTCTTATGTAGGTCGTTTAATTTGCTTGGGAATAGATTCATCCATATTCTCTCATCTCGATAACCAAGTCTCCTCCATTCCTTTTTAAAAATTTTAATGTGCACGACGAGTTCTAATCCTTGTTTATGAATTTGTGCTTGAGTTGTTAACTTGTTTCCATTTAATATTTCAACGAAGTATGTTGAAGCAGTTGTCCAAGTTTGCGTGTGTGACTAATGGGTGTCCCACCATCTAACTACCTGCCCAATGAAAGGCTCAACTAAACTTTGTAGTCGACCTTGTTAACTGGCGTTTTTAGAAACTTCTTTGACATGTGTCGAAGGTGATTCTCATTCTTTGTACCATAGAGGAGTTATAATAGTCGGCTTGCTTTTCGACAGCACAAGAGTCAAATATTCCCTTGTTCTTTTTTCAAACAAAAATTGGGATGACGAATATTGCAAAACTCTTATGTATAGAATGATGAGGAATGACTTCAACTGAACAATGTATTCTCTTGCATGTACTTTGTGATTTTCTATTTTCCAGTCATAAAGTTAAGAATCAGAATTTTGATCGATGGACATGGGTGACCCCAAGTAAATCTCTCCATATTAATTTGATTCAACTGAATCTTTGTTGTTCTACATAAATTGGTATAAGTTACCTTCAAACTTATGTATGCATCATGTTCGTCTAGATTTTCCCAAGGTTTTCCCTGGGGAGGGTCAATAGGCACAGTAACATTTTTGCCATCTCCTTTAAGTTTTATTCTATATTTTCATCTTTCTTCCCCAAGGTCAATCGACTATTGCAGGAAATAATTTATCTCCTTCATTGGGTCGATTACTTCTAAATCATTGTGTTTGTCAATACACATGATTGTAGTGTTAACATTTTTCCAAAATCTGATGGGATCAATTAGACCTTGGTCCAAAATCTTGAGGGAAAGGCCGAACTCCAACAGTTGTGGTTAACCATGTCAATCTTGTCATTATATTAGCTTGTGAACTGAAGTCGAGGAAAACTTGGAAGATCCAGTATTCTTTGAATTCAACATCGACCAGCAAGTTGATGTCAAGTTTTTCTTTTTGGTCAATATGACAGAAATTCTTATTGAATTTTTCATTACTTGTGTTATTCCTTGTCATATACATTACATCAATAAGTTTTGCAACAACTTCTTCTTTTCTAAGGATTTGTAACAATTCATCAAGAGTTTTGTTCTTAGATTTTGCATTATCTCCTTCATGTGCTAATTCTTCGAAAATTTTTGAAGAATTATTAAATATTTGTCTTTGTTGTGTGGTTTTGGATAATTACATTCCCTACTTTGGATATTTGCATTTTGAGGATTGTAATCTCCAATTATGGTGTTGTTCCTTGTAATGATTTGATAATTTTATGATTTAATACTCCATGCTTTGTCGGAAAATAGGTTAACATTATTTTTATTAATAATTTTCACAAGTATGATGGGGCGGCATTCTAGAGAATTCTCCCCCACCCCACATTTTGTAAAAAACTTGAGATCCATCTTATCCTTCTAGGGATATTCAGACTCAAGTGTTCTTCACTAAAGCAGATGAAGTAGCTTGGCTTCCCTGCCTTGACCATGAGGAATGTTACCTAGATTATTGGTGTATCTTACATGAACTTGGTAGTTTTCTCATCAATTATATCCATTGTTGTGTTGGTCATCATTAATATAGCCTCGACCCCCTTGATTATTTTGGTCGACAGTTTGTGCTTGGTAGACTTTTTGGTAATTTCCTTTGTTCTTCGAATTCCTGACACATTCTACAATATTATGGTGTGTAGTTTGACAAATTCCGCACCATTTTGGATTGATAGTGTCAGCATTATGTGGTAATTATACCATCAAATGGAGTTCAAACCTTTCACATATGTCACAATAACAATTGGTTTGGGAAATTCTAAAGTTTTTTCATCATCTTTCTTCTGGAAAATGTCTTGGCTCTTCTTGTAAATATATTCTTTCTTTAGGGAATGACCTTCTATTGTTATGAAATTGATGGCATTGACTATATCAAAAAATATCCTTGTTATGGCCTTCCAATGAGCAAGTTGTGTACCACAGGTTAGTATGTCGCAATACAAGCTATTAAAGTGATCTCTGCATCATATCCATATTTTCTTGTACTCACATATTAGCAGAGCTGACTAAAAAATAGGCATTAGATCCAAGTTTTTGAACCTTCTTTAAATCATCCACATATGTTGTGAATTCATGCAATCTTAAAGGTTTTCCCTTGTTGTGTTGTAGGCATGCAACAAACCATTGAATCATAACATATTCATCCATCCTAGCTAACATTCGGCTTAGTAGATCTTTGAATCTCTTGTAATATTCATGAACTATTTCACCCAGTGTTTGAGTAATTTATTTGAGATTTTAGGATATATATTGTGTTAGGATTATTATTCCTCCCTTGTCCAATTTGGTCATATGTCAAAACCAGGAGTCATGTTTAAATCGGGAGTCCTTCCAATCTATTTTTAGTCACTAGCACCATTGGGTCCACTTGGCCTGATTGGGGCACATGTTCTAGTTACTAAAGTATGGAGAACACTAATTGAGGCCTATTGCCACTGATTACACTTCCATGTATTAGTTTAGGTTCCTCCTAGATCAATCCCTATAATTTAGGAGCCATTGAGAGTGTCGATAACAACCTTCATCAGTTGAGTTCATTTAGTGACTAGTCAAGCTAAGTTAGGAGTCAGTTACATTCAGTTCTAGTCCTCTACATTTAATTAGCACTAGGTTTGCATGGCTGCATGTAGGAGAGGCGCATTCCTCACCTACCACAGTCAATTAGCCTTAGTTAACACTGAATTAGACACTTGAGTTTTGTTTTAGAACTCCAGTGAACTCTGATAATGATTTAGACAAGGTCAATTAACTATTGAGTCCTCCGATAATGATTTACACAAGGTCTTAGTTACCTACAGTCAAGTAGAGTCTAATCAATTCGAATTTCCTCATGTGGATTCGAATTTCACGTGGCTATTTAGCCATTGTATTACATTGTAATTCATCATCTAATTAATTTTTTATTAATGAAAGCATTCACAGTTGAAAGACATTTTTGCACTGTTTCATTCTTCAATTGCTGAGTAAATTGTGTGACCTATCTTGTGAGTTGTATGTTTGTCCACAAATCTATGTGCTCAATTTAATATGGTATCAGAGCCTCGGAGGACAAGCCACTTCTCCTCCTCAGATCTCCAGCTAGATCATTTTTTTTAGCAATTTGCTCCATCTAATCTGCACCAGAAGTAGAAGGTTTACCACTTAATACCCCAAGTTAAGGAATTGTTGATCTAGCTTGCTTGATCAATTACGCTGGGTGTGATGAAAACCTGAAATGTGCAGGTAGTCGACCGTATTTTGTCTGTTTGATTGTGTGATTTACAGGTTATCAGTTCTTCTCACTGCATTCGCTACAAGCAGCTCTTTCTCCTCACTGCATTCGCTACAAGCAACTCTTTCTCCTCACTGCATTCGCTACAGCGGCTTAGTCCTTTTCTCTACACTCAAAATGGCTCCTCCAATAAAGCAGCTTACTTCCTTCAACTACCACCAGTGGAAGGAGGACATGGAGAACCATCTTTGCACCAAGAATCTCTTCAGACTCACAATGGAACTAGAGGTAGAACCAATTCTTAATAATGACAAAGAAAAGTACTAGAATAGGCTTGATGAAGCCTATGGATGCTTGTCTCTTTCAATCTCTCAAGATCTTCTCTTCTACTTCAAGGGATTGAAGACTTCCAAGGAAATTTGGGACAAACTTTCCTCCTTATTAGATAAGCAGGATGAGATGAGGGTCTATCAACTAGAGAATGAGCTCATCTCTCTTCATCCATCCAAATTTGGAACACTAAATGAATTCTTCACAAAATTCAAGAACCTAAGATTCCAGTTGAAGCTATGAAGGTTGAGAAGGAGGATGATCAAGTCATCCTTTCCATTCTCTCAAAACTCAGTGCAGACTACTCAGTCTTTGTATCAACTTTTCAAACGGTGATGCTCACCACTCCAAATTAGAAGATGCCCACTCTTGATGCTTTCATTGAATCCCTCTCTCGTGATCATGACAAGTTGATCCAAATGGGGATCATTCGATCTTCCAGAGATGAAGCATTGGTTGCAGGAGGACCTAAGGTAGAGAATGATAAAGGGAAGCAAAGAGATGAGTCTTCTGTGAAGAAAGACTAGTCAAACAAGCCTTCAGGTTCGAAGAGAAGCAAGAAGAATGGAAAAGGGAAGACCCTTTGTTCCTACTGTGGAAGGGGCTTTCATATATATAGCTCCTGCATGAGAAGACAAATTAATGAAATGACTCTTCTTCTGAAGAAACATAACATTACTGCACCTGCTAGCGCAAGGAATGCTGACCAGAGAGAATAAATAGAAGACATTGAAGATTGCTTCAAAAGAGGTCATGCACTGAAGGTCGGCTGCTCAATAGCACATGTATTCCTCATTGATTCTGGAGCTTCCAATCATATGGTTGCATCTAGAGAATCATTCTCTTATTTACAATCTTTTGATGGTCCTAGTATTTAGCTGGGAAATAACAAAAAGTTCAAACCAAAGGGAAGGGCTCTATCAAGCTTGAACATGGAAGGTTCAAAGATGTGCTCTATGCTCCCTCCCTAGCTTCAAACCTATTATCTGTATACCAGATGACTCATACTGGCTCTCCAAAGCGAGTGATATTTGGTCCTGACTCAGTGTAGATCACGGATATCTCTACTGGGAACATCATAGTGAAGGATGTTGCAAATCATGCCTCCAAGGCATATGAGTTCTCACACTTCATGCCTTTTTCAGAACCAGTACACTCTCAAAGGCAACGTAAAAACATTCCATCTCCTTCTCTTGCAGTTTCCACTAGTATTGCAGAACCAGCTGTATCATTTCATGATATTAAGATTCATTCAGATTCAGATTCAGCCCCTACTTCCAAGCAAGAAGCTAGGAAAATGACTGGAAATCCATCTGATATTTAGAAGATAGAGAAACTTGTGCTATGTCATGGAATCTTACCTCCTTCAGAGAGATGCAACAAATTTCCTGTAAGATGTCACATGGAAAGGTCTAATCAGTCACACTGCCTTCAGAAGAATAGAGTGGATCATACACCTCTTCAGCTAGAAAGAGGCAAAGGTTACATTCCTCCTTCCTTCCATCAACATTTTGGGACAAGAAGAAGAAGTATACATGCTAGGCCCCAGAATACATGTGCACAAAACACCATTCATGCCACTTCGCTACATCACAGAGATAAAGGTTGTAGCAACATATTTCCAGGTTTTTCAAACTTGAATCCAGATTCTATCTGCTTAGATAGAAGGGGGGATTTTTTCCCATGTGGTTTTTTCCCTAGCTCCTTGTATTGAGCAGTTACTTTACTTTACTTGATGTAATGGGTGACTTATGGTCTTAGTTACCATGTCCCATAGATTGTCCAAGTTATCATTCAGGGGGCGTGTTAGGATTATTAATCCTCCCTTGTCCAATTTGATCATATGTTTATTTTAGGAGTCATGTCTAAATCAGGAGTCCTTTCGGTCTATTTTTAGTCACTAGAACCATTGGGTCTGCTTGGCCTAATTAGGGAACATGTTCCAGTTACTAAAGTGTGAGGAACATTGATTGAGGCCTACTGCCACTGATTACACTTGCATGCATCATTTTAGGAGCCTCCTAGATCAATCCTTACACTTTAGGAGCCACTAGGAGTGTCGAAACTGACCTTAATCAGTTGAGTTCAGTTAGTGACTAGTCAAGCTAAGTTAGGAGTCAATTACATTCAATTCTAGTCCTCTACATTCAGTTAGCGCTAGGTTTGCATGGATGCATGAAGGAGAGGTACATTCCTCACCTACCACATTCAGTTAGCCTTAGTTAACATTGAATTAGATACTTGAGTTGCGTTTTAGAACTCCAATGAACTCCGATAATGATTTAGACAAGATCATTTAACTATTTAGTCCTCCGAAAATGATTTGGACAAGGTCTTAGTTACCTACAGTCAAGTAGAGTCTAATCAATTCAAATTTCCTCATGTGGATTCGAATTGCATATGGCTATTTAGCCATTTTGTTACATTGTAATTCATCATCTAATTACTTTTTGATTAATGAAAGCATTCACAGTTGCAAGCCATTTTTTCACTGTTTCATTCTTCAATTGCTGAGTAAATTGTGTGATCTATCTTTTGAGTTGTGTGTTTTTCCACAGATCTATGTGCTCAATTTAATATATTGTCCTGCATCTGGAATAATTCCAAGAAATTCTTCTTAATTTATTACTTTGTTCTCGGTTGGTTTTCTATAAAGTTCATGTACAACATTAATTCTCTCTTGTGAAGGACACCTACAAATTGAGCTATCTGTTTATTTTCAAAAGCAGTCATGTTAGATTCCCAAGTTGTTTCACATACAAACTAGTAATTATGGGGATCTACATCCCCTTCATAAATTGGAAAGTGGATTTGATGAGTATAAACCATATTAACAATAATTTTATTTTTGCACAGAATGTTATCTAAATTATTTACTAGAGACAACCTACCAACTTTGGATGGACTCACTTTTTAGTGTGATTCTTGTACCATGATAGTTTGAATTTTTCTAATGACTCTTCATCAACAGGTTGGGATTCCGAAATACTTCATGCTTCAATAGATAAAATTGCTAGCACCGAGAGTACCTCTACATGTTTTGAATAGATATATGAAACTTGTTTCTTTCGAACTAGGGCATAAATATAATCCAGTTACCATGTTGTGGTGTTGATATCATCATTCCATAATTCATCCATATAGATCTAGTCGACACCGTATACTATTATCAGGTCCAATTCCTAGGTCGTTCTTGATGATTTTTCTAACACTTAATCCGGTCATCATGATCATTGATACATAATCAATAGGAGTTGATACATTAGGAATTGCAATGTGGAAATATTGCAAGGTCATGACCATCACTTGTGACCCTTCGACTGGTGTTGGCACCTCACCCTTTCTATCATAAAGTCAACTTTCCCTAGAATCAGGTAGGTATTTGGTTCCTTGACCATCTCACCCAGTTTCTTCATACTTATGTCACGTAGTGGAATTGTATTGTCTCTCAGTTCCTCCCATCTCCTGTATCTATTTTCTCTATCAATTTTCTTAATATATGTTTTGTGTTTATGGCTAGCCAAAAATTTGTTTCATCGAGGCAAACTTGGCTTCTTGCTAGGATTCATTCTTGTTGTTTCTTGTCGACTAGCATCATATCTCTATTCATATCACACTGTCAGAACCCCCCCCCCATCGTTTACATGACTACATATAAGTAACAAGTGCAAAGTCAATAAAGGTGTTCATTTATTAAGGAGTACTCCACTCTCACTAATAAACAAAACACTCCCGGTCTTTTTGTTTCTACTACCGATTTGAAATGGAACCAGGACATAAATGTGGTTGAGGTTCGACTATATGATCAACTATTTTTTCAATTAGGAATTTAAATAGCAAAGTCGGTATAGTGCTAAAAAAGGTTTCTTGGAAGTCTAATTATATAATCTAGCTTTAGTTTCGTCGAGTGAAGTCCTTTCTTTGATAGCTTTCTCTTCACAATAGTCGTCACTTATGTTCTCAATCCACTCATACATATTCATCCGTCCTCCATTGTTGATTTTTTTCATTAACATTATTTCATTCAGAAGGGTCGAGTTTGCTCATGAATCTGATTGACCAACTTCTTTATCTCGTAAGGGATAGCTTCTATAAATTTGTCATGTGATTTAGTGAAAAAAATCTCTCTGACCTTTATGATTGTCAACTTGTTCCTTCTAGTATAGTTATGGATGTAATTCACTATCTTTCGATTCATGACACTCTCTAATTTCCTCCTTGCTTATCATTTATGTAGAGGTGATAATATTTTTATCCTAGTTTAGTACTATTGGCAATGAAACCAATGTTGTAATCTAAGGGATTACATATAGTTATTGGTAGAAAAATAATACATAATAAGATACCATATCATACATACATACATGAAGGAATGAGAATGAATACAAGTAGTGGTGACGAGAGCAACAAATTGTCTTATTATGAGACCATCATGTACAAAGAAACATTATATTTTATGGCTCACCAGACTATTATATGGTGCATCTAATCAGTTTTACAGTTGTAAATTCCTAACAAAATGCTCAGACAACCTAACCAACTTAACCAACTAATTCAATTAGTCTATAGTCGGTCGGGAGGACCTAGTCGATTGGTAGAATTAGCTCCTCCAACAAGTGGATACAATCACTAAAAGAAATGGCTCTTAATTTGCAAGAATTTTAATGAGATTCTCTTCAGAAGGAAAGAAAATTGAACTTAGATGCATTCCATGGAAACCCTCTAAAGTGATCATCTCTAACAGCATGACAAAATTTCTAAAAAGGGGGGGACACTAGGGATTAATTGCACAATTGTGCTTACTAGATGTGGAAGCATCTATTCCCAATATTCCAATGGATCTCCAATGAGTTATTGACAAACATTCCAAGGCATTTGGGGAAAATCCTAAAGGTATTCCACCTACTAGAGATAATGACCCTTTTATTCACTTGCAACCAAGTAGCATACCACCTAACATCAAACCCTACATGTACCCATATACAAAAAGGAGTGAAATTGAAAATCTAGTTCAAGAAATGTTAGATGCAAACATCATTCAACCCAGACAAAGTTATTTTTCTACACCAGTGGTAATGGTTTATAAAAAGGAAGTTTCATTGCATGTGTTTCTATACTATAAATAGCTCAATAATATTATCATAAAACCTAAGTTTCCTCTTCTTTTCATTGATGAATTGTTATATGAATTATAGGGAGAAATTGTCTTTACCAAGTTGGATCTTCTTTCTAGATATCATAAAATCAAAATGAGAAAAGAAAATAGTCCAAAAACATGGTTCAAAACATATCAAATTAATTATGAATTTGTGGTGATGCCATTTGGCCTTACCAATGCACCTTCCACATTTCAAAGCTTGATGAATTCTATTTTTAAGCATTTCCTTAAAAAATTGTGTTTGTATTTTTTAATGATATACTAATCTATAGAAAATTTAGGAGGAACATGTACAGCATGTTGAAAAGGTCTTAAAACTATTCAAGGTGCACCATTATATGCCAAGTCTTCTAAGTGTGCCTTTGGAATTTAGGAAGTGGAATACTTGGGACATATTGTATCTCACGAAGGCATCAAAGTGGACCCTAACATAGTTAAGCTATCATGTAATCATGCCAATTCCCAAAACCTTGAATAATATTGGAGGATTCTTAAGACGGACAAGATACTACCGCAATTTCATTATGAATTATTGTTAAATAGCAACACCTCTAACAAGGTTATTGAAAAATGAGGCATTCTCTTGAACTCAAGATGCAACCAAAGCTTTTGAAAAGCTTAAAGTGGTTATGTGCACAGCTCATGTATTAGCCACACTTGACTTCACAAGAACATTTATAATGAAATGAGATTCCTTGGGGCATGGCATTGGTGCAGTTTTAATGCAAGAAGGAAGGCTGCTTACCTTTGAAACTTATCTAATAAAGGAAAAAACTAACATAAACCAATTTATGAGAAGGAAATGTTGGTTGTATTACATGCAATTAAGAAATGGTGCCCTTACCGAATAAGAAGACACTTTAAGGTAAGGATAGATCATGACAATCTTAAATGCTTCTTAGAACACAGATTATCTTCAGAAAAGCAACAAAAATGGGTTACAAAGAAGCTAGGATATGACTTTGAAATTATCTACAAAAAAGGGAAAAAAATGTGGTGGTAGATGCTCAAGAAAAGAAAATAAAAAAATTGTTAGAAATGCTCCTCACTCAGGGCTAGTGCATTTCAACCATTGGCTAAGAAACTGCAACCCAGGGGCATCTAAGCCACCAAAATCACTTGGAGATCACACATGACCTGGGCCACACCAACCCTTAACATGGATGGATTTTTTGGTGTCTCCTCCAAACTAAGTTACCCCTAAGGGTATTGAGCTTGTCTCGCCTTGCAAATGAAACCCACACCTTAATCGAGTAGAAAAATAAAGTACAAAATGGAAACAAATTCAAAAGGAATGCAATATAATTCAACAACTACAATAAAACCCTAGTTCACTAGATAAATTTGTGTGGAAGAATGATTCACTATGGTACCAAGATCACCTATATTTATGTAAGAATTGTCAACTCAAATAGAAGGTCCTTTTGGAATTGCACACTTCTCCTATGGGAGGACCTTCAAGGTTCTTGAAAACATACCACAAGATCAAGAAGGATTTTTTATGGGAAACTCTAAAAAATAATGTCCAAAATTTTGTGGAAAAATGTTTGGCTTTCCTATAAAACAAAGGAGAGACAATCAAGACAATATGTAATCTACAACCATTATTCATGCCAAATAAAGGTTGGGAAGAGGTATTAATGGATTCCATGATTCTATCACAGGTATAAGAATGTCATAAGGAAAGACAATCATCATGGTAGTAGTGGATCAACTCACAAAGTATGTCCATTTTTTCTCTCTTTCTCATCCTTTATAAGGAAGTGCAATAGCTACAGTATTCATGGAATCGGTTCAAAATATACATGGAATAACCAGGATTACTGTAAGTGATAGATATCCAATTTTGACTAGCAATTTTGGAATGAAATATTTTATTGTTTGGGCACTCGATTGACTCACAACTGAGTCTTACCGTCCTCTATCTTATGAGAAAACTAAGATGGTGAATAATTGCCTTGAAGAGTATCTATGTTGCTTTGGATATGATAAACAAACACAATAGTTCAAGTGGTTTCCATTAATAGAATGGAGTACAACACATCTTTCCATACTTCATCAAAAATGTCACCATTTATGGCATTTTATGACTATCATCCTCCTTCCATAACATCATCTTTGAAAGAGAAATATAAGGTTCAAGTAGTGGAGGATCACATAAATCGAACACGAGGTTCTCCAACTATCAATAGATAACTTGGATATAGCACAAAATAGGATGAAAAAATAAGCAAATCAACATTGCAGTGAAAGGAAATTTGAAGTGGGGGATTGGGTATTTTTTATACTACTAACATACAAATAAATGTCCCTCAAGTAACATAAGGACATTAAATTAGAACCCAAGCACTATGGTCCCTATAAGGTTTTGTTGAGGATTGGAAGTATGGATTATAATTGGAGTTGCCTCCATCTTCACTTGTATATCTAGTATTCCATGTGTCTTTCCTTAAAAAGGAAATTGGTGACAAGATCCCAATCTAGACTATTTTACCAGAGATTGGTGAAGAAGGAAAATTGGTACTAAAATCTGTTTGAAACAAGAACCAAAAAACCACGAAATTGAGTAATTATCAAGTACCTCATCAAGTGGAAGAAATTTCCAATAGAAGAGGCGACATGGGAAGATGAGTTATTTAGGAAAAAACATCCAGAATTAATCAAGTGTTGAGGACAACACTTGTTTAAAATGGAAGGGAATTTTCAACCCTATATATTGTAACATTAATTTTTTATTGTTATATTAATATTATTTGTATTGCTCGGTTAGGACTTTAATTGTAGTTGTACGATCGAATAGAATTGTAATTGTACCATTTGTATCCTATATATATACCAAGGAGACCTAGCTTTAAGATCATCTCATATTGGCTTGAATGTTTGGTGCACTGTATAAGGAGGTTTCCCCCACAAAGAGGCTTATTATTCATCTATTCTCCTCATTATTAAGCCATTGGATTACTCTCTTTCTTGTTTATGCTCTTTTAGGAATTTGATGTATAACATGAACTAAATTAATTGTACTAATAATCTCTCCTTAAAATAGATAAATTAAGATGTGTTTATTATTCCAATAGAAAATATCTTAGATATGGGTAATAGGGGTCACAACGATGGGAAAGTTGCGCATTATGAGCCTGTGTGGAAATATTAAATTAAAAAAGGGAATCACCTAGGAGCACGGTGAAATGGTGATGGGGAGGTAGTAGAGAAGAGGTTTTAAACCAGGAAGTGGGTAGTCTCTAGTATTGATAGCTCGATGGTACAGGGAAAGAGATCCTTTGTATGCTCATTCATATGACATAATTTGGCGAAGAGGCCATGGATATGGGATTTTGCATTCAATCGTGGAGATCCGATGGTGTAATAATGGAAGTTTTTGGTAATGACGACCTAAGGTTTGAGGTGGAATGATCCTCGAGAGCGACTACATTCTTAACATTTTTCTCATCGTAGCAGTTGAGGAGTTTGGACATAAAGTGTCCACGTGTTTGCGTTCCAAGCAGGGGTGGTGGCTACTAGACATGGAGACTCGAGGGATGAAGGGACATCGAGCAAGGAAAGGTGAGGATTGGGGGGAAGAAAGTGTGAAAATTGATTCATCGTAATCTGGGATCAAGGAACAACTCACACAATATTCAGAATCAATTGTACAAGAAATTTCACATGAAACACACTACAATTAGGAGTTCCCGCTGTAAGAATGTATTCAATAATCAAAAGTAGAGATACAATGTGATGCACTTGCATGAATAGCAAGACAATTTTAATCCCAAGGAGGTCATTCGAATTGCATAACATGAGAGTGTCTAAGCTGTCAGTTAGCCACACTAAACACATCAATTAACCACTAATCACAACCATAATTGACTCTAACTGAGCCCTAACTAAATCGAAGGCAGTAATGACAGAGTCTAACTGAATAGAACTCAACTGCATGTCAATCAATAGGTGGGGGCGCATATCTAACTCAAGTCGGCTCTGATGAAGTGAACTAAACTCAACTGAGTCACCGGAAGTTGTTGGAGGTGCCTTAAATCACTCTAGTTAACTCAAATCAGCCTAAAATAGACAAATAGATGAGAAAGGCGCCTTTCCAACTCAGTTTAACTGATTGTTAGGTGAAGCAACATTTAGTTAACTAATTGGTGCACTTATGACAAGCAGATCAACCCATATTTGCTCCCTGATTGAAGGAGGAATCCTAGTTAGCCTCCTTAATTAAAGGAGAAGGCTTAGTTGGCCTCCCTGATTGAAGGAGTGTGCTGGAGCTGATGTTGATGTCAAGGAGTGTGCTGGTGTACTAATGTCAATGTCAGTAATTTGAGTCAATAACTTAGGATAAGTGGATAATTAGGCCAAATTGACCAAATAAAGATGTGTGGGTTGGATAATTAGTCCAACACCCCCCCTTAATTTATACCCATGCGGAGGAGTAAAAAAAATAATGCTAGGGCCCCCGCAACAAAGGCCATAGGTCACCATGTACAAAAGTAACTCTAAAATTCTTAGTGAGTAAAAGGAGAAAACCCGGTGGGAACAAAACCCGCCTCAAGCTAAACACTAAAGAAGTAATTGTCTTCACCCTGATGAACTCACTCCCAACAGTGAATGGAGGTAAGTGAAATTTTTATCAGTAAATTTCTTGGTGAAAATATCTGCAATCTGCTCATCTTTAGGGCAGTATTGCAGAACAATTGTCCTTCCATGCGCCAACTCCCTGATGTAGTGCATGTGGATATCAACATGTTTGGTCCTCTTCCGCTGAACTGAGTCCGTTAAGATCTTGATAAAACTTTGGTTGTCACAAAATATGACTGTGGATAAAGCACTACCAATCTCAAACTCATACAAAATGCCTTGGAGCCAAACTCCCTGGATGCAAGCATTTACTGCTCCCCTGTACTCGGCCTCTGTTGAAGAAAGTGCAATGGAAGCCTTCTTTTTTATGGACCAGAAAATGGGTCCACCACCAAACATAAACACATACTCAAAAGTGGACTTCCGATCTATTGTATCCCATGCCCAATCTGAATCTGTGAAACCAACCAACTCTAGCTCAGAATCTGCAACATAGTGAATATCGTAGGATCTAGTGCCCTGAATGTACTAAAAGATCCTCTTGGTTTCCTTCCAATGGATCTCATGAGGCTGCTGCATATATCTTGACATGGAATTCACAGCATAACAAAATCCAGGCCTTGAATGTGTCAAGTATAGCAAGCTTTCGATCAACTGGCGGTAAATAGTGGAATCCATGGGTGGAGTGGATCTTCCCTCTTCAAGACTAATTCTTGAGAGGAAAGGAAATGGTGCAACCTTACAATCAGCCATGTTAAACTTAATTAAGAGGTCTGAAACATATTTTGACTGATTTACCATTATCCCATCATAGTCTTGGATGATTTCAAGCCTGAGAAACTTTTTCAGCAGGCCCAAATCACTCATTTCAAAAGCATCATGAAGAGCAGTTTTTATAAGGGAAACCGAAGCAAGTGTGCTTCCTGTTATCAAAATATCATCCACATACTATACTATTATCAGAAAATTGCCTTCATACTACTTCAAATATACATTTGGATTAGATTTTCATCTATGGAAGTTCTGTGAGAGCAGAAAGGCATCCATTTTGGCATACCAAGATCTTGGGGCATGTTTCAACCCATATAAAGATTTATGCAACTTACAAACCAAGGAAGGATCTGATGTATATCCTTTAGGCTGATTCATGTATATTTATTCTTACAGGTATCCATGAAGAAAATCACTCTTGACATCCATGTGATGCACCTCCCAGTGCTTGGATGCGGCAATGACCAAAACTAGCCTTATGGAATCTATCTTTCCCACCGGTGCAAAGGTCTCATGATAGTCCACTCCTTGAACTTCAGAAAACCATTTTGCAACCAGCCATGCTTTGTACTTGCAGGTTGAGACATCTGCAACAACCTTTGTCCGATATAACCACTTTCATTAAACAAGTTTCCTCCCATGTGGAAGAAAAACAAGGTCCCAAGTTGCATTTTTCTGGAGAGAGTTGAACTCTTCATCCATTGCAGCTTGCCATCTCGGATATTTCCGAGCATGGTGGTAGGAATTGGGATCAGACCCAATCATCATATAACATGTCTTGGACAGCAACGAATCATGAGAAGAGAGAGCAATACATGCTCTTTGAAAATATGACCAGGTTCTTCTTGGATCAGTTGGATGTCCAATGTTTGTCTCGGCGAAGGAGAGTGTCTTTTTGGCCCATTTTGGGACATGAATGGGATGATATGAATATGATTCAGAACCTGATATATTATGTCCATTTATATCAGACATTATATCTGAAATATCATAGCCTTCACTTCCATTTTCATCATCAGAATGATCAGCATAACAGGGGGGAAATTCAGCAGTTTCTTCCTGTACTAGTTCTACATCTTGGAGACGTTCTTCAAAGCGGACACTTCTATCAATGAATATCTGTTTGGTTCTGATATTCAAAATTTTGTATCCCTTTTATTCCTCTGGATATCCAATGAATAAACACTCAATACTTTGTTGTTGCAAATATTTCCTCTTCTCAAGTGGAATTTGAGCCCAAGCAATGCACCCAAAAACTCTAAAATTGGACACATCTGGTTTGTGCCCAAAGTATGCCTCAAAAGGAGTTTTTCCTTTCATAGAAGAGTGAGGTACCATGTTTTGAATGTAAGCAGAAACATTCATTGCCTCATCCCAAATATTTGCAGCCAAACCTTTGGCTTCCAGCATGCAGGTAGTCATCTCTTTCAGGGCCCGATTTTTACTTTCCGCTACACCATTCTGTTGGGGTGTGTAGGGAATGGAGTGTTGGATTTGGATCCCATATTTAGCACATATTTGCAACAGATCAAACTAGATTTACTTTCCTCCATTATCATATCTGAGATACTTTATCTTCCTCCCAGAGGAATTCTCCACAGATGCCTTGAATTCAGTGAATCTTTCAAGAACCTCATATTTTTTCTTTAGGAAGAAAACCCAAGTGAATCTGGAGAATTCATCAATAAAGGTGAGATCATACCTTGAAACACTCATGGAGTTTATAGGAATGGGTCCATTGATGTCATAGTGGATCATCCCCAAAATACTTCTTGCACACTTTGCCTTTCCTCGATCAAATTTGTGCTCGGGGTGTTTGCCGACAATCCAACCTTTACAAATTCCACTGGAAGTTTTGATGGTTGGGAGGCCTTCGACCATGGAATTTTTTTGAAGTTGCTGCAAATATTTGAAGTTCAAATGTCCAAATATCTCATGCCAAATCCTACTGATGAGTCAGAAGAGCGGTGGGATTTGCATCTGGGAAAAACTTGGAAAACTCATATTTCTTAGCATGATGGTTTGCTAGACCTGTTGCTATGAGTTTCCTGGATGCAATCTCTAATATCTCAACACTATTTGGGCTGAAAGAAACTCTCTTGGGAAATTTTGTGTGTCATTTGATATACACTCAACAGATTGGAGGAAAAGGAGGGTACATACAAAACATCAAAGAAGATGCCGTGTTCAAGTTTTACAGTACCTTTGCCTTTCAAAATGATCTAAGAATCATATCCCATGTGGATGGGAATGTTGTTGTCAGAGTCCAGGAATGAAAAGGATTCTTTGCTTTCCACCATATGGTTCGAAGCACCAAAGTCTATGAGGAGAACTCTAGGCTTCGAAACAGTTTCCATGAGGGCATGTCCTCTTTCTGGTTGGATGTCTCGATCATGATTATCTCTCTTCCTAACATGTCTGTCAGGAAGATTGATATTGTTTCTCTCAAGGAGAAGAGTTATTTTTAAAAATGAAAAGGATTCTTTGCTTTCCACCATATGGTTCGAAGCACCAAAGTCTATGAGGAGAACTCTAGGCTTCGAAACAGTTTCCATGAGGGCATGTCCTCTTTCTGGTTGGATGTCTCGATCATGATTATCTCTCTTCCTAACATGTCTGTCAGGAAGATTGATATTGTTTCTCTCAAGGAGAAGAGTTATTTCATCAAGATTTTTCTTCATGCAGGAATGTTCAGGGTGAAATCTCTTCCTGCAATAGGAACACTTGACCTTTTCTTCACCTTGGCTCCCTTTGGTCTTGTTCTTCTTTGAGCTGGAAGGTTCATCTTGTGGCTGGTTCTTCTCCTTTGGCTTGGGAGCATCAAACTTAGTCTTTTGATTATTTTTCTTTCCCTTACCATTCATAGCTTTGGGCCACGAAGAAAATAGTGCTTGATCTTTGGAGGATTAGATGATCCCCATCTGCACAAGCTTGTCATGCTCATTTGTGAGGGACTCAATTAAGGCATTAAGAGTAGGCATTTTCCAATTTGGGGTTGTTAGATTCCCGGTATGGAATGTGGAAATAAAGACTGAGTAATCAGGTCCAAGTTTGAAAAGAATGGAGAGGATGAGTTAATTATCCTCTTTCTGCACTTCACACTTTTTTCAAATAGAGCACTAGGTGCTTGAATTTGGTGAAGAATTCATTCTGAGTTTTGAAGTTTCCTGGGTGAAGAGAAATTAGTTCATTCTCTAGCCGATAAATCCTCATGTCATTTTGCTTATCAAATAGATTAGCAAGTTAATCCCAAATTTCTTTCGGATTCTTCAATCCAGTGACATGGAAATGAAGATCTTTGGAAATCGAAAGGCACAGAAACCCAAAAGCTTCATCCATCTTATTCCAGTATATTGCTTTGTCTACAACATGATTTGGCTCTATCTCAGTGTCCATTATGACTTTGTAGAGTCCTTTGGAACAAAATTGAATCTCTGTGTCCCCCTTCCACTAGTGGTAATTGAAAGGAGTAAGAGGATCCACATAAGAGGCCATTTTTTTGCCGTAGCAAATGCAGTATAAGTCTTCCAAAAAACCTGCAAAAACAAAAAAAGGGAACCGTAAGGTCAGACATCATGCACTTTACAAGTTTTCATCACACCCAGCTTAGTCAATCAAGCTAGCTTGATCAACAATTCATTTTCTTAGGAATTATGTGGTAAACTTGCCGCTTCTAGTGCAGAGCCAGAATTTTTGAGTTTTTTTCTCAAATTGCATCATAGATCCATCAAGGAATCTGTTCAAGAAGAAGATCATTGTCCCGTCGTGGCTCTGATACCATGTGAAAATTGAGTCACGGTAATTTGGGATCAAGGAACAACTCACAAAAGATTTAGAATCAATTGTACAAGAAATTTGACATGAAACACACTGCAATTAGGAGTTGCAGACGTAAGAATGTATTCAATAATCAAAAGTAGAGATACAATGTGATACACTTGCATGAATAGCAACACAATTTGAATCCCAAGGAGGTCATTCAAATTGCATAACATGAGAGTGGCTTAGTTGTCAGTTAGCCACACTAAACACATCAGTTAACCACTAATCACAACCATAATTGACTCTAACTAAGCCCTAACCGAATCGGAGGCAGTAATGACTGAGTCTAACTGAATAGAAATCAAATGCATGTTAATCAGTAGGTGGGGACACATATCTAACTCAAGTCAGCTCCGATGAAGTGAACTAAACTCAACTGAGTCACCAAAAGTTGTTGGAGGCGCCTTAAATCACTCTGGTTTAACTCAAAGCAGCCTAAAATAGACAAATAGATGAGGAAGGCGCCTTTCCAACTCAGTTTAATTGATTTTTAGGTGAAACAACATTCAGTTAACTAATTGGTGCACTTATGATAGGCAGATCAACCCAGATTTGCTCCTTGATTGAAGGAGGAAGCCTAGTTAGCCTCCCTGATTGAAGGAGAAGGCTTAGTTGGCCTCCCTGATTGAAGGAGTGAGCTAGTGTTGATGTTGATGTCAAGGAGTGTGTTGGTGTGCTGATGCTTATGTCAGTAATTCGAGTCAATAACTTAGGATAAGTGGATAATTAGGCCAAATTGACCAAATAAAGATGTGTGGGTTGGATAATTACTCCAACAAAAAGAAATCCATGCGAGAGAAAATGAATCCTTGTTAAGCGGCCCTATATTTCAAGGAGGCGATCCCACAAGCGATGCAAAATAAACTAGAAGAAGCGAAGAAGGATCTATGGGACGAGTTAGCTTCTACTTAGCCGGTAGAGGAGTTTGAGGTCTTGGTGGACTAGATCCAAGACCTGCGTAATACACAAGCAAGGGTGGCATTGTATGAATACTCAATTGCCTCCTTCTAGGTTATGAAGTGCCTTCTTGCTCGGTTACTAGTGGACAAGGGAAATGCGTCAGAGGATGGTGGAGAACTGGTCAAATGCCTGAAGGAACCCCATACGATTTCAAGGCTCATGCACAAGAAGGTAGATGTGATTGCAAAGAAATTTGGCATTCAATTTCTATCGAGGCCTACGGCAGACAGGAATACCACTACAACTCATTTGAGCTCGAGAACGGCGACTCCTTCCGATGGTAACCAAGTTCCTTGAGAAGTTATGGTCTGGTTTTATGGTTATACAATCTATTTTTATTGTTTATGGTCGAGGCTAGTAATGTAGATTACAGATGTGTTGTGGTCGGCCCTAATGTGTTTAGGTTATGTTATTTAGGTGATTATAAACAGACGATGTTAGATTAGCTCTTGTTTAGGGTTTTGTATAAAAGGAGACTTACTCAAACACTATGAATCTAGGATCCAGGATAACTATGTTTTTTAAACATAGGCTTGGCTTAGGCCTGTTTTCCACTATAAAGGATCCAGTTAAGTTATGATTGTATTTTCATATATATTTCTATATTTGAAAGGTAATAGAAAACTCTAGCTTATAAAAAAAGTCTTTAATAGAAAATGTTAATCACAAATTACACTTATATCATCACATCACATTTTGATCGTCGTAGAAAGATAAAAATGACTAATATTTTAACTTCTTTAAATTATTTATTTATATTTGAACGGTATATAAATCATTTGAAAGTTATTAAAAATATAAATTATTTGAAAGTTATTAAATATATATATTATTTTTAAATTTAAATTTAAATATTTTCATGCCAAAAATGGGTTGTATTTGTATGACTTTGAAATTAAGGCACATCTCTTTGGCTTTTAAATAAAGGTTATTGCGTCGAAGAGGCTCTCTACAGCCCAGTATGGGGTAGATCTTGTAACGTTAAGTAACGTTGTAGCGTTACGTAACATTGTAGCGTTACGTAACGTTACATAATGTTATGTAGGCTATAAAAAAAATAGAAAAGAAAAAAAATTACAAGTAACGTTACATAATGTTATGTGTGTCGGCTAAAAAAAATAGAAAATTAGAAGAAAAAAAACAACACCTATATAAATAGCAAAAAGTATCACAAACTACATCCAAATCCTAGCTACCTTGATCAATTAACAGCAACAACCACTGCGACAGCAAACAGCGACAACCACTGCCACAATCAGAGAGTGAAATGAATGGGCGGAGAGTGATCTTCTTTAATCTTTCTGTATTTGGTGTTAGGGTTAGGGTTAGGGTTCTCACTATGAAGTGGTTATTCACTCACGCTTTTTTCCTGCACTTCTTGCAACTCTCTTTCGTCGGCCAAGCCCAAGATGTGCAACAACAATTCTTATCTCCTCACAATGACGCGAGAGCCAATGTAGGTGTCAGGGGGAAGTTCTTCTGGAACGACACTGTCGCAGCTTACGCACAGAATTATGCAAATCAACGCATAGCACACTGCGCTTTGGAGCTCTCTGGTGGTCCATACGGAGAAAATCTTTACAGAGAGAATGAATACTATGATTGCTCTTCTAATTCCATTGGAAGGGCCGTGACGTCTTGGGTTAACGAGATGAGATACTATGATTACTCTTCTAATACCTGCGCTTTAGGTCAAGTGTGCACGCACTATACTCAGGTGGTGTGGGAAAATTCGACGAGCCTCGGCTGCGTTAAAGTTCAATGCAACGACAGTCGAGATTTCGTGATCTGCAACTACGATCCGCGTGGTAATATAGTTGGGCAAAGACCATATGGAAACTATGCTGGTAAGTAAATAAATGGTCTTATCGACGGCCTTCCTTGGGTTATTTCAATTATGAACAATCTCACGGTTGTCATGTAGAAAAATTAGAAATCGTTTGCATTTCGTTTTTGGTAGCATAGAAAAACTATATATCGTTGAATCTGTTGCGTTTGATAACTTCACTTGTGTCGTCTCGGCAATATTCTCCAGACTTTTAAGTTGTGAAATTGTAAATATCTTTGTTTAAATCGCAATTTCAATTATCGTCTCGAATCGCAATTTCAATTATCGTCAAGCCACGAGACAAATGCCCTTATCCCGAGAAGTATATGTGCTAACTAAATTGACTCTCAGGCATAATTTTGACCAATGGGTCGTCTTAGTTGTTTTTCTATCCACGCGCCCTTATCCCATGCTGTATATGCTGAAGCAAATAAGTACAATATTGAATGTATGCCCTTAAATTATGATTTAAAGGGTTGTTGCGCTTATGTTTTAAAATGCCACGCGTCACGTCCGTAGATCCATGCCATGAGTTAATTAGAACTTAAGGATAGGAAATGGGTATGGAGGTATATCAATTTATTTAATTAGTATTGAAGTGTTAATTTTTAATTTTACAATAGGCAAATATGTGTAGAGTTAATTAGTATTGAAGTGTTAATTTTTAATTTTACAATAGGCAAATATGTGTAGAGTTATTATACTCCTGGCACCTGCTTCCAATACGGCCATAAAAAATTGATGCTTCATCAGGAAATCACTATCATAATACTTATTCCAAACAATAAGCAAAAACTATAATTAAAACTCCAGTTTTGTGTCACATAAATAATAAATAATTAAAATTAAAATTAAAACCAATATGAAGGAGAATAGATGTGGCAGCCTTTCTCGCTGAGAAGAACACATGTTTCAGGCAGACGGTGTGGAGGACGATTCATATGTGATATGATAGGGCAGAACAAACGTTACATGTTAAACAGTTACGGCAGCTGGGGAAACGCCAGGTGATAGGGCAGAGCAAACGTTTCGTTTCAACCTGTTAAATGGCAAACAGCTACGGCAGCGGGGAAAGGGCCGTCTATGTAGACGGAGATGGAGAGTTTGGCCAGCAATGGAATCTTTAATCGATTTAGAGGTTGCACTTGCCGTCGCTCAGTTGCTACCGTTGGAATCGACAGAGAGATGGACAGCAAGAAATATTTTCACGTACGTATGAATTTGGAAATCTATACATTTTATCATATATGAATTTGGAAATATTTGGTCCGGCCTCGAATATCTGTAAACGACGTAATTGAGAATAGTTCAAAACAAACGCCATCAATAAACTCACGTACGGTGATTCAGTTTGCATACATTGCATGTGGTTGTATACCGGATTTCCATTATACCATCAAAAGTAGAAATTTGAACGAACAACGAACGTGGTGCAAATGCAATGTCATGGTGCTTATAGACTACTGCTCTAGAATTCGAGGCATAGTATGACGTTCTCATCATAGAAAGAACTTTCACATCTATTCTAAATATAAGGAAAACCTAATTAATAGAGTAAACTTTTGTTAAAGCATAATAAAAACCTAATTAATATATTGATTTCTGAAAAATGTTTATATTTAACTTTAAAAACTTATAGTAATTATATTTGTTTAAAAATTAAAAAAAAAAACTTAATAAATATTGTTTATACATTAATTAATATCATACTCTTATGAAGCCTAGAGACTCTCTACAACCCAGTATGAGGAGATCTTGTAACTTTACCTAACGTTATTTTTATTAATAAAAAATAGATTTTTTAATTATAAAACAAAATAAATGTTGGCCAGAAAAAAAACCTATTGTAATCTTCCAATAGGTTTTTAACAAAACAATAAAAAAGTAAAAATTAACAAAACAATAAAAAATTTAAAATTTAATTATCCCAAAAAAAATGTCGATCATAAAAAAACACAATGTGTCTTTTAGTTTGAATCAAATCAATGGTATATATAGGACACACCAAAGTTGATAGCTCATTGAGTGTAATACTTCAGAAGAGGTTTGCACCTAGAGAGATTTGATCCCTCTCGGCGCTTGATAGAGCCTAGGATTTGGATCTATGCTGGTTTAATTTCAGTATAATTATCCATAATATTTTTTAATTTGAATTATGTTGAAATTTTAATAAAAGTAAGAGTTTGAATATTGAATTATGTTGAGTTTACGTGAAGTTAATGTTGTTACCATTCTTAATTAGTTAGATTCTTAATTAGTTAGTTTTAGACTTTACGATAAATTCAAAGTAACATAATTATTATTATACTTCAGTTATATTTAATTTAAATTCTTACTTTTAATTTAAAATGCAGTTTTTATCTTAAACAATTTTTTTTACAATAACGGGTATAATATTGTATTAAAAGGTTAGTGATGTAACCACTAAAGAAAAATTACAAAATTTATCATCGTCATTAGAGGACAGCAACCAGAATTCATTATTGCCATTAAAATTTAACTTATTGCTATATGTTAGGTCATGTTTTTGTCTTCCATTGTTTTTTATACTTTTATTCATATTTGCTTTTACTTTTTGTTTCTTGAAAATATTGTTGATAGGGACAATGTTAATTTTAACCTTTAATTCTCATGATTTTTTATTTCTTAGCTTATTTTTATAAGTTTTGCTTTGATTTTATAATTGAGGGGTTTATATAAAGCATATATGGATTAGAAAAGTTTTATAAATAGCATAAAAGTTAAATTTAGACCCCTAAACCAAGTGCAAACTCTTATCATTAGCTTAATATTGTGAAATCATTAAATAGGACTTTCTTGTAGCGCAAGACAAAAACAGATGCACTAGAGCGCTACAAGAAAATCGCACGAGCTTAAATCATCATTTTTTGGTCCAATTTCTTCGGGATTCTCACACCTGAGGTGTCAATCACATTGTATGATGCATTTGATACGTGTCTTCTATAGTTTAATCACTGAAGCAGGTGGAATATCATCATAAGGGCGAGATCGTGGCAATTTTATGCAGAGCAAATATAATGATGACAGCAGAGTATAATGAGACAAAGCTATTTGGGATTATGTTTTTATCTGAAAGACACGAACAGTAAGTGAAGATCGTGGAGAGAAATCAGTGCTGAGTAATTGGGATTTTGAAACTAAACGAGAAATTAGGGCTTTCCGCAGTGGCTGGCTGGAGTGGTCTAAGCGGTCAAAGACAGGTGGAACATCCAATTTGACACTTGACCATTGAAATAACTATATTCCAGCACTCGAATTGGTCATCTTAACAGGTAGTCCGTGTGCCATTGCCAGGGTTTTTTAAATTTGGGGCTTTTTCTGAAGAAATGACTAATGACAAATTTGAAGGCAGAATACTAGTTTTAGACCTAATCCATGTTAAATGATGAATTATTAACCAATACATTTAAAATATTCATCATTTAAACAGAGGAATTCAAAGTAGGGTCTTTTGGAGGTCCCTATTCTGTATTCTATGACAGTTTGTTAAAGTTTGAAGAAAATCAGACTATGGTGTATCAAAAGAAGTTGTTTAACCATAGTTCAAAATGAAAAAGAGTGGAAAGACAAATAAGGCAGAGCCCTCAGACTTAAGCTGGGTGAAAGAATTTTCCAGATTGTGCACAGTTGTTTTCAGATGCAGGATGGTTAATGTATTTCAAAAAGATTGAAGGATATCATGCAGAGGTGTCTTACAAATTTGCTCAATGCCTAGACAAAGACATAGCGTCTTTTAACACCTTAAAGTTCAAATTAACTAATGATCCGGATTTATGCAGGAACGCAACAGAATACACAAATAACCATGGAAACAAATATGCAGCGGAAATAACACTTCATTTCATTAATCAATAACTGAAACTTGCTTACATACATAATGGAAATAAACTAGCTAGAGTGCTGGTAGCTTATCTCTGAGAAGAGATGTGGCGGCTACATGCCTCTGAACTCTGAGAAGAGATGTGGCGGCTACATGCCTCTGAACTCTGTGTTACAATGAGGCTCGAAGACCTATATATTATTGAGAAACAATGGAAACCCTACACATCCAAAAACCTAACCCTAGGAGGTGAAACGCCTTAATGTGGGCCCCGTTGGGTAACTTGGTACATCAATTTCCTGGGGTCGTAACTTTAGCATACTACCTCCGTTTGACGCGCATGATATATCGTTAGAAATATCTGTTTAAGGACTACATCCATAAATGAAAAGTACTGAGTCTAGAATAGACTCATATTTTTTCGACCATTCGATGCCAAAAAAATGTCGTTTAGGGCCTCAAAACGGCTCCGGAAGTTTAGGACCCAAATACTGCCAAAAATAGTAAATTGTGCTACAATTAAGGAAACTGGAAAACTGAAAGAAACAATGGTGGGGGTCCAAGAGGAATAGGTGGGTGGCCACCAATATCCTCCTGGATCATTCCTCCCCCCTTAGGAAGCAATGGTCCCCATTGCATTGAGTTCCTCCATGAGATGAGGAAACTTCTGTTGAACTTGGTCCCTGGTGAGCCACTTTCCCTGGTGAAGGAGTTGGCCTGCTTTGACAACTCGATATAGCTGGATCTTCTGCTGGCGGGTGTTCTTTATCTGTGTGTCCATAATCCGATCAACGGTGTCTTGCTCCATGCAGTCAGGGTTTAACTCTATTGGTGTGAGTTGTTCTGCCACGTTTGATGTGTCCAGTAGAGGTGGAAAGTAGGGCCGAAGGCGGTCCACATTGAACACTAGGTGCAGACCAAGGAATGGTAGAATACTGAGCTCGAAGGCATTGTCCCTGACACCCTTGGTGATGGCGTATGACCCATATCAGAGCGGGCGAAGCTTGCGGTGGGGTCCAGCGAGGTGCTCCTTCTGCAAATGTAGCCACACTTTGTCGCCCACCTAGAAGTTGTGTTGCACCCGATGATGATCATGTCGTTGCTTGTACTTAGCATTGGATCTGTCCAATATGTCATGAACTTGTTGGCGAATGTGCTAAATGTGCTCAATGAAGTTGTTTGCCTTGGAAACTTCAGACTGGATATGAGTTGAATCAGCCTAAGTAATTGCAAATGGCATGGCTACGTTAATGGGACATAGTGGCTGGAATCCCAAGCCCACCTGAAAGGGGCTATGGTTGGTTGAGCTGTGGAGGGCCCGGTTATAGCTGTGTTGTGCATAGGGGAGGCTTTCATCCCATGTGCGTGGATGCTTTGAGTTGTACATGCGCAAAATGTGTACGATCATCCTGTTGACGACCTTTGTCTGGCCGTCAGTCTGGGGATGGAAAGCTGTGGACTTTGTGAGCTTGGTGTCTAGCATTGACCATAAGCTAGACCATAATGTACTAAGGAACCTCCTGTCCCGGTCTGAGATTATAGACTGTGGGATCCCAAAGTGTACCCACACTTGTTCGAAGAAGAGTTTAGGAGTGGCTTCTGCTGTGATATCCTTCTTGTAGGCCACCATTATGTCCATCTTTGAGAATCTGTCAACGACCACAAACACACAGTCGTTGCTGTGCTTGGTCGAAGGAAGGCCTGACATGTAGTTCATGGAGATGGATTCCCAAGGTCGACTAGGGGTAGGCAACATAGTATAGAGGCCTTGCTTCTTGATGGATGGTTTGGCAATGGCACAGGCAGTGCAGGATCGGATGTACTTCCCGACGTCCTGTCGAAGGTTCGGTCAATAGAAATACTTCTGCAGTACTGCCACTGTTTTCTCGACCCCGAAATTCCCAGCGACCCGACTGTAGTGCACTTCCCAAATCATCTTGGCACGCTCACTTGAAGGAACACAAAGGTGTCCCATGTGACACAGTAGTACATCCTGTAGGTGAAATTTTGGAACTTGGTTTCCCTCCAAGAGTGTCTGGTATGTGTGGCTAAATTCTGGATCGCTCTTGTAGAGAAGCGGCCAATCAGAAGTCTCATGCCCACAAGAGTTGAGCACGGTCGTTATCGCCACGATCAGTGGTCGGCTGAGGCAGTCTGCAACATTATTGGTGCTTCCCTTCTTGTACTTGATGTTCAAACGAAACTGTTGTAGATATGTGGACCACTTCTAATGGTGATCGTTCTGTAACTTCCCTTGTTTCTGCATGAAATGCAAGGGTTGGTGGTCTGTGTGGATGATCGTTTCCTTCCCCAAAATGTAATGCTTCCATTGTCGGCAAGCCTGTACAATGGAATACATCTCTTTGTCATAAGTGGGATATTTGCGGACAGTGTCTCACTATGATATGCCACTGGATGACCTTGTTGAGTAAGGACTGCCCTAATAGCATAGTCAAAGGCATATGTCTTGATCTCAAATGGTTGTTGCAAGTCTGGTAGTGTGAGCACTAGGGCACAGCATAGGCGATGTTTCAATTCTGCAAACGCCTTCTGTTGAGTTTTCGACCAAAATAATTTTGCTTTCGCTCCTCCCTTGGTGACTTGACTCAAGGCCCAAGTGATATGAGAGAATCCCAACACGAACCTGCGGTAGAAATTAGCAAGGCCCAGAAAGCTACAAAGCTCTGTTAGTGTAGTTGGGGCTGGCCAATCCCGAATGACTTGGATCTTGGTTGGATCCACATGTACCCCACAGTCATCAATAGTGTAGCCCAGATACTAAACCTAGGTCATGCCAAAAGTGCACTTGTCCAAATTGGCACATAACTTGTGCTGCCGCAATGTTTGGAGGACCTGTCAAATGTGGTGGAGGTGCTCTTCCCAAGTCTAGCTAAAGATTAGGATGTCATCCAAGTACACTACTACAAATGAGTTGGTGGATGGATGTAATATGTCATCCTTGATGTCTCGTGAAGGTTGCAAGAGCATTCGTCAGCCCGAAAGGCATGACCAACCATTAGAAAAGGCCCTCCTTGGCTTTGAAGGCAATCTTCCACACATCGGTCGGTTCGATCGATACCTGGTGATACCCAAAATTTAAGTCGATCTTGCTAAAATATTTCACCCCTTTAAGCCAGTCCAAGAGGTCATCAATCTGTGGGATGGGGTACCTATTCTGACAGTGATCTTGTTCAGCGCCCGATCGAGCTCCCACCGGGCGATGAACTTGGCTGGATGTGACCCTTCTGCAACAGCTCCTGAATTTGCCTCTTGATTTCATCATTCTCTATAACAAAATAGCGATAGATTGGTCCATTGGGCAGCGATGCACTTGGGATCAGATCGATGGGGTGCTTGACTTGACAGTGGAGAGGCACCCCGGTGGGTGAGGTGAATATGTCCCGGTACTCCTCCACAACCTTGTCCATTTGTTGTTGTCATGCGGAGGGGCCCTGTCTAGAGGTTGTGGCAATGATCTTCTTCTTGCCCTAAGGGCAGATCATTAAGAAAACAAACTTCCCGGTTTTGGAAACGAGCTTACTGCATTGTTTTGCAGTAACCAAAGAGATAGCGGCAGGGGGTGATACCTCTGGTATTCTATACAAATTATTTTCCAACGTAATAATAACAGCGCGAGGCCGAGACTCATACACAGCATGTTGCTTCCATAAGTATGGTTGACCTAATAATACATCACAAACCTCAAGAGGAGCAATATCACATAATACCTCATCGGTGAAGGGCTTGATGCTGTAGGGAAGTCGGCACTGCTAGCTGACGTGGAGATCTCGTCCTTGGTGAAGCCACCCAATGGTGTATGACTGCGGGTGTGCTATGGTTGGCAAACCCAACCGCCTCACGACCTCTGCTGAAATCAGGTTCTTTTGGCTCCCACTGTTGATAATGAACTATAGCGGGGAACCCTTTACCTACATCTGGGAGTGGAAAAGACGCTCCTCCTCCTCTGAATCTTCTGGTTCTTCCTTTTGGATCTTTGTGGTGGCAACGGTGGCATTGGGATCTGCATCAATAATCTTCTTCCCTCTATCATTCCCCTTCTCGGGTTCTAATTCAGTGTCAGAGTATGCATCTGATTCAAAAGGCTTTATCTCGGCCACTAGTGACTGCTTAGCCCGACACTCACTTGTGTTGTCAGTGGGGCTCTTATGGAACTCGCACCACTTTCCCGCTTCCTTCTTCAGCTTTGCAGTGTTTCTCTTTGCTTGCGGCTTTGGCAAGTTTTCTTGAGTCGCCATGCCTTGGCTGTGTCCTTGGTTCTGCGGTTTGGGGACACCTTTCCCTTGCTTCTGATTTGCAGATCCAAAGTCTCACTTTTTCTGTTTGAATTTTTGCTCAATTTTGGCAGTGTATCGATATGTCGTACCAAGCGAGGAGATGTCGAGGAACTCCATTTCATCCTGAATGTATATGTGCAGAAAACTGCGATACTTCAGCACCAAATGTTTCTCTGAATCTTTGATACCCAACTTGGTGCGCAGGGTATGGAACAGATTTGTCACCTCATGCACATCTTGATCTCTTTGCTACTGCGGCGTAGTCCATTGGATGTACTTGTTCTCGTAGCTCCCCACCGGATAATATTGTCCCTTTATGGCGTCTCGAAAAGAATTCCAAGTGGGTACGGCTGAGAACAAAGAGGGTTCCTCCTCATCCTTTCTCTCACAGTAGGTTTCCCACCAATCCTTGACATGGGGGGCAGCTTTGAGTAGAGAAAAAGTAATCTTTTCCCAGTCAAAAAATTCATGAACCAAGAAATATCCTTCTAATAGATTCAACCATTTATCTACGGCGTCTGCATCTATTAGACCATCAAATATGGGAATGTCGAAGTTTACTTGTACCTTAAAAGGGGTTGCACCTCCAAAGTGGCTGCTAGATGCAGATGCACCGCCAGTGGGAAGTCGTTGAAGGATCTGGGCGAAGTTATCCATCACCGCGTTCCTTTGTTTTTCAAGGGCCTCCTCGAGCAACATTTTGATAGGATCTTCTATGCCCTTGTCTTTCTTTTCATCCCCCATGGGTGGCCATTGGGATTTGCGAGGCTGATCTTGCAAAGGTTCAACTAGATCGAGCCCTAACTCTTTATACCTCGCCCTCGTTGGGGACATGCAAAGAAGGATTGAGAAAGAGCAGATTGCTCTAATACCATTGATCCGAATTTATGCAGGAATGCAATAGAATACACAAATAACCATAGAAACAAATATGCAGTGGAAATAACACTTCATTTCATTAATCAATAACTGAAACTTGTTTACATACAGATTGGAAATAAACTAGCTAGAGTGCTGGTAGCTTATCTCTGAGAAGAGATGTGGCGACTACATGCCTCTGAACTATGTGTTACAATGAGGCTCGAAGGCCTATATATTATTGAGAAACAATGGAAACCCTACACATCCAAAAACCTAACCCTAGGAAGTGAAACGCCTTAACGTGGGCCCCATTGGGTAACTTGGTACATCAATTTCCTGGGGTCGTAACTTTATCATACTACCTCCGTTTGACGCGCATGATATATCGTTAGAAAGATCTGCTTAAGGAATACATCCATAAATGGCAAATATGAAACTGTCAAAAATATTAAATTGTGCTACAATTAAGGAAACTGGAAAACTGAAAGAAACAATGGTGGGGGTCCAAGAGAAATAGGTGGGTGGCCACCAATATCCTCCTGGATCAACTAAGGAATTAATAGCTGAGGCAACAAGGATCCAGGATGAGGGAGAGTTATGGTTTAAAAAGGTTCCTTTCACCTTTAATGCTTAGAAATACTTGCTTCCTGGTGTGATTGTAGATTGGGGAAAAGGTGTTCCAATCCAAAACTTTAAACCTGAATGGATTGAGCCCATTAAAGTCTTGCAGAGTTATGTCACCTGTGAGGGTAGATTTGCCTTTGTTTTCAAATATCACTTTAGGTTCCTCCAGCATCTTAGTGATGAGTCTAAAATGAAATTACCTTTCTTCTTTCTGAAAATCTTACAAAAATTGTCATGTAGGGTGAGGGAGCACCAAGATCATACCAAGCAATCTGTTTTTCACCATGGACTTATCAAGCTCATCATAATCACTGTATTGACGAAAAGGGAGAAGACTTGAGAGCATTTCATTTTTTGGTTAGGTTTCAAAACTGATCAAGAGGAACAGTCTCAGAGAAGACAAGTAGATAAAGGTTAAACTTTGATTAAGAAGCTTAGAAAAAAGGTAACAATCAAGGATGAAGAAAATGTTAAACCAAAAGAAGCTTCAAACCAGGAAAATAAAAACTCTGAATTTGAACAGTGAGTTAATGATAATGAGAGCAAGACTTTACAGTCAGAAATTAAAGAAGTTGAGCCTGTTGTAGATGTTGTACCTGCATAATCAATTCAAGATGTAAAAGAAGATATTGAGGAGCAAAAGAAAATCCCTATTACAGTACTAGCAGAGGAAGATGAAAAATACTTATTTGATGAAGATAAAATTCCTGTCACTAATGAAGCTAGGATTTATGCTAAGCAAGAGCTTCACACTCATTGTGATGAGGAAACAATATCAAAAAGGAAGAAAATGAAGGTTACTAAGTTTACTTCAATCACTCATCAAGGAAAGACTCTCAAGATGTTGGGAGAGATTGTTGTAGTTTGGAGACCTAAAACAAGACCTAAGAACAAACTTAGGTTAAACATGAAAAAGCTGTTGAATCCCAAATTGGCTAAAGAAAAGGTTACACTGATAGAGGATTCATCTTTTGAAGATGAATTGGATGATGGTGAAGATGGCAATAAAGGTAAAAAGCCAATAGAATCAAAAGGAAAATCTGTCATGACTGATACCAAGATCTCTGATATATTTCTGGAGATTCGAAATCAAATGTTTCAAGAACAACAACAAATCCAGGTATAGACTTCTTGTTTAGAGAAGAAGTTCCATGCAATGCTGAAAATGAAGAACATCCAAGGTTTCCCGTGACTTCTACAGAACTTATGGAAGAGGATGAGGAAATTTATAAGAAGCTGAAAATCCCATGGACACCAAAAGGGATGCAAACATTAGCAGGAGAAAAATGTATTGATTCTGAAAAAGAAAATTTACAAAGAAGTATTAAGCAATACAAGTATTAGATTGAGTATATGCATGAAACTAATGATAGGCTAGTTACTCCAAACAAAAGACTTAGAGAAGATTTGGAGGAAGTTAATAGTCATTACCAGAAGTTGATTACAGTTTTAAGAGAAGCACTTAAAAGGAAAAGGCAAATAGAAAGAAAGTTCACAGAGTTAAAGCAAACCATCCAGGACCTGCAACAGCATAATGAAGAGCTAACAAGGAGGATTGTAGACATGGAGATAGACCAATTGAAGGTGAGAAGGAAAGCTCAAGCCTTAGAAGGAATCGCTTTACCAGCTAAAGCAGCTAAAGATTTGTAAAGTTAGTGAAGACAATCAGTTATTAGTTAAGTTTGAAAAGTTATTTTATTTTTGTAAGGATGATTTAGATGGAACTATTCGATAGGTAGTCTAAAAGCAGTTAGGGTTCAGTTATTCAACTGATTTTGAAGAATAGGATAAATGTAAGTCTGAAAGAAGACAAATGGTTCGATTTTTTGCTGACAAGGGGAGGCTATCAGGCTTTGTTTATAAGCTAAGTAAAGACTCTTATGTGTTTTTTGAATACTGAACTATGAAATATATGCACTATATGCCCTTCAGATAATTGACTGGTTTCATTTATAATTTTTGTTTATTACTCAGTTGGTATATTCATTTCTTGTTTAATGTTTTTATGCTTGGAATGCTTGCTAACTGTGGGTGAAATTCAGTATTGTGTTTTATGTTGGATTATGGTTTATGTGTTATGCATCTCAGTCATTCAAATTCTCATGATTTAGTGTTTACTTTGGTTTTATGAATTTTTTCCCTCTTGTCTTCAAACTGCTCAACCAAAAAACCTTAAAAACCCTATTTTACTTTATTGTGATTATTGAGATTGTGTTAACTTGTTCTCTTGTAGTCTGGGAACAATTTCTGGCACTAACACTACCCTTACATAGAAGTCTGCCACCCAACCCAACTAAAAGCTTCCTTTACATAGATATAAAGTTTGAGACAGAGTAAAACTAACTACTACCATAATTCGCTAGATGCTTTCCAAGCATGACTATAACAGAGATTACAAAATGAAAACACCTCCTAGAGGAGTCCAACATTACTTTCCTCGACCGCCATGCTGAGTTAATGACCCTGGATATGGAGAATTTTCCATTTTTGCCACCTTGATTTCCATCTTATCAAACCTAACTTCCAACTTGGCAATCAATTCTGTCATTGGTTTGTATGTCTGAGAAATGGATTGAGTGAATTCCTCTCGAAGCTGAGACATGCCATGATCAACATTTTCCAAATGTCGCCCTCCTTCCATGACCAGCTAATGTAGAAAGCGGTTCTACCTCTTAATCTTCTTGTTAATTTCCCTCAGCTCGGTCGCAATGGACAGGACAGGGGCAGAAGAAGTCGTGGATTTAGAGGAGGCTTCCATTGAAACAAAGGAAGTCTGAAACCAAATTAGCTCTACCTCTCTTCTTGTCTGCTTTCGGAGAGCTAAACAAAAATGGAGGATGCGGGCATTGCTGAGGTTTTGGTCACCATCTAATAACTTTCCCTTGAAGCTCATTATTTCCAGGATCACGGGATAATCTTTCACCCAGTCCCCACGCTGAAGTGAGGATTGCAACGTACGCATGATTAGGATCGAGATGTAGGTAGGCTCGCTCATCAATTTCAGAGGGTATGTATGAAGATTATGGCCTGGCCTCCTTATGTACGATTTATTGGTTGAATGTAGCATCCCATGCATCGGATGGAGGAGAAGAGATACGTCATGAGTCGAAAATGGCAAAGGTCGACTCCACGTGGAAGGGGCTATAAATAAGCCCTTGGGTCCTCCAGCCATGGTCCTATGGGATTTGGTAAGAGGAGCTAACTCCATTGAGCACTAGAGTCCCTTTACTCAAGGCAAAAGTGACATTTGCCGCTTGGTTTGCTTTACCGTTTAGCCTTCTTAAAACAGGAAAATAATCGATCTTCCTGAAGAAATTGGCGAGACTTTGTATTTTTTTAATCAACTGTCGAATCTACATGTAAGAGGGAAGGGAATTGGAAGTTAAAGCTTGAATGATTAATATTGAGTCCTCGACCACAGTGATTTCCTCAATTTCTTGTATTCTAGCTTGACGGATACCTTGCCAGAGTGCAAGAGCTTCAACAACATTATTTGTTTCGTCTCTCAAACCCCAAGAGTAGACTTTTTCCTGAACTCCATCTGGAGTAATGAGAACCCCTCCCCCTATCGCCCCTAGTTTTTATCTCAAATGTTCATCAAAATCTTAAACCCTATATTAAAAATCACATTTATTCTCTTTAACATGGTGATGGAAGAGAATCCATAGAATATGGCCATGTAAGAGAACTTATATATTGTAGAATAGTTAAGATTTGGTACATTTCATAATTTTATTATTTTTATTTTTATAAAAAATTATTTATAAAAATTATGAATTTTTATTAAAAAACACTTAATTTAAAAATTATAGTATTTTAATTTTTTAATGACATAAAAAAATGTTTAACAAATACTTTAGGATTCTAACAATAAAGGAGAGTAAAATATATATCAACGGTTTTTATCATATTTTTAACTAAGATTTTATATGGATCAACTTGTTATTTTCTCTATTTTTTTCATTATAAATAAATGAATGTTACTAAATATTAAGTGAAGTGAAAGTTGTTAAGTAAGAATAAGTGCTAAAATTTGTCTGTCTTTTTATGTTAACAAAAAGCAAAAAAAAATAAGATTAAATAAACATACAAATAATCTATTTATATATTATGCCATTCTCATTTTGAAAGAAGTGTTTTGTTTGCATATATTGTAGATGTTTTTGACTTTTCAATGTTGAATTAAACATATTTTATTTTTATATTTTATATATTCATTAATTAAAAATTATTATTTTTTTGGTTTTTTTAATGTTTTATTTATATTATTAATTTATTTAAAATTTATTAATTTTAAAAAAAAATTGAATTATATTTTTTTATAATTTTAAATTAAACAAAATATAAAATTATTATTATTATATAGATATTATATTATAAGTATTAAAATAAAAAATTACCAAGTTAATATGCATTTTAAATTATATATATATATTTCTATAATTTTTTATCTCCAAACTAAGGTATTCAAAATATATAAATTTTTATTTTATATATGTTTTCCAAATTTCGTACAATAACTTCTAATCATGACCTCCAATTTGAACATGCTTTATATTATTATTGAAGGTCTCATGGATATTTACAATTTTATTGTTATAAATTATTTGAAAGTGTGGCCACTTGTTTCATATTTACACAAAATAATTCATTAAAAAAAACCTAAATATCTTTTAATAAATATGATACATGGAAAATTTTCCACCATTATACTATTATTATATTGTATTTAAATAATATTATTATATAGTTAATGTCGACTATAAGATATTATTATTATTATTATTATTATGGTAAATAAAGTATCATTATAGTATTTTATATCTACAATGATAATAATATATATATATAGTCATTTATTGCGTGTGCACAAGAATCTAAATTTATCATTATTTTCTTTAATTTCCGTTTTGTAATTCTACATTAAGTTAGCTTATTTGCAATGTGATGTGGCATATATATCTTATTATTTTATAATTTTCTTGGGAAGCCCATTTTTGGACCAAATTTCATCTAATGCTATGTTAATTAAAATAAACTTCCTCCTCTATGTTGCCATTTAAAAAAATTGTTTTTACATTCATCTAATATAAATACCAACCAAAATAAGATGCAACCTTGTATAAATGTATCTTGCAACTATAACAAAAGTCTCGTCATAATCAACTCCCTTTATTTGGGATACCTTTGCAATGAATCTAAACGTGTACTTCACTATGATTTTTTCTACCACATGCTTCACCTAATACAACCACTTCAAATAAACCACTAACTTCCCCTTCATAATGCCTCCCAGACATTATTCTACAAACTATGAGATATTTGAGTTGGCATCTCTCAACACTTCTTACAATTTCCCTCCTAAAAACTAGAAGGCTTTGCATCGATGATGGTAGACATGGGAATGATGGTAGACATGGGCACAACATCGAAGAGAAATTTCTTACATTGGTAACTCAGCCAAAAAATAAGTCTTTAGTTCCTACTACAATGTGTCTCTTGCAATATCTAGGTAAACCTCCTAAGACCCTTGTTAAATTGAAAGGTAAAGGGGAATAGATTACATCTCCAAAGTTGCTCATTTGAATTTAAAAAATGTTTAATTTTTATTGGTCAACACTCGAGATAGTCCTTGGAGGACACATTGTAACCAACAAGAATACCCTTAACGTTGGAGGGTTGAAGCTTCATCATTTTATTCTTTAGAACATGAATGTAGATAAAATTCCTAAACACTTGAACATGAAAAACATTCGATTTACCTTCTATAAAACTTCCTCTTAAGTCTTGACCTTCAACTTATGAGGAGCCTTGATCAAATTGAAAATAATGCAATTGCATCCCTCTACCCAAAGAAACAAGGGAAAATATAGGTCATGAATCATGACCTTTGCAATCTCTATAATGGTCTTGTTCTTCCTCTCTCAACACCGCTTTATTGAGGGTTGTAAGGCACAATCAAATCCCTCTTGATCCCTACAACCCTATAGAAGACATCATTTAAATCCTTTGAGGTATACTTGCCTCCAATGTTAGACCTCAACAATTTTAATCTTCTTACTCATATAATTCTTCCACGAGAGGTTTAAACTCTTAGAACTTTGCAAAGAAAAGTAAATCCTAGTTTTCCTAGAGGAATTGTCAATGAATTAAACATGATATATGTTACCTAGAAATGGTGTCGTTGACATAGGGTCACACACATCTAAATGAATCATACAAAGAAACCCTATTAATTTGTGTTCATCATTTGAAAGAGAAATGTTGGCATGCTTGTTCAGTGCACATCCCTTGCAGACTCCAATATTATCAATCTTGAAGTCAAGGATTCCTTGTAACATGTCCTTCAAGAGAGGAAAAACCCCATATGACCTAACCACATGTACAATAACTCTCACAGATTGTGATTTATATGCACCAAAGTTCCACACTTGATAAGATCAACTAGAAAACAATAAAGGCCAACCTCACACACTCCTCTAGCCAAAAACTCAACCAAGATTTGAGGTGCATTTTCTTATGATCACTTATTGATCACCAAATAAACACACACTTAAGGTATGTTAAGTAAGATACTAAAATAAGATTCTTTGTTAATCCAAGAACCAACAATACATCATATCTCTCAAGAACAACCCGTAATGGCATCAGAATTGACATAGAATCCATCCCAATCACTAAGAATGTGGCATTATCACCATGCTCCACCTGCATGCAGAATCTTGTTCTTGCAATTTGAATGGAGTTTATTTGTTTGTTGTCATGTGTCTAGAGCTCCACTGTCCACATACAAAATAGTATCAATGGAAAGGCGCAACACAAAGAAGATCGTCCCCGATGTGGATACACCTAAAACAACCATGTCCGAAGATAGATGAGATCCATTCAAAGTTGTTTGAACTAAATAACAATCATCAACCTTGTATTCTATGGTTGCGTGTTGATCTTTCGACTTAATGATATTCTTCAAATAGTTCACCATAGTATCCATATTGCTTGCATCTACCAATAAGCTTGTTCTTCAAAGTAATCCTATGGGATACAGTCACACTCTAATATAGAGTTACCAAAGCATAATACATATCCTCCATAATATTCTTCTCTACAATGTGAGGGATTAAGTAGTTCTTCACCATATCAAAGGAAATTCACTTTGCCTTGGCCAATTTATTAGTATGATCTTTCAAATCCTTAGGATCAGTGGGATTTTTAACCTCCTTGTCCATAAAATATTACAACTCAACTTCTTCCAATATTTTGCAACCTGCACTTATGAGGTACAAAATTGGAAGCATCCTCCAAAATGTGAAACTCTCTAACACTAAAAGTCACCATTGCAACAAATCTTAACAACACATTTCAACAAATAGATCAGCATTAAGAGAAATCAAAGTTGCAACCTATATTAATTGTTGATCACGTATCTTAGGTCAAAAATCAATTGGCATATTTATGCATGAATTGTTGAAACTCCAACATCACACCCATTAAAATCCTCTGACAAATCTCTCTCAAAGTGAACTAATCTCTCCATATATAGAATCCTAGATGATTTTGATAAACGTGATTGAATACCATCTTAAACTTTCAAACCATGCTAGGCAAATTCTACACAAAAAATAACCTAAATACTAGGTCGCTAGAAAACTAAAAAATCCAATCAAACCAAAACTTGTAAATACATTAATTTACAAACACACATTTCTAGAAATACGAAAAACAAATACATGTATTTAAATCACATCTATATTTTATTAAAAAAATTAAAAAAATAAATACACCATAAGCAAGAAACACTTAATTACATTATGTCAAACCTAACCCTAATCACATTGCATAATGTACCCCCTCCATAAATAGAGGTGCCAAGTATAATGTGCCCCAACTTGAGAAGGTTGCAACATGCATACATGCAAGAGCTTCCTTGAGATATGCATGAATTTTGTAAAGTAGAACATCCTCATACATGCATGCATCAAAGACTAATTCATGAATGCTTGCATCATGCTTGAAGTTGAGGCATCCATGTACTATGTTAATTGACCCCAACATAACCACAACGTGTAGCCTAATCCAACCTAGTGTTTCTCCATCAATAGCTATGCACAAAACTCAAGGTGAAAGCTCCACAAGAACTATGTTAACTCACCCCAACATAAACACAACTTGTAGCCTAATCCAACCTAGAGTTGCACCATCAATAGCTATGAACAAAACTCAAGGTGAAAGCTCCACGAGAACTATTTCACCATGAGGAAGGAAAATCAATCACCCTAAAACCAAGGAAAAAATTAACACAAATAAACATAAGAAACCAATAAATGTCACTATTGATAGAATCTACACATGCTTAATAATAAAGGTACAAATCTAATAATATAAGCTCAAGATGTGATATTTTCTTACAACCTAGATATATTCTCCATTTTGTCTATTGCTCTTATATTTTTCGTAAAGGAACAACAAAATGATAAAGGAAATACCATAAATCGCAATGACAACAACCAAAATAATTGTAAAGCATGGATTAAGAGGATTGAAGAAAAAGTAAATATGTAAGAATGTATGGAAAATATAGCACCCAATTTTGGCCTAGATAATTTAAACAAAACATCTTTAACAAATCCAACGTTTTATTTTAAAATGAATGTTTGAAAAAGAAAGAAATTAGTGTACAAAGAGATGGTTAATCAAAATGGATGTTTGAAAAAAAATAGTTTACAAAGAGATGGTTAATGGACCTCTTGGATGAAATAAAACATAATAATGAAATTGAAGACCATTAAAAGAACATCATACATTGGCTTAATTCCTTCCATTTTTAGAACAAACATTTAGATTCCTTCCATTTTTAGAACAAACATTTAGAAGGCAAGAAAGAAAAAGGCTCATTGGGTGATATGAATCTTAGAATAAGAGAACACATCATGTATTGACTTAATTCCTTCCATTTTTAGAACAAACATTTAAAAGGCAAGAAAGAAAAGCACTCATTGAGTGATATGAATCTTAATGGTAGAGGTGAGAATATTTCAATTGTAAAAATATATGATATGAATCTTCATGGTAGGGGTGAGATTATTTCAATTGTAAAAATATATCCAAAACATTAAATGATAAGTGCATTTTTATTGAAAAACTTTAAAAGAAAAAATAAACAAAGCCATAAGTTAACTTTAAAATATGACAAACTTATAGCCTTAACTTTTAATACAAATGACCAATTTAGATTTGATACTCATAAAAAGCATACAAATTGCATGTTAACTTAGCTAAAACAGACACAACAAACATATTCAACCATATTGCTTCAATTCTGTAAAACATTCTATTTAGTATGATCCTAAAACATTTGAATAAATTATGTAAAACATTCTCATTAGTATGATCCTAAAACATTGGGAATCACTCATCCCTTTCTCTAAAACTTGAGAATTGGGTAGATAGAAATTGTAGAAATGTCTATTACCGATGGAAAGTGGTTACTGAGATTTGTACAAGCATGTAGATAGAAATTGTAGAAATGTCTATTACCGACCAAAAGTGGTTACTGAGATTTGTACAAGCTTGTTAAAAGACATAACAAATGAGAATACCTGGGGCATTTTAAGTGCCATTTTAATTTAAGATTCATGTGACTGGATTCACTGAAGTTTTAGCAAACAATGCAGGTGCAAGATTTTCTACCGAATGCCATAAGCAAAAGGGAGGACATATCCATTTGTATCTACATTCTACAGATTTCAAGAAAAATAAATAAGGTTGAATGTCATAGAGAAATCGATAGAACATCACCAAGTAGGCAAAATGATTTTGGGGCTGATCATTGCAATTAGAAGAACAACAAGGTTATAAAGAGATTTCTGAATGTAGGAAATACTCCAAGCCGAGAAAAGCTTCAATGCAACAACCTTAATATTGGATTATCTTCTTCAGTTTCATAAAACATGGGAACAACAAAATTGGGGTGATGGAGTAAAATAAGCGATCAACATTAAGATATTGATCATCCCCAACCCAACCAGTTCTGAAAATGAAAAGCAACATAACCCCTGTGGTGGCATGTTGATTTTTCATTTAGGCAAATGTTCTACAGTAAACCAATATTTTGACAACTACATCTGTGAGAAGACAATAAAGTGCTATATAAGTCCTAACTCCCCATTTAGATTATGGCGTCTATATCTAGTCCATGAATTTCTCGAAAGCCCTCTGAAAAATAACTGAGATGAGTGAACTCAGTGCAATTGATTACTGCAATCCAAATTAACCCTTTCTCATTACAAGAGACCTGTAAATCTCAGGAAACCATCTACGTTTGCTGAAAAGCCATAAGCTTGTAGGGTGCATACCATTTGAAAATATACAACATGATACCTGAATGGCAATGGCAATCACATCACTTTGGTCATTCATGTCAATGGGAATGCCAATGACTTTAGTAGTATGCAAAGAAATAGTGACAAGCAAGATTAAAACCAACAAAGGAATCATAATTATGCTACAAGGGACTTCTTTTGGATTAAATGCTTCCTTGAAAATTATTAATAAAAAAGATATGCAGAGTACAGGTTTCTTCCACAATCTAAAAAACTACCAGGGCATAGTGTCCTACAGACTAAGCAAAATAGACACAGACTAGGCCCTAGGGTCTAATCAAAACTAAAAATAGTGCAGACCCCAACGCTTATACTAAAACCATATGGCCCAAGCCCAAAAACAATGACGTGACTTGAGTGCCACATTCAAGATAGAGAAATAACAAACAAAGGACGATGGATTTGTCAGGTGGAGGGTCTTGAACTTCAAGATTGATAGGGACTCATCAATCTGCAGCGCAGTGTCCCATCTATCCATCCATCCTTTTGTGTGAAGGTGTTCTAAACACCAAATCAGCTTCCCAACTTGCATCTAGATTTGCAAGTGCAAGTTGACATAGATCAGAGATTTGTCAAACTAAGTGAAACCAACACATAGTTTGTTTGAAGCATTATCATTTCTCTTTTTTCCAAATAAAAACATAGTTTCAATTCTAACAAGTGATAATGCCAAGAAGATGGCCACAGAGATTAGACGCCTAGAACCAGACTAACTTGGCAAATTGGCGAAACAAAAAACGTGCTTGACAGTTTCATCTTTCCAACAGAAGGGACACAGATTTGAAGACTCCCATCTAGGTAGATTGTTTAGACATCACCCTCCATAACTTGTACAATTTATAACCCAATATTAGTTTAGCAATGGGCCATTAGTAGCCACCAAACAATATTTCTTAAAACACTAAGCAGAATCCCATCGCTAATCTCGCCACCACAACCCAGGGGCTTAGATACCTATTTTAAGGAAGAGGTTATCCATAACCAAATTATGAATACGCTCACTGATGGGTTTCTCTAGTTGAGCCAAGCAAAACTCAATCTTCGTATCCTTCCAAGACCTCCATATCTTCCCAGGATCTCAAAGTTAAAACTATTTCTCTGCAACTTAGAAAGGCCGTAATGTTTACAATATGGATATTCATGTTGATGCTCCCTAGTTGATAACAATGATCGTACAACAATAAACCCCAAGAGTTCAGCATGTGACATGTCATATGCACTATGATTGAACTCTTGTTAATGGAGCATTGGCATTGCTAGTGAACGGTATGGTGCAATGTCTCTTTTACCGAATGAATTGGAATCAACTTAGGGGACTATAAAGAAACCATACAAGCATGCAACATTGCAACGGAGACTACAGTTTGTGCAACAATGTTGTTACAAGATAATATGCATTTCATCCATACCACATTACTTGATTCTTATACTAAACTCTAAACCACGACATTAAATTTCATTGGCAAGACATCGGTTCAAATTGCAATTAAAAAAACATGAGCCTGGTAGTAATTGTATGATGGATAAATCTAAAGCATAAGCCTTTTAGTGAGCTCTTGTGAAGGACCAGTAACATGAAGAAGAGTCGTATAGTTGGGGCCAACCAAAAATGTGGTGGTTGTTTATGCATAAATCTTGCATTGAATGAAGTGGTATGCCTTCTGCACTAGAGCTTTGAGATAAACATTTAAATGATTCATATGCGATGGTTCCTTCATGATGCCAAATCTTTTGCAGAACTCTTCATTATACTTTAAATCTCTTCCCAAAAGTTCATTTTTCCTGTTTCTTAACTCGGCATTCTACTTTAAATCTCTTCCCAAAAAGTCCTTTTCATGTTTCCCTAACTCTGGATTCTACTTTAAATCTCTTCCCAAAAAGTCCTTTTCATGTTTCCTATGGGCATGTTAAATATGAAACAATTTCATGTTTCACCTATGGGCAAGCTAAATAATGAAACATTTTTCACTTGTTGAAAACCATGAGCATTGTAACTAACAAGTTTGAGAGATATCAAGGAGCATGATATTTTGCTAATTTCCAGCCAAATATAAAATAAAACCTTGGCCGACATATTTCGAGATCATTTAATGATTGCATGATTGCAGTGTAATGTAATTTCCAAACTTTGTTGAAATGAGCTTAGAGAATTTATTAGCAAAAAATGTCTAAACTTTAGCATCACAAATTAGCTTAAGTAGGATGGAAAGCTAAAAAAAACAAGCCTTCTAATAAATTTCATGACAAGTTCAATTTTAAATGAAGAATGGAAAGATAAATTTCATGCAGGTATGCTTCTACCAAGTATGTTGTTGAAAGATAAGACCAGCAAACCCAAATTCACACGATCAGGCTCAGCCTAGTAGGTATTTTATCTCTTAAATGGTTGTGATGAAGATAAATCAGCAAAGATTCATCTTAAACACGGTTATATCAAGTACCGAGAGGGATCTCATTTCTTGTGGTGTAAATATACTTTTATCTTAATTTTTTTACAAAAAAATTACACCTCATAAAATTTGATCCCTCTATTGCTTTATAGATTCTAGTTTAAGTTTTAATTTTTTAATTTATAGGCCAACATGGAGCTTTTTAATTACTTTTCATGATTTTTTATTTTATAAGCCGACATGAACTTTTTATTTTTGGTAACGTTACGTTACGTTATGACATCTCCCCTTGGACTGTAAAGCACCTTGCTCCTCTCGATGCAATCATTCTTAATTGTTTGTTGATGTAAGGATAACTTAAAATATCAAATGTTTTAATAGTTTAAAGTCGTTGAATATGTTTCCTTCCAATCTATTGTCACAAAATTCAATCTTTTTAGTTTTGCAAGGCTTTGGATGGAAAAGATATCCACTTAAAAATTTGAGAAATGTTTAAATTACTAACGTACGAATGGATGTTTCCTTCTATTCTTTATAGAATGTTGCCCAGAGATGGATACGGAGAAAAGCTTCCTATATCAGTGGAAATTGGTGAAAGTTATATGTTATGTCCATTGGAAAATGAATGTTTTGATGTAGTTTTAATACAAATACAGCAAGTTTCCTTCCAATGTATTGTTGCCAACATCCAAATTTTATAGTTTTACAATGCTTTACAATGATAGTATGTGATCGTTGAAAATATTTCCAAATCCAATTCAGGCATTATTGAGAGGACCTTTCCCTAGTACAAGAGGGCCACAAAGGAAGCACATCTGGTATACCACTTATTGTGCCCACAATAGACGATGGCTAACCAAGTGAAAACATATAACTAAATACAAATTGATGTTTCCTTCAATTCTCATCCAAAATCATCCCAAGAGTTGGATAGAACAAGTTTGGCAATTTCAAATGGAAAAAACTTGTATAGGTTGCAATAGTCAAATGGAAAAACTTGTATAGGTTGTATGGAAAAACTTATAGTTTCCCATTTCCATTTTGGAACGGTTATAGGTTGCAATTGTCCGGCTGGATGTTGATATACAACGTTAACCTGTTGGCATGTAAAACATCAGGCCACATACTCAACTGCTTCTTTTTTCATATTGGGACAATAAAAGTCATTCTTTCTAATATGAATTTATGATACCCTGGGTGTCCAGCACAAGGATTATCATGGAGTTCCCTGACTATTATTTGTTTTATATTATGTTGATTAGGTACATAAACATGATTTTTATAACGCATATATCCTTCCGCATCTATCTAATATGCACTATCCTCAGTATTATCAGATATTTTATACACTTTTCTTTCAACTTATTATATTCCAAATCATTACCAGATATTGTTTTCAACGGGATTTTAAATTCTGACTCATACCCACTAATTGTTACTATGTGCAATTCATGTTGTTGTCGAATAAGAGCATATGTTACAATGTTTTATTTCCCTTTAATATGCCTAATTTCAAAATCATATTCACTCAAAAATGCAAGCCATCTGACTTGATGTGCATTTAATGTTTTTTTATCAAACAAATATTTTAACCCAATATTATCTGTCAATAACAAGAACTTCTTTCCCATCAAATAGTGTCACCAAATTTTAAGAGCATGGATGATGGATGTCAGTTCCATATCATGTACTACATAATTTTTCTCATGCTCCTTCAATTTCCTGGATTCATAACAAATTACATGACCATCTTGAGTCAAAACCCCTCCCAGACCATATTTACTTGCACCAGTGCATACTACAACATCTTTGTTAGGATCAGCAATTCTTAATATAGGTGCGGTTGTCAATAAGTGTTTCAATTTATCGAAGTTATCTTGACATTATTGACTCCATGTGAATTTAACACTTTTCTTTTGAAGGGTGGTTATAGGGTGAGATATTTTTCAGAAATTCTCTATAAACTTGTTGTAATATCTTATTAACCCCATGAAGAACCTGAAGTCATGTACATCCTTCGGTACTGTCCACTCTAAAATAGCCTTTTTTTTAGCAGGATCAACTACTACCCCTTTTCCTGAAATGACATGTCCCAAATACTTTACTTCTTTTTAATAAAAAAACACATTTACTAAGTTTCGCATATAACTCATGTTCTTTCAAAATTTGAAAAAAAATTCGTAAATGTTCCTCATGTTCTTCCTCATTATTTGAGTATACTAAAATATCATCAATGAATACTAGAACAAATTTATCCAAAATTTGCAATAACACATTATTCATCGTATTCATAATTGTTGCAAGGGAATTAGTCAGTCCAAAAGGCATCACCACAAATTCATAATGTCCATACCTTGTTCAAAAAGTAAATTTATGGATATCTACCTCTTTAACCTATACTTGATAATACCTTGACCTAAGATCAATTTTTAGAAGATTTTGGCTCCACCAATCTGATCAAACAGATCAACAATTCTCGGTAATGGGTACTTGTTTTTAATCATCAATCTGTTTAGTTGTATGTAATCTATGCACATTCTGAAAGTGTCATGTTTCTTTTTAACAAACAAAACTAATGCTCTTCAATGTGACACGTTCGGTCAAATATACTTTTTTTCAAGTAACTCATGTAATTGCATTCTTAGTTCTGTCAATTATGGAATACTCATACGATAAGGAGCTCATGATATAAGTGTTGATCGAGGCATTAAATCTATAGTAAAATCTAAATCTCTCTTAGGAGGCAATCCTGGTATCTCATTACGAAACACATCCTGAAATTCCTTAAGGATAGGGAATTGGTCCAATGTTGTTTTTAGCTTTTCAATTTCAGTTTCCACACTTTAAATAGCATAAAGTTGACATCCTTTCCTAATACACTTTTTGAGTTGTACCGCTAATATTTGTCGCATAGATATCGGTCTATAATTTCCCTTTATAGTATGGTACTTGCGTTCATCATCAATACAATCAAAACTTTTAAGGAAACAATTAATAATGGATTTATGAGATTCTAACCAATCCATACCAATTAAGATGTCATATGATCCTAAAGGAAGTATATTTAAGTTAACCATTGTATCCATTTCATTAAAACTCGGCCTACAACCTATTACCAACTCTGTAACTTTCCTCTTTACTCTTTCCAGCTAATTGTACCAACCATGCATTTTTTTGGTTTTCTTTTAGAAGTTTACATTTCTCAACTACCTTTAGTGCAATGTAACTTAAACTAGCTCCTGAGTTAATAAGAATGGAAACAGGTGTATTCAAGATTTTACCTTCTACTTCTAACACAATAGATTGATGTTCTGCTTGTTGATTTTCCAGAGCAACATTAATTCGGTGTATATTCTTGGTTATGTCGTTGATTGTAGAAGCTTCTTGCAACATATTCAAGGGAGCCATTTTCCTGTTAGGATTATGTGGACAATTTTTGTATAAATGAGGTCCATTACAGCCCCAACATTGAATTTCCTTTGTGTTGTTATTGCATGTGCTACTAAAATTTCCTACACCTTTAATTCCATTGTTTATGTTTGAACCTAACCTATTATAATTCTTATTTGAATAACTCTTGGTTCCTTTCCTAAAAGGGGGAGGTTTAAATCCCTTCTTACGCTAGTCCCTCTTTTCGTTCTTTTTGTTTTTCCAAGTCCTACTTAGTTCAGATCTTTGTTTAAACAAAATGTAGCAGAGTTTATCCTTCTTGATGGCTTCATCCATGGTCTTGGGCATATCAAATTCCATTTTATCCTTATAAACCAGAGGTAGGCAATTGATGAACCAATATACTTTTGTGTTTTCATCCTTCAGGTATTGTACATAACGTTGTAGTTTGAAAATTTTCGTTATGAACTCTTAATTGTTCCAACCGTAGGTCATTAAATTCTTTGGCTTTTTCATCATAATATTGTTATGACATGTATTTGTTTTTAAACAGTTTCTTAAAAAAATTCCAACTTAACTCTTTGATACGTATGTTATTTACGCTTTTTGCTTCCTCCCACCATAGAGCAGCTTTCTCGCTCAATTGGAAAATAGTCAAACATGCCCTCAAGTTATCATCATAATTGTATACTTGAAAATATCGCTTAATATTTAATAACCAAGCCTCCGTAGCCTCTTCAAATTCCCCATCAAACATTGGAGGTTTTAATTTCTTAAATTCCCCTTGTAGTTCCATAGATCTTCCTTTTTGTTTCTTATATTTTGTTTCATCATCTTTCTTTAATTCCCTAAAGATCATTCGAATATTGTCAACGGTTTCTTCATTGCTGCAACTTTTTGCATTTTCTTTTCTTTTATTTCTCGTACTACAAGAGTTCTGATCATTATTTTTCTATGGTGCTTGGTCTGTTAAACTCTTTACAATTAATTCATTGACCTCTTCTTGGTATGATTTAGCATTCATTAGTTTCACAGTATCTGCCTTAAGTCTATCTAAGTCAAGCTTCAAAATTCTCATAGTTTCTAACATTTCTTATTGTATTTGGGCATTATGTTTTGCCTCCAATTCAACATATAAACTTGCGTTCTCCAATACCGACATACCCTGAGGTACTTGCTCTTACTCCATCATTTGTTCTGGTTCAGCCATTGTTGATTCTCTCTCTATGTAGCAAGTATTTGATTTTGTTAATTTATGAAAATATGTCAGTTACTATTTAACTAAAGAGATAATATGTTTGAAAATACAGGTGATGACCCATTAGGTCCGAGCGTTATAGCCACGCTCTGATACCATTTGTAACAAACCTAAACATGAAAACAATTTTTTTAATATAACTTTAAGTTGGTAAAAACAAATGACTATTAAAAAATTAATTAATTATATATATATATATATATATTACCTCAATAATTGATCCAGGTTATGAATTTGCATTATACGATGAATGGATTTTTCATGCTCCAAGAAGTTTTGAATACTTCTTCTAGTTTTCTTGATCTGTGAAGAGCCTTCGGCTCTGGTTCTTCCTCGAGAGACCTTGTTTCTGGTTTTTTGATCTGGAGGACCCGTTGCTAAGAGGATAAGTCGTTGCATTGACTGAGGTTGGTTGTTGATCAAGTGTCAGCGTGGAGTTCCTTCTCCTCTGTGTGTTGTGATTTGGTGTTGCGTGGAGATTTCTCCTCTGCGTTTTATTTGTGAAATATTTGTAGGAGTGGCCAAGAGTAAGAGACTGGTGTTTGGATAGAGTGTAGACTGAGAGGAGATTCCCTTCTGATTTAGCAGTGAAAATTGCTCCAAGATCTGAACATGCACGTTGGTTTCTCTCTGATTGCTGAGTTAGTCTTCTTGCCTCTTCACTGGAGTGTTTTCCTCCTTCAAGTCTGCCTGGATCTCTGATCATTTACAGGTGCCTCGTATCTCTGAAGGATTTTGTGGGCTCGACCCTAGCTCTTCCAACTTGGGCTAGTGAAGGTAGAAAGTTCCAGTGAATTGGCACTGGATTTGTTCTGAGCTTTGGTAGCTCGCGTTAGAGTAGAATTGAAGGCAATGTCTCTGTTCTATGGTGGCACTCAATGCTGGGGGACCCTGCCATGGCTTTGGAAGGGGGTTGAGTCCCCTCCAGATGAAATCACAGCCTTCAAGAACTTGGTTGAAACAAGTGGAAAAAGGAAGCTCTCACAGACCTAGCAATCTTTTGTCAAGAAACTTGACAATATCCCCTCCGTGGAACTCCCTATCGAACAACCATGTCGTACATCTATGAATTTTGCGGAGCGGGGTCTCATTGGCCAATTTACTGGTCTATGGCCATCTCCCAAAACTATTGAAGAATGGGTTCCAAGAAACTGGAAACCCTTAAATCTCAGAAGGCATTCGAAGCAACCTGATTAGAAAGGGATACTATGCCTTTCTTTTTTAGAATTCTAAAGACAGAGACTTAATTTTCTGAAATGGTCCATATTTCATGGGCCGTGAAGGGCTTTATCTCAACGAATGGAAACCGGATTTTGAATCGAATCAAGATGTTCCTTCCAATGTTCCTGTATGGATCAGGCTGTCGCATCTCCCTTTTCATTGCTGGAGCATGGAGTCTCTTGCAGCCATAGGAAACACTCTTGGGAAATGCATTGATAAAGCAAAAAGAAGAGATCAATTCACTTGTGCTCGAATCAGTGTTGAAATGGACCTAGAGGTAGGGCTTCCATAAGCTATTAAGCTAACAGTGGCAGGATGGACCCATGTGCAAGAGTTGGACTATGAGCAACTGCCTTTCAAGTGTAAACATTGTCATGGATACAGGCACTTTTCCAGATCATGTAAGAAGAAAGTTGAGGAAGAAACTATCAAAGAGAATGGAGAACAGTGGAAACAAGTTCAAAATTCAAAGCAGCGCAACTATTCCAAAGGAAAAAAAACTGAAATAGAGACTGGTAGTATCCCCATGCCCAAAGAAAATGAAGTAATAATGAAGGAAACATCAACGCAAAACATCTTCGAAGTTTTGAGTTCTCCTGATGAGCATGTGCCTTCATCTCTTGAAGAGGGAGAACTACCTCAATTTCAAGATCAGAGAGAAGAAAATAAAGCAACAACTAAGACAAATTAGGGATCTTCTATAGAAGGTCTCTCTCCCACATATGCGGAAATGGCAAAAAAAGAAATCAATGGCTAACCCTAGCTCATCTGAGGATGAAACTATTGAGAGGTCTTCAAAAAAGGATGGAAATCTCAAAAGACAGTTAGGGAAGAAGAAGCAGAAAGATTGAAGATGCAAGGAAGCCAACCTACTCTTGAAATGTCAATTGCAAGGAAAACCATGGCTTCAAAAGGAGGTCCTCCTCCTGCTGTCAATCTTAAATAATGAACATCGTCTTTTGGAATTGCAGAGGACTCAGAAACTCAATGAAAGTGGAAGTTGTTAAAGATATAATCTGAATGGCTTCTCCAAGTATACTTCTGCTCCAAGAGACTAAAATTGAAGAGGATTGTCTTCTATCCTTGAGCAAAAAGAAATGGAAAACGAATTTTGGGAAGGCTATAAGTGCTAGAGGTACTGCTGGTGGACTTGCAACCTTGTGGCCAGAGACTCTTTTCTCCCTTCTCAGCTCTCATGCAACGCAGCATTGGATTTTCACATAAATCCATCATTCTATTAGTAATATTACACTCTCCCTTTTTAATCTTTACGTTCCTGTTAACTACCATGAAAAACGTGACTGCTGGAAATCACTGTCAGCATTCCTTCCTACTAATTCATACTCCAATATTATCGTCGCTGGAGATCTGAATATAATTTTGGATGCAAAAGAAAAAAGAGGAGGCATTGGGGGGAGAGATCCCATGATCACCTCAGTCGAAAACCTTATCCTTTCGTGGGAGTTAATTGATTTGAAGCCTAGAAAAGGTTACTTCACATGGACCAATAACAGTGTTGGAGCAGCAAATATATCTACCATGCTAGATAGATTTCTAGTGCAGAGCTCTTTGTTGTTGGAGGGGAAAAAATTAATTATTTCCAGTATATTGGCGAAGCTATCTTCAGACCATAAGCCAATTATGTTGTTGATTGATGATGAAGAGGATTTAGGACCAATTCTTTTTCGGTTCAATCCATTATGGAAAGAACAAGAAGAATTTATGGACATAGTTTCTTTGGCATGGGATATTCTTGTTGTAGGTTCCTCAAATTATGTTTGGGAGAGAAAGCTCCAAAATACAAAAGTGGCATTGAAGAATTGGGTAAAAATTTCTCAAAAAAATCTAGTAAGTAAAAACGCTGAAAGAAATTCAAATGGAAATGGAAGAAACTGAAATCACTCCTGATCTATTGGAAAAAGAGCAAAGAGCTCAGTTATGTTCCTTCAAGGCATTCAGAAGAGAAGAGGAGTACTAGAGATTGAATTCAAGGAGCACTTGGCCTCTAGCTGGAGATAGGAATACTTTATTAGAGGAAATTTCAACTCAAAATAGGCCTCCTAAAAAAATTAATAAAATAATAGTTAAAATAATAAAATAATATTTATTAATTTTGGAGGAAGAAAANGGCTCCTTGTGTTTTTACTCAAATTTCAATTGGGAGAGCTCGTTGGATGCGGAACTAAATTCTACATCTAATGAGTACCCACTCGACATACTTTTGACGGACCCTGCTACCCCAAAAACAAGAAATACCTGAAAAACGTGATGATGACAACATCATTATCATGTTTTTTCAGGTATTTCTTGTTTTTGGGGTAGCGGGGTCCATCAAAAGTAACATACCCACTCGGCATACTTTTGACGGACCCTACTACCCCAAAAACAAGAAATACCTGAAAAAACGTGATGATGATGTTGTCATCATCATGTTTTTCAGGTATTTCTTATTTTTGGGGTTGCGGGGTCCGTCAAAAGTATGTCAAGTGGGTACTCATCGGATGTGAAATTTAATTGTGCATCCAACGAGCTCTCCCGATCAAAATTTGAGTAAAAACACAAGGAGATATGTCAAAAATACAAACAAACAAAAAATAGTTTTTTTTATGATACCTATCCCCAAATTTATATTAAAAAGGTGTTTAAGACCTATATGGTATTTCAAATTTAAAGCAATTTCATTGGTTAACACATGATGACATGGAATTTGAATTAGAGTTAAAAAGCCCATTTTGAGTTGAAATTTCTTCTAATGCATTTTTCCATAAGCAGTGTAGAGCCAGAATATCTCAAAATCACATATTGCAAATTACTAATCAGTCTAGTGAATCTTTTACAAGAATTTCTCAAATAAAACGCTGAAACTCATTTCCATAATTTATTTTGTGAAGATAGCTCCTCAAATTCATAAATAACAGCTGATTTCATGTCTAATATCCCTTGCTTGGTGAGTGAGGAAGACAATGTTGATTTAATGAAACCATTTTCAAAACAAGAAATTATTGACATTATTTGGGCGATGGAACTAGATAAAGCCCCAGGCCCTGATGGTTTCTTCTTTCATTTTTATAGAGTATGCTGGAAAGTCATAAGGAAATATCTTCTCAGGATGTTAAAATCCTTTCAATTAAAAGCCAAAGTTGGTGGATGCACAAATTCCACTTTCTTGACTTTAATTCCTAACGAAGTTAACCCCTCTTCCTTTGATCGATTTAGGCCTATTTCCCTTTGTAATGCATCTTACAAAAAAATTTCTAAACTCTTGGCTAATAGGATAAAACCTTTGCTTGAAAAGTTGATTTCACCTCTTCAAGGTGGGTTTATCAAAGGAAGACATATTATGGACAATGTAATTCAAGTACAGGAAGCCATGCATTCAAGTTTTCGAAGGAAAGAGAAGGGCATGTTAATCAAACTTGATATGGCAAATGCATTTGACCGGATAAAGCTTTCCTTTCTTTACTCAGTGCTTCGTTCTTTTGGATTTAGCCTTGCCTCTATAAATTTGGTTAAAGCTTGCATTGACAAACCTTGGATAGCGCCATTAGTAAATGGCAGACCAACAAATTTTTTTCAAGCTACTAGGGGCCTCCATCTGGGCTGCCCTCTTTCTCAATTTCTGTATATAATTATGGCTGATACTTTAAGTAGAAAGCTTTTAACTGGGAAACATGATGGGACCATCCCAGGCATATCTTCTTCAACTGGAGTGGAGCCTATTAATCATGCACTCTTTGCGGATGATACTCTACTATTGGGTGGGGATTCTTTAAATATTGCAAGAGTTTGTTCATGCATTATGAACCATTTTTGTATCATTTTAGGAGCACTTATCAATATTCGTAAGAGTGCAGTGTATTGTTGGAATCTAGACTAAGCAGCAGTGGCAAACATTTCTCAATTTTTGGGTTCTGAAGGTTATGGTTCTTGGGACAAGGTTATATATTTGGGGCTCCCATTAACCCTGGGGAAAAATATCCCTTCTCTTTGGTTGGATATCATTGGAATTATAAAATCTAAGATTTCTTCATGGGGAGGCCACTGACTGACGAAGTCAAGAAAACTCATTTTGATAAAATCAATTCTCTCAGCCCTTCCTATCTATCAGTCATCTTTTCACCTGGCTCCGAAAAAGATCTTGGATCAGATTTCAAAGTTGCTCAGAGATTTTTTATGGAGAGGTGGGAAAAAAAACCAGAATCGTATGCATCTGGTAAAGTGGGACATGGTAAAAAGACCGGTAATTGAAGGTGGACTGCAAATCAGAGATCCAGGACTGTAAAATTTAGCAATGGGAGGAAAATTACTATGGCAACTATTCTCCAATAAAAAACACCCTGAGTCAAATCTTTTGGAAACAATGTTTACATGGAGGAAATCTAAGAAATTTTCAAAGGATAAACACTACAAAAGGAACCATTACCTAGAATCTATGTAGAATATCTATTGAATTTGTCTCACAGCATTTATACAAAATACGAGGAATTGGTAGGCAAACGTTTTTATGGGAAGATCAGATTTTAGGGAACGCTCCTTTGAATTTAGACAATTCCTTAAACGAGATCAAGAGATGGCTAGCAAATAAAGACGTCCATAGACTCTCTGATATAACAACCAGGGACTGTGAAGGAAACTGGAAATCGTGGTCATTTCCAGAACTGTCTAAACGTGAGTAGAATTTGCAAATGTAGAAGAAATTGTTGAATTAGGAATTAACTCGCAGCGCTCCAATTCACAACTCTAGCAAGGATGAGTGGGGATGGGGTATCTCAGGTGAATACTCTGCTGCTGAAGGTTATAAACAATTGCAAAAAATGCAGAGTACGTTGATGCCTTCTCTTGGCTCTATTGACGCAACCACTTGGAAATTGGTCTGGAATGCTCCGAGCATTCCGAAAGTGAATTTTTTCACTTAGATTGTAATGCGGAAGAAAATTTTAACTAGGGAAAACTTGTTAAAACATGGCTTCCTAGGTCCATATAGATGTTGTTTTTGCCTTCAAAATGCAGAGTCTTCCGCTCATATCTTTGTTGGCTGTAATTTTGCTCAGTAAGTGTGGGAAATTTTTATGTGTGGGTTGCCTTCTTATGCTCCTATTCATTCTCGCCCTATCATTCTCTTTAAAAACTGGCAATCTAGATATCCAGGCTCTGCAATCAGTCCAACATGGAGAAAAATATGGCAAGCCATCCCCAAATTTGTATGGTAGAAAATTTGGCTGGCAAGGAATGACTTGATTTTTAATAGTAAAAAATCAAAGCCTGCAATTGTAGCTTTAAAAACAAAGGATCTTCTTCTGGAAGTAGTGGGAAACCCTCAACTTAAAGAAATTAAATTAGAAGCCGAGCATAATTCGCTGGGGGTGAGACAAGAGAATAAAGCTCAATTGGGAGCAAGTAAGCCAGTCATTAAACCACACTGGCAAATCAGAATGACAAAGAAGGAATTTCCAGAATGGTGGCATTTGAAAAACAAAGCTACAATCTTCTTCGACGGAGCATCAAAAGAAAATCCAAGGAAAGATCCTGGTGGAATGCTAGAAACAAGTTTCAGCTGGGGAGTAGGACATCTCTGAAATAACCAAGCAAAACTATATGCTCTTCTCAAGGCTTGCAACTTGCAAAGAGAGCAAGTCACATCAACATTCAAATTTTTGGAGATTCTGAAATCATCATAAAGGCTTTAAATTTTGAGTCAAAGTTCAACAATCCAAGTTTGAATGTAACCATGCAAAGGCTACACTTCATTCTCATTGATTGTGCTTCAGTGACTTCTTATCACATTCTTCGTGACTTAAATAAGCTAGCAAACTACAAAGCCAATCAAGGATGCCTTCTTTCAGCAAGAATGCTAAGCTTGAATGATGGCCTTAGTTTGATGAATCATATTCCTTCGTAAGGGAAAAAAAAATTGAACTTATGTAGCTGAATTTTTAAAACATTTGTAAATGGAGGAAGGCCCTCTCAATTCTATATCAATAAAAATGAAAAAAAAAATTAATTGTTTTGATTAAAAAAAAAATTGATCCAGGTTGTAATTTAATATTTTTAACATTAAATTCGTGTTTAGTTAAACTAATTCATTTAATAACCTATACATGGTTGTGTGAGGAGGCATGGATTAAGGCTTACTTAGCTCTTAAAGCTACCTTGCCTTTGTATTTGATCGCAGGTATCACTCCATCTATGCAAGGCTGTGTGTTCAACGATGTATGAGTCATGACAAATGTACCTTTACGTTGGTCACCTCGTTGGCATTAAAGTCTCTACTCCACTCAGCTACGTGGAGGCTTCAGCCTGCTCACTGTATTGCACCCCAACTGGATTCCAATTTCCTCTCTTGTGGGAAATGTCGCTCGGTTCTTTTCCCTATAGTAGGGTTGTATGTTTTCATTTCACAGATTATAACTTATTTTTTGCAGTGCATTCGAGGTATGATAAGGGTAGAGTTACAGTTTGTCATTCGGCCTGCGAAGCTTCATGGCACCATGAGGATATGGTTAATAGGTGAGGAACACTTCCCTGTTGAAACTGAGTTGCGTATTAAGTCATCCCGGGAATGGTATGTGGAAGTGTTTGCCTTCAGCGCTAGCTGGACACTGTGTTGTGAATGTTTGAGAGTTAAGAGTGAAATTGGTTTGTTGTGGTTTTCGAAAAGTGATGTTATACCCTCAAGCCCACTAGTGAGGTCATCACCTTGGTTCTATGGCAGCTTCGACTGACTGTATACGTTTGAAATGGCCAGTAAACCATACTTCAAGATTTTGCTTTTGTAATAATTATTTTCAAAGTACATTTCTCTATTTTAATGATTATGTGACCCCGGTCCCCATCTATCGCAGGTAAGCTTGACATCGGTCGCATGGTCCCAAGATTCCCACAGCGTAATCCTTCTTTCTTGGCTCCTTTCACGGTTTTATGGGAGGATTTAAGCAAGGAAATGTTAGTTCATTATGCAAGGAACTTTCTAGTCTTGTTTTTTATGGATTTCCTTTGCTGCCCAAGTTGGTGAAGAACGTGTTAGGGTTTTGAACTATGTTTATTCTTATGTTTTGTTTTAAAAGGAGAACATCATTAAGCTGTTAACATGGCTATTCAATATCTCGGATATTTATTTTGGAAAACATGGCAACGTTGTTATTCTCTTTTGGATACTTTTAAAAAACACTAAATGGTTGTTAATTTATTTCTTGGGGATCATGGTGCAGCGATGGCTTTTACTGAAGACACACAGATTACTGAGTTTACAGGGTTTTGAATCTTGGGTTTACTTTGGTTTACCTATTGAATGTATATTGTACCGACAATGGTTAATACAGAGTATGAGTAACTTTTTGTATCAAGCATTTATTAATGTTCTGGGAAAAGTTTTTAGTCTAGCTTTAGTTCGGTTCCTCAATAGCAATACAGTTTTTTATTTAAATTATTTGATTAGGTCTTACAGTTCCCCCGGTTAGGGTTTTTCTGCATATTTTGTTTTATATACAAAACTATATACGATTGCTTAATTAATTACTAGTAAAGCCTGAAACATGAATATCTACTATACAATTAACAAAACCCTAAATTAAAGCAATTATTGTGCAATGGTACAGATTCATCATTTTTTGCCTCTACGCAAGATAAATAATATACTGGTTATAAGTACTATTGTATTAGTAGAAATTTGAAATGGGAAATAACCTTTCTTAACAAATCTTTAGTAACAGAGTATTTGAAATACAAATATGATTTGGCGGATGGCCATTACTGAGCATTCCTAACTTTTAATTATATTTGTTTATCTCTAATAAACAAACATATTATAAACAATCATTCTGTAATGTACTGGGGTTCGAAAAACAGAAATGGAGCAGCCACGCTCCTCCCAGCCTTGGAAACCTCGAAATTGGTTTCAATCTGAAAGGCTTCCAGCCCCTTGCCCAGAACCACAATTTGTGTTTTTCACTCCCTCAGTTTATTAAGTTGCCACAATTCCTTAGTCAAGGTCAATTACTCAAAACATAGCACACTTTTAGGTTTAAGGTCAATTACTCAAGACATAGCACACTTTTACTCAAAATCTAGCACACTTGCGGGTGCTCACTTGGAGTTCTTATTTTCTTATTTTCAAAGCCTGACACTATTTAAGTGCTCATTCGAAGCTCTGTGATACTTTTCATAATCCAGAGAGCCTAAACTTTTTTCCTAGTGCTCTATGTCATCTCTATTCTCTTTTTTATTTTCCTTGCCTTTTCTCTTTTGCCTAGGGATTAATTTTTATAGCTAGTAACTACCTCCTCCTATTTTTATTTTCCGTGCCTTTTCTCTTTTGCCTAGGGATTAATTTTTATAGCTAGTAACTACCTCCTCCTAAGAAATAGTGTCACTGGAAGCTCTGTGATACTTTTCATAATCCAAATAGCCTAAACTTTTTTCCTATGTCAGCTCTATTCTCTTTTTTATTTTCCGTGCATTTTCTCTTTTGCCTAGGGATTAATAGCTAGTAACCATTTTCTGTGCCTTTTCTCTTTTGCCTAGGGATTAATAGCTAGTAACTACCTCCTCGTAAGATTATCCACTTGACTTTGTAAAGATAATTGAGTATTCAGTTACCAACACAAACTTAGGTTCTATCAAACTTAGGTTCTATCAACTGACTGCATGGCTGCCCCAATTTCGGTTTCTAACATTCATGATTTACTTAATAAATAATGTTGTTATAACATTTATCAATTTTAATCCTTCCAATGTATTGTTGCCGACATCCAAATTTTATGGTTTTACAATGATAGTATGTGATCGTTGAAAATATTTCCAAATCCAAACCAGGCATCATGGAGAGGACCTTTCACTAATACAAACTTATTCAGTTACTAACACAAACTTAGGTTCTATCAACTGACTGCATGGCTGCCCCAATTTCGGTTTCTAACATTCATGATTTACTTAATAAATAATGTTCTTATAACATTTATCAATTTTAATCCTTCCAATGTATTGTTGCCAACATCCAAATTTTATGGTTTTACAATGATAGTATGTGATTGTTGAAAATATTTCCAAATCCAATCCAAGCGTTAGAGCGTTGAGAGGACCTTTCCCTAGTACAAGAGGGCCACAAAGGAAGCACCTCTGGTATACCACTTATTGTGCCCACAATAGATGAGTAACCAAGTGCAAACAGATAACTAATCTACAAATTGATGTTTCCTTCCATTCTCATGCAAAATCATCCCAATAGAGTTGGATAGAAAAAAGTTTGGCAATTTCAAATAAAAAAACATGTAGTTCCTTTGCTATGTATAACATCATTTTTCACTCTCACCCAGACTTCAAAGTTACCAACTACTATTGTGGTTGGTAGTAAATACCAACTACTATTGTGGTAGGAAGACGAAAATTCTTGAGGAAAAGAAAAAAATTTCATATAATAGAGATATCCAAATCCTCCCTCATTCTTCACTTAAATGCAAAAGGGTTGGGGAAATTATTTCTAGCAAAACATGTTTTCATATATCATAAATGAGAGATTTTAGTTAGTTATTTTGGTTTTGAAAAATAAAACTTACTCCATGAAATCCTTTGTTCATTTGTTGATAGGGGAAGGTGTCCATATATAACATCATTTCCCACTCTTACCAAGATTTCAAGGTTACCCACTGCGATTGTGGTTGGTAGTAAATACCACTCGCTAGAAAAACTCAAGGAAGAGGGACAATCCACATATGAAAAAAGGTTGAGGTAATTATTTCTCCCAAGGAGGCAATACATGTTTTCATATATCATAAACGATAGATTTAAGTTGGTTATTAGGCATACCGTAATCCACTAAGCAATTTATTTTAACTTTAAAAAATGCAACTAAAGTAAAATGTATCCCTGCTATCAACATTTAATGATCTTGTAATTGCACTGCGCTAAGCCCTGCCATCGGTTGCACACATATCCTATTGAACTCGGGTTTCTCATGATACCCTTTCAAGGCCTAATTTGTATAGATAATGCCCAAATGTCCCCCGAGTTGATATTTCCCTCCATCTCAAATCATAAGCTCGTTGGTCTAGTCATCAACCCCATGCTTGTCCAAGGGCACATTCCATTTTGTTTCAACCCCCTTTAATTATAGTGCAAATAAGAGATTCAAATCATTTTTGTCACAATCATTTTTGCCACAAGACACCAAGGATTCTCTAGGAGACGTACTAGAGACTAAAATGTCTATACCTTTAGCTAAAAGGAAGGTGACAGAAACACCAAATTCTTCTGTAGAAATCAATATACATTTCACTCAATTACCCTCACACCCTCACGAAAGGAAATCAGATGGAGGATATTCATCAACTCCTCGAGGAAGCCCGTTATCATTTCAATACTCTTTCAGTGAATATCCCAATAGATCACCGAGGAAGACAACCACCACATGTAAAGAAGAAAATCTTTGCAAATCTTTGCAAGAAGCACATGAACCCTTAGGGAAATGGAGCCGAGTAAAACCCCTCGTTCGTATGGTTGTACTCAAATTTGATTTATCTGGGCCTCTGGTCAATTGGGTTGGAGCTTGCATTGACTTGCTCCTCTAATATATGGGAGCACAACCTAATCTTTTAGGGTGTCCAGACGGCTTTAGATAAGGCTGCAGACTTACGCAAAATACTCCCAAAAGAATTTCCAGCCCAAGCATTGCAACTGTGAGACTAGACAACAGCAATACAACCTGCAGCTATAGAAATATCTAACAAGGCGAGAGTGGTTTCCAAAAATTCATCTCATAGGGCAGACATCAATTCAAACCCAAAAGTAAAATGAAAAAAAACTATCCCTTGCCTCCGTGGAAACTCTAAGCCCCCTGCACTATAGAAAAACCTAACAAGGCAAGAGTGGTTTCAAAATTCAACTTAAAGGGGCAGACATCAATTCAAATCCGAAAAGGAAAATCAAGATTTCTCCCTTATCTCAGTGGAAACTCAAAGCCGAGGTGAGGACACTCCATTTTTTACAAAAGTTCTTCGCTGCGTTTCTACAATAGAGCCTACAAGAGAACCCCGGCTCTCTCTTAGCGATAGGTGTAATTTTCAACCCTAATGGAGAGCTCGCCCTTCATTTCTACTGGAGACTAGAGTGCCTCACAAATAATGAGCGGTGCCATGTGAAACGTAACAAGGAATCTGTAATCACGGCAGTGTCTCAACAATCTTCGGAATTCTTCAGTTAGTATCAGACTGCTCCACTATCGAAGTTAAATTAACGTGAAGCAAAAATACAACACCCAACTAGAATTGGGCCCAAAAAAGGAGCTAGAACACCAAAAGAAGTGCTCGAGAATTGGCAGGAAATAACACATGACAGGAGGAAATATTTTCGAACTCCTACCTCCGCCATAAATTCCAGGACGTGAATATATCTACCTACATAGAAACTTGGAAGATCAATGCATCGGCTCAAAAAAGGGCCAATAATGAGTTCCCCTCACAACGGAAATATTTTCGAATTCCTACCTTCGCCATAAATTCCAGCATGGAAGTAGATCTACCTACGTGGAAACTTGGAAGATCAATGCATCGGTCCAAAAAAGGGCAAAAATGAGGTCTCCTCTCAATCATTCTTTAACTGATCCCTCCCAGTGCGGATAGAAATAATGCAGATGGTAACACACTATCTCGAAGTTCGATATGTAAGAGGAACCAGCGTTCAAATTTGGGAGCAGGATAAGCGTTCACCAAATCGCCCCCGACTCGCCGGAATCCGGCAGATCAATTTTGGTGTGAATCATACTTTCAAAGAATTAAATCGTAATTTTAATCATTTGGGTAGTTTTAAAATGCGAGATTTAGTATAGAAGGAGCTAATAAGATGAGTAGAATTCCCAAATAATGAAATAAACAATTTCACAACAAACATTTGACTGATTTTAATCAAAAATCGGCCGGAAAAACGGGGCGATTTGGTGAACGCTTATCCCACGCGTCAAATTTGAACCCATCTCAACCTTTCGACATGAGACCAAGTGTTCTCTTTTGTTTATCTCCATGAGACCATGTCATCTCATCCTTCAAATCCAAAACAAAATTTTGCCTTTGATCCATGTCAAGGATACATGGATACTTTCCTCCTTCTTCCTTTACCTCTGGGACAACCTCGCAAGGTTCATCACATGGGGTACACAATTCATTAACTTCAAAAATATTGGGATTTTCATCTTCCATTGACTTTCCTATCAGCTAATTCTCTTGATGATCTGAACTCTCCCAAGAGTTCACGAGACTTTCAGCTAGTCCCTCTTCTGCACCATCTTCTTTTAAGATGATTTTATGTTATACTTCACAACAATGAACATATTCTTTTGTCAATGGTCCAATTTTGATTTTTCATTTTTTTCTCAAAACATCCATCCTATGCTTCACAACCTGCATAGACACATCTTTTAAGTGTTATTCAATACCTGCAATCATACACAAACCATTACATTTAAAAACATGAGACTCTAAAGTCCCTGTTCATATTTCCTCTCGCATCCCCCTGTTGTGTTGCCCTGAACACACCATAAATCTGTCACCATCATCTATTTAGCCAATGGTCTGATACACAGGCTATATACACTCTTCAACTCTCTCCTTCACCATAATACAATTTTGATCCTACCTTGTAGAAATGTCTTTGCACATTTCTTTTTCTTCCTTCATCTTCAAATCATCTTCAACTGACTGTGTTCCTCCATCAAGCAACTCATCAATGAGTTTCTTTTGTTGCAATACTTCCAGACCTTTCTTCATTTGAGAGACTATCTTCATCATATTTAACTTTATAATATTTTAAGACAGTTTCAAAGCACTGCCCATCATCGCCAACAAAACCTGCAATCTCAAACAAATCATCAGTCTCAAAAACATAAGACCTTTTGGTCTCATTCAGCGTCACATTCATCTCCTCCATAAGTTTATCTGTACTCTTTACGGAATTTATGAGACTCTCAAATGGTCTCTCTTTTTCTGTTTCATCATCCTCTCCATGCAAAGGACCATATTCAGGTTCACAATATGAAACCTCCATCTCATATTGAACTTCTCTGAGTTCTTTCTTCAATTTTAGCAAACATCTTTTGTTGTAGCTTCACCTGTAATGAATCCCATCTTACCTCCCTTTTCATGACCCAACCATACCTCAGGTTTTCTTCTTCAGCAGCTTGCATATGCTTCTTGAAGCATCAAATGTCTCTTGTTAACTCTAGCAACTCCATGTTCCATTCTTCTTGACTTTTTTTCTTTTTTCTTTTGTTGTCGCTTTCCTCTGAACCCCTGCAATGACCTTCAATAGTCATTGTTTCTATCTCCCTCTTTTTTGTGAACTTTATCCTGTCCACTCGTGGACTGCTTTCCTAAGCCTCCCTCAACAAGTCTCCACACTTGTCTATTATACCTCAACAAGCTATATCTCCTTAAGCTTGTCCTTTTGGTATCTTTGGTTCTTCTCCTCTATAACCTTTTGAGCATCCACTTTGCTTTTTTGTTTGGCTTCTGCAGGTCCACTTCTCTTTTTTTTTTGAACATGTACTAGTCCTCTTTTGTCCAACCTCTGTTGGATTTCTCAGGTTCTGCCACTGCCGTTTCCTCTTCTCAAGAACTTCTCTATTCTTTGATGTTGTCAAATCTTTCCTATATAACCAAAGTTAAATACAAACATTAATCAGTCCATACCTTTAGACTTTCCACTTGTACAGTTGGCTGAAAATATCTCTATTGTTATGTTCAAAAGATCTTCTTCTTGATCTTTTTCATCTGCACTCTCCTTTCTTGCCTCTGGATTATAGCTACTGTCTGCAATTTCTCCTACTACAGAGCCTATACTCCTCCCCCCTAATATCTACTATGATCCCTTGCACAACACTGAACATACACTCTCACAATTATCAGTCTTCAAATTTAATAAAAATTTGCAGAAATGCCTTACAATTGCTTTCTTCAATTGCTCAAGAGTAGTTTGACTCAATACTCTTCCCATGAATCATAACTCCATGCTTATTCCTGTCAAATCATATCCTTCCAAAGGATTTCTTATGTATTATCCTGTGGCTAATCACCAAATTTAACAACTCATCCTCTCTCTCTTACGCAGAATCCTTGTTCTTCAACCTGGTCGTCTTCCTTTCTTGTGCATCACTGAGCTTCTCCTCATGCTCAGTCAATGAGCTGCATTCAAGCTTTCGTAGCAAGTCTCTTTTTTTCCATTAATACCACATCAAGTGTTTTCCAGAGCTTGATCCGATGGTATTATAAGTTGTCTCCTATAGAACTTTATGAGCATTCTTTGCTCTCAGCTAGCTTCTGCACCTACTCACACTCCCTTTGACAATTCTACCCACAATTTCAACTGTGGAATTTCCCAACAACTTCTACCCAATCATAGTTGGAAGTTGTTCAACTTTCCAACATGCAAGAAATCTTTTTCAACTCTGATACCAAATAATGCCAACCCTACCTTTTGTCGACATTTGTTTCCACCTCTAAGCTCAGAAACATGAACTTCAGAGCATGGAGGGACTTTAAACCTATTCTAACAGCGAAAAACGTGTTCTTTCATCTTCTTCTGCACTTGATATCCTACTTCCACAAGCTTAAACCTGCAATTTCTCAGTTTCCGCAACTTATGTCTTCCGCGTTCACCTTTCCGCAAATTCAAACCTTCTGCACACTGTTCCGCAACAAAGTTTCCGCAATGCATTTTTTGCATACAGGTTTGCAGATATTGGAAAACACAAATCTTTGATTTTCAAAACTTTGTCCTTCCGCACTTACGCATCCGCAGTTAACTTTCTGCAAGACTCCTTCCGCACTTCCGCATCCATAGTTAACTTTCCACAAGATTCCTTCCGCAATACAGATTGCGGGAGGTCGACTTTTTCGAAATTTTCAATTTTCCTTCTCCGCTTCCGCAACGCTCTTCCGAACCGTTGATCAGATGCAAATCAAATCTTAGTCGTCAATCTTTACATTCTTACGGATCTACGCCCTGACTGGCGGATCCCTACGGATTCACTCTGTACCATTGATTTTTATCTATTTGCGGATTTACCGAGGACCGTCAAATCTATTCCGCCACACGATCATGATCCAAACTAGTAAGTCTGCACAGACTCAAGTCCTATTAACATCGATCTTCGCAGTGATCGATCTCTGTAGACCCTGAACCTGCGACAACTCTACACACACGCATTAATCTTTCATGATAATCCACAGTGGATTATTTATCTAATTCTCCCCTTCGATTGATAAGAAATTTGATTGATCGATCTTTGTTTCTCTCCCTCTCAAAAGCCCTGAATTCACACACAGGCTTGTCAACCATTTACAGAGGATTAAACACACAGAGAATAAATCATTAACAAAAGATTAAGACAACTCTAAAACCACACATTCAGAGAGAGCTATAACTTCACACTCAAAATTATGTCAAAATAGGCTTTTTTTATTCATCCAATGAAACTGTACTACAAACTAATCGCAGAACCTATGTTCTGATCTCCTAGGCCTAATACATCTTTAATAGGTCTTTCCTTTGGTTCTTACAGGCCTTACTGACCTCTCTATCTCTGTCTCCCTTCCATGCTTCGTAGGCTTACACACACACAGATATATATATATATATATATATATATATATATATATATATATATACAAACAGAACCATGAAACCAATTCTGGTTCAAATACAATCAACACTCAACAATCTTTTACAATTCATCGACTGTTATCTATTTTAAGTAACTTTCAATCTTATCTCAATGACCCGCTCCATTTGACATGGCTTATTTACATGACTCATCACTCGCCTAGAGACTCACCTAAATGACTCACCATCATCTAGAATCACATATTTTACATAGATTTCATCACTCACCTAGTGACTCACATAAATGACTCACCATCATCTAGAATCACATATTTTACATAAATTTATTTACAAAGTGATAGTTTGAAGATCATCAATTCAGAGTTTAAGACCCTTTCTAGACCTATTCAAAACTTGAAATTGAATTTGGATGCTCAATTTGGATGGATTTGGATGGAGAGGAGGATGCTCCTGCATCCTTTAGTCAACCACGATTTAGTCAACGGTCTACAGTATCATTTAGTCAAAGGTCTAAAGTACCTGGGATATCTGATCAAACAAAACTGTTATTTAATCAAAAATTGGCAATGGTGGTTAGAAAGACGGATAACAAAATAACTTGTTGGTGCTACAAATGGCTAACTCTTGGCGGTAGGCTTGTACTGGCGACATCAGTTCTTGAGAGCATCCCAGCTTTGTGGATGTTCATGGCAAAAAACCCTCTAACCGGGTGTAAATAAGATACGAAAAGAGATGATGCACTTTCTATGGGATGGTAGGCTTGTGCTGGCGACATCAGTTCTTGAAAGCATCCCAGTTTTGTGGATGTTCATGGCAAAATTTACGAAAGCAGATGATGCACTTTCTATGGGCTGGACGTCTGAATGCCAGAAAATATCACTTGGTTTGCTGGAAAGGTGGAGAATAAAAAACTTCCATAGTTCTGTTAAGCTTTACGCTTAAAAATTCTTTGGCCGGGGCTATTTGGTACAGGGCTATGGAGTGTACTCTTAAGAACAAAATATTTAAAAAACATTTTAGGAGGATTGGTTTAGAAAGGAATGTAAACATGTCCAGCAAGGATCAAATGGGATGGCTTGGTTTTTCATACTTTATCGTCGTTAGGGAAATGGTTGACCTGAGAGTTGGAAATGAAACCAAAGTGTCTCTGGGTATACCCCTTCATCGGTGGGAAAAATTTTATAGGTCAAGACCTGACTCATTTTCCACCTGACAGTTTTGGGCAAAGCCAAGCTTGCGGATATAAAAATTTCCTCCACAAACCAGTCGGGTTCGTATTGGCTTTACTGCAACAGACCTGGATCTATCAAGCGAGCTGGCAATCGAATGGAATTGCTTTGTCGCAAGATCAAGACAATTGGGAATTGTTTTGGGACACCAGGAAGATGTCTTAGTATGGGCTGGAAAGAAAAAACATGTTCAGTGACAGGCAAAGCGACATATGAAGCAATCGTTACTTCCAACTTAGCAGGTGCTCAAAGACATTGGTACTATCAGTTATGGCAATGATAGCTCCTTTAAAGATAAAAGATTTTTCTTGGTTGAGTTTGGATAAAGAGGATTCAAGATAAATTATGCAAAGGAGGATTTTTGGACTAAATATTTGTGTGCTGTGCAAATTCAAGGAAGAATGTATTGACCATCTCTTTTGGGGTTTTTTGCTCCTTTCAGATCGTTTGGAAAAGGGTTTTAAATGACCAGGGCTCTCTTACAAATGGTATCTACAATCTCTGGATAGAGGCCTTGTCGACAGTTTTTAAAACCATTCTTTGGGTTCCACAATGTTCACAAACACCGCACACAAGTAAGTGGTATGAACCAAACTAATTTCAGAATTTGATTGCACCAAGAGGAGCGAGGTTCTCCACAATCCAATATGGGGAAGATGTTGTAATGTAATGTTGCCAGGTTCTCTACAATCCAGTATGGGGAAGATTACAATGTTGTAATGTAATGTTGCCAAAAAAATTTAAAAAGTGAATAAAAAATCCATGTCACTCTGTAAAATAAAAATTTATAAAAAATGTATAATAAGAAATTAAAATTTATGAAAAATGTGTAATAAGACCAGAATTGCTCGTTCTTTTGGATCGTTTAGAAAAGGATTTTAAATGACCTGGGGTCTCTTACAAATGGGATCTACAATCTCGAAATAGAAATATTGCAGGTTTGGTCTTCGTGTTCACCCAAATTGGGGATCACTTCCCTGAACATCTAGAAGGCCCAGAATGCTATATTTTTAAAATTTCCAGCAGATCACACTCTGCAGTGGTAATGACCAGGGAATATGAAAATTTCAGTTTTTTATCTTAGGATGCCATATGTGGTTTTTTCGATAGAGCTGCTACAATGAATAACTGCAGGGAAGGTTTGATTATAAAATTATTAGAAGCCCATTATTTTCAGCTAAAAACGGGATGTAGCCACAAGAACAAATACCATAGCCACACTCTTGGCACTTTGGGTCTTCTAAATTTGCTGAGTTAAAGCAGGTTCGATCTCTTAAGATCTATAGTGACACTAAAATCATCCTCGACTGGGTTGCTGGATTAAACGCTTTGCAGGTGATGCACTCGAAACATTCAGTGCACCAGTGTTGAAAGACTTATCGAAGGTTTTGATAGTTTCTCCATTTTGCATATTTACAAAAATTACAATGCCGAAGCCGATCTTTTGTTAAAATAAGCTGTGGGAAAGATGCAAGGAAGGATGTTGTAACAAATTTAGAGAAGGCATTTTAAACAAAAGCTGGAAGGATCCTTTTTATGAATTTTGAGAAGGCATTTTACGAGGACCTTTTTTATGAGTTTAGGTAGGCATTTTTATGTAAAATTCTGGACATGTCAAAGTTTATTAGAATCTGACAGTTGGGAGTACTGTTAAACAGTTTTTGGTAGTTGGCTGTTTCATACATAAAGACTAGGTCACTTCGTATACTCTCAGCATAGTAAAAAGCCTCATACATGCTATGCTAAAATGGGGGTGGATAAAGTAGAGGCTGTAAGCAGTTTGAGAATTGATTCTGGAATTTTCTGTTTTGAAACACAAATATGTACAAAAGAAATGTGGATGTTTTTGGCTTCTGACTAAAAAAAAAGAGTCGCACAAATGTTCCAATTCTTCTTATCGATAGTGCATCTGAATATCTTGCCAATAAGAACTCTCCAAGTTGTGTTTAATAGAAATTTAGAAACTTTTGGTGCTGACTAAGAAATGAAGTGCTGCAAATGTTTAAATTAATCTTATCGATAGTGTCTCTAGATTTTCATCTTCGCAATGTGGATGTTGATTGCTGCGGACTAAAAAATAAGCCCTGCAAATAGTGTACAATAGAAATGCTGATAATGATTGTAATAAAGATTCAAAACCCAATCTTTTCCTTCTGAGCAAAGTGTGCATACAATTACGATAAGAATGTGGCTCAGTTTTCAACAAACCAAACAAAGAAACTGAAACAAAGCACCTCTGCTGCACAAATCCTTCCCTAATCAATTCCAAGGAAACAAGTTCGTAAGCAACACAGCAAATCAGTGCATGCAATTACCATAAGAATGTGACTCAATTTTCAACATAACAAATCTGAACAATGTGTTGCATGGAATTACCACAAGAATGTGACTTCATTTTCAACAAACCAAACAAAGAAACTGAAACAAAACATCTCTGCTGCAGAAATCATTCCCTAATCAATTCCAAGGAAATAAGTTCTTAAGCAACGCAACAAATCAGGGCAAAGTGTGCACGCAATTACCATAAGAATGTGACTCAATTTTTTGAGCAACAAATCAGAGGAAAGTGTGCATGCAATTATCATAAGAATGTGACTCAATTCTCAACAAACCAAACAGAGAAACTGAACAACACGAATCCTTCACTAATCAATTCCAAGGAAACAAGTTCTCAAGCAACAAAAAATACTTTTAAGGCATTGCAATTAAGGTTCTATTATTGTTAAAATAAAATTTGACAAAAAATTTTAAAAGTAAATCAGCACCAAAATTTAACAAGAAATAAAATTACACGAAAAAAATACTCATGACTTTGGGATGCAATCGCAGGTTCTAGATGTTATATGAAGGTCTACAACAATGTCAACAAAAGTTGGGACTCCTTCAGTGCTTCTAGCCCATGATTTGATGGTCAATATCAAAAGCAATTCAGCTACAACTTGGTAACGAGAGAAAAAAACAAGTTCACCCAAATGTAAGATAACTACTAACAGCTTTGTGATATAATCGCAGGCTTTGAATGTTAATTGGAATATCAACAAAAAGCTTCGTTCTCTTCAGCAACAATAGCCCATGTTTTTCAATAGGAAGTACTAGAACTCAGTTAAGCTTCTAAGATCAGATTCATAATAAAAAATAAAAATAACCAAATAACCATTCCAAGTGGGTATATATACACCATCAATATCAACAGTAACACAATCTGTTAATAGGAAAAGACCTCTTGCAAGACCAGCAGAGGGATGCATTACTATTCATTTATTAAAACATGTTAGTTTTAAGCTAATAAACATAACACTATTATCAAACACATTGCAGAACACTAAAGATAAAATAAAACAACAGTCCTGTCAAGCAATTATTGACAACTTAAAAGTTAACACCCTAAGAAAATTTACAAGATAGATCCTGTAAGCCCCAAAAGTACAAAGGACTAGAAGACTCAAAAAAATTCAAACTCGTGAAAACAAGAAAATCACTAGATGAAAACTTAACATTATGCTGTTCAAAACCACTTTAAATGAAATACTGTAAAAAAAAAAATTTAAAATTCAGTAAATTGTCCAGCGTTGCATTCCAGTTAGGTGCCACTTCAATTTATCTTAAAAATTAAAATAAACTGAATATCCTTCATGGTTTGTAAATTGAATATAAGATTTAAAAAAAATGGGAGCATCCTTCATGGCAGAAGATTCCTTCATGATTTATATTGAATATAATATAACAGCCTTAACAAGCAACGATTAACAACTTAAAATTGCACACCTAAGAACATTTACAGGGGAGAGATACTGTATGCCCTAAATTCAGAGGACTATAAAATGGAAAAAAAAATTCAAGCTTGTCAACCTACAAAAATCAATGGAAACTTAACAGAGTTATGTTCAAAACAACTTTAAAATGCAAATACTTGAAAATAAAATTTTAAATGCAATAATTGTCGATCATTGCATTCCAGGAAGGCGCCTAGCAATAGATAACTACAGTTTCAAGTGAAATGAATCATTCATAGTTTCCAGTTTCAAGGGAAATGAATCCATCTAAGTTTCCATCCAACCATCTAACAATAACGTTCAAAAATTAAAATACAAAAAAATACGAAGGAAACTTGCATTTGACATGGTCATGATTCCCAAATTATGGAACAAATAAGCTTCACTCACATATTTTCAAACTATCAATATTACATTTATATTAATGCACAGTTACTTCATAAGGAAGCACTAGAATATACCGCAGGACTACCGTCATGTCTCATTAATCTTAGTTCCCACTTAAGAGGATAACAATCTAGGAGCACATAAAACATATCGCAACACATTGAAAAGGCGTAAATTTGGAGCTACATGCAAATTACAACCTAGAACCCGTGAATCTTTATGTTGTCCTTTTTCACAATGCCAGCCTGCATCAGCATCAAAATAAAAATCAAATATGCAAATAAAGCAAGGCAAAATAAAGGTCAATCAATTATATGTAGTTCATCACTCATGCAATATTTCAAAGGAAAGTACCTGTACAAGGAAATTTGAAACATTTTTACGCTGATCACCCTGTAGCTGAATCACCTGCAATCATGGTAACCTCAACAAGTTCATGTATAGACCAAACCTAAAGAATGGGTATCAAATTGTAAGAAATCAACAATTCCGACCTCTCAAATTGAAAGATATATGTGACAATACCTGCCCAAGTTCAGGATCCTGCACAACTGTCCCATTACAACAAAATTCTTTCTTGAGGTCTTTGAGGATTTTGTTGTAACTGAATTCCTTCCTTAAACCTTGTACAGTTGTCAGACTCTTTCTACCGTTGCGCTGCTGTATGCGGACATGAACATACTCTTTAGATCCGGCACCTGAATCTTCAGCATTTGCATCAGCAAAAGGATCTGCAAAATCCAAATGAAAAATGAAAATTACAACCGGCAAAGGAAGCACCAAAAACAAATTTGAAATAACCATTCGCAAAATCTAAATCATGACAGCCAGAAAGCTTACCATAGGTCCCAGGAACCTGAACGTCTAGATCCAACATGAACCTTGGTTGTTAAAAAGCACAAAGAAAATGACAAATCTGTCTTAGCGTTTCTCCCTTGCTCCAAGCTTTACCTACAGAAAAGGGATAGAAGCTGACAACAGTTACAACTGTGCCACAAAATACCAAAAACAAACAAAAAGTAACTTCATTCTAAAATAACCGTACTTTTTTAGTGTGACTGAAATCTTCAATTCAAAGACAAAGACTAATAATAGATCTAAGCAAATTGAAAACAAAGACAAATAAAATAAAAATTTAAATATAGTTAACTAAATTTAAGATTAAAAAACTTTTGAGTACAACTAATTGCATGTCTTTTGCATAGTAAGACTAAATTGGCCGCTGGCATATATTCAGAAATACTTCAAGTCACATCCCCTTCATGAAAAGAGAAGAGCAATAACCAGTTCTGCTGCTTATAATGCATTTCAAAGAGTATGGACAACTTGAGATACCCATCTATTTAGTATTTTGGTAAAGTAGAGTATTTATATTAGCATACTTCAGACAAAATAACCAACAATGGAAAAAAAATGATTCTAAGATAATCTCTCATGGTACAAAACTAAGTTACCAGGATACAGATACGAATTCGGATACAGATTCACCAGATTTTTTAAAACTCTGGATCAGGATACGGCATGGAGTTCATGTACCATAAGTTCATAACTAATTATTTGATGAGTTGTAACCATGATTGATATTGATCATTTTAAAAACCATTTTAGCATGAACTCGAAGCAGGGCATAACATTGTTTTTGTGAGCCACATCCACATGTCTCTATCAGCAGGGATAAAGTGGTTTTCTTGAAGGCAATGGCAACACTAAATAACAATGTAGGTGAAGTGAGCAACATCATAGAACATAAACATAGATCAGCCCTTGACAGCAGGCCTTAACCATAAAAATAAATCAAATAAAAATGTTGAGAGCAGACCTTGATATTGACACATTACAGTTCAAGAACAGATCTTGACATAAGGATAGATCAGACCTTAAACAGGAATGGGGTTTATCAGTTATGTTTTTAGCCATTAGGTGTTTAGGGTTTTATAAGTTTTTCATTAAAAGCATTTTTCTGGCTGGTGTAAAGCACAGCAGCATCTAACCTTCGATGAGCTACACAAGGTAAAAGATAACCCTCCCTTACTAGAACTTCATTCCCTTTACTACAAGAAAGGTTATGTTTTGGGCATAGCACAGATAAAAGACATTAACTACAAGAAAGGCCCTTTACTGAGCATAGTAGTATTCCTAGGATAATCGACAAAGTCACACAGATTTCACACCAATAAAATAATGATGTTAACAATAAAAGATATCAGTTAATTATCGTGTTTTATCAGAGATGCTAGAATATCAGTGTTTTTAACACAATTTTATGATTCCTTCATGTATATTTGATGCCTCTATAACAGAAAGCAGGCTCTCAGAACTTTAGAGGTCGCTTCATTTCCATTTATTTATATTGTATGATATTTCATAATTACAGATGAGCATTTTGCAATTCCACAAGTAAATTTGGTTTTATTCTATTAATTTTCTCTAAATGAAACTGACTGTCAATTGTGAAATATATGCAGGAACAAGAAAAAAATAACCTATCACCATGTCCAATTTCTTCAACTAATGACCTAGCAGCTGTATCAGACTCAACAATGGGACAACCTAACCCCTCAGAAACTAAGCAAGTGAAGCTAGAAAAATAAGAGATTCTGCAACATCTTGTTTTTGCATGACCCACAAAGCAAGGTCTTGAGTCTTACATAAATACTGCTATTTATTAATTTATAGAATCATATCACAACAGCAAGAAAATGTTTTAAACAGGATGCCCAAAGAAAAGTCTCATATTAGTGTTTAACGTAGATATATAAATAAACTGTTAGATGTCTAGAGAATGTTCACTGAATAAATGCAATATGTAAAAAGGGTTTAGAAATTTGATCCATGGGTAAAAATTTTAAATGAAGCATATCAAAGGCAGTAGTTAATAAGGAAGAATAAGCATGCATTGTTAACAACTAAGGTCTCTCACTTTGAATGGCAATGTTTTTGCACTTATCATTGTTAAGGGTTAATCATAGATCTAAATTGCATCTCTCTCTAGATGGTCTAGCACAGGCCCAAGTGGACCCGTTTGCTCTTGCTTCATGGACCTGCCAGTACCTAGTTCAACCCTCTAGTTGGTTCTGTGCACTCATCTGCCCCTGCTTGGACCTCTTTTTAAGTTCAAGGGTGCTGCCGGTAAATACTAGGCTACTAGCAACCCAAGGTTCCTGCTTGTATAACCCCACATGGCACTGCTTATAGCAGCTCAAGGGCCCTGCCTTAGGTAGCTCTGGCAAGGCATATGTTGATGTAGTTTGATCTAAATGCCAAGGAATTTATATATGATCCCAACAACCAAGCATTGCAGCATATCAAAGGCTCCCTCATTAACCACTGCATGGGCATTTCGCGGGGAAACCTAAAGATGGGAGTCAATCCTAAAGAAGGTCCAGAACTTGCCCCACAGCTGCAACCTGGTCAAACCTACATGCTTTAATTGGGAGTAGAGGATAGAGTAAAGACTGAAATAAATTCCTGAAGTGGGGATCTTAGAGTTGACTGGATCCTGAAGTCAGAACATGGCTCACTGTACAGCCCATACCACACCACTGGAATATAACTCTCTAGAAGGGGCAGCTTTATGGGCTGACCAGTTAAAACTTAAAATAATGGAAAAAAGTAGAAAGTAGAAGGGCTTGACAGGAGCGACCAAAGCAATCTTGATATCATCCAAAACTTGGCATTTAGGATGAGTAAAGCATAGTTTGATGACCACTTTCTCAGAATCAGGCTTGAGAGGGCTAAACTAAACGACCAGCAGCTGAATCACTGCATGAAACAGGTTTAACAAGTACGAGAGGATAATGAGGTCCTTGAGGAAATGAAGATTAATAATAAGTTCAAAGTCCTTGTAGAAATCAAGTCAGTCATGGTCAAAACCAAAGAAGCTGAACTCCAGGAGAAAAGAAAAAATTCCAAAAGAACAGGCAACCCCTCAAAGGTTCAGATTTGATAAGGGAAGTAAAAAATATACTGCAGGAAGAATAAGAAAGGCAAACATGCTTATTGGCATCCTCCTAAAAGTTGTAAAAAAGAGGTAAAGAGGACTCAGAGGAGTTTGTGAAGGTATTTCTTAAAAGATGTGTTGGGCTGGTCAGTCTTGATTCGTACAACGTAAATAGCTCAAGTTAAACCAAGAGCATATTAGTAATGGTTGTCAATTAAAAATATTTTTTTTGGAACATTCAAGAAAGAACTCAAATCCTATGGGGAAGAGGCCCAAATGATACATCCTCATGTAGCTATTTTTTAGCAGGGAGGACAGATTGACCAAAAGTTCTGTCCAATAGCAACCATGTTCCAATAGCTGCCATTCCCATAGGGAGTAATTCCTTTGTTAATATTTGATCTTCTTGTAGCCTATAGAATATGTTCCAACCTATCTCTTCACTAAACTAAGATTGCAATTCAGGGGCCATTCGTTTGGCACTGAAACGCAATTACTTAATTGCTTTCCACTTCCTGATGGCTGATTTTGTACTCATATAGTGGAGAAACAAAACTCTGTATCTTTATGTGAGCATATTGTGGCATAAAATTGACTCAAACGCAAATTTCGTATGTGAAAAATCACGTTAAATTTTCACTTACTAACTTTCTGGTCAAGCTTGGACAAACAACTGTTGAGCATTGCAGGAATTTATGTATGCACCTGTAACCTCCAATTGCATGTTAAACATCTCCGATGGTAAACAACTTCTATAAGAATGTAGAGAGAAAACTTTTTGCCTTTAGAATAAAGAATAGAGTGGTATACAGGATAACAATCCATGCCCTGGCTTAGGAGTACAAGATCGTATATACTCTTAATGTTACAAATCTAGTAGTCTCAACTCTCAAACCCTGCTTAAGGCAGTTTTCATATGACATGACCACCAAAAAAATCAATATATCCATGGTTACAAGCAAATATATTGCAAGTACTAAACAAAATCGACTAAAGAAAAATTTATTACTGCTAATTTCATGGCATTATCTGATGTAAGAGATGAGCTTCTCCATGCCATTCATACCAATAAACTACAGAAATCAGATAAATCAGGCCAATTTAAAATAGCAAATCATCTTTAATTTAAAGAGTAATATGCTATAATTTCAGTTTACGTAAATCAGTAACATACTAATATGTTAAAACTAAGTTCAGGTAAAAAAACCTACTTGTCAAAAATGACCTTTCAAAAATGAATTGAATCATTGAAAAAAAGTAAAATCTTTGCAGTGAGAGACTTGAAAACTAATCATTTGCCAAACTACGACCAAAAGAGAAAAACTATTTCTATCGCCTTTCACACATAGACACAAGATACATCCAACGCAGTCAGATAACAACAAATTTCTAACCATAAAACAGATAGTCAATCAAGATCGAATCAAAGCCATGGTTAAATCATAATACAAGAGAAGAAACATGAACCAAGCCTCGGGAATACTTTGGTACGTTTGTTGAAAGAAGTTACAAATTCAAATTCAAGTATATTAAAATTGTCCACATGTACTGTCCAGTGAAAAATAACACAAATAAATAATTCTCCAATAATTCCTAGGAAAAATGGACATCAAATTGAAATCGATGTATAAGTCGTAAATAATAATGACAAAATTTGAACAAAACGCAAAACAAACAAACCCATGTGATAACCCACAACCGTTGAATTATGTAAATGAACATAGGTTAAATAACATTGTACAGTGAAAAACAATCAAAGTAAGAGACAATCAAATGATATAAATTTCAGAAAAAAAAATAAACAAATGATCTGATCAATCCCTAAATTACTAGCAGTATACAGGTGAAATATACTTCCAAGAAAAACTCATAAATAAACAAGATGGGTACCCACAGAGGATACAAGATTGGTAACAAATTTCAGAAACAGAGGATAAACATATATTAACAAAAACACAGAACAAAAATTAAGTAAACATCACTAACAGACCAGATCTAATGCCTAATTGCAATCTCGAAACAAGATTAAGGCAAGGCGGCAACCTCAATCAAAACCCCACGTGATTTAAAGATCAAAAGAGAAAACCCTGATTCGTAGTCACAAATACAAGCCCTTCTCAGAACCCAATATTACCCAGAAATTTAGACTTATAGAACAAAAATATCCCGCAAATATAGACCAGGGCTTTCAATAGCGGCACAAATCACAGCGAAACCCTGTTGAAAGACAAAAGACTTCACACTATAACTGTAAAGCCCTCTTCTAATCATTAAAACAAAAAACCCACGAAAATTACAGAGTAAACAATTAAACCCAGTTGTACAAACCTGCAAAGATCGATGTTCTAATCTTCGGCTAATAAACCCTCAACAGAAATACCCAAGAAAATGAAAATTTAGGTCTATTTAGGTCTAAAATCAGTACCTCTTGGAAATAAACCCTCAACAGAAATACCCAAGAAAATGAAAATTTAGGTATAAAATCAATACCTCAAAAGCCGATGTGGAGGTACAGATCGCAACTGAATTCACAGGCTTCTGAGAATCTTCAGAGCAAGGAGAAAGAAGAACAGAAAGACACCACAACTTCTATCCTTCCACACCCAGTGATTTGTAATGTTAAAATAACACAATTGTTATTGGTATCGCCCTCTTAACCACAGGTTACGTTACTCAACTAACGGTTATACTCACAGTAAACTCACGGCTTTTTTTTTTCACACCAAAAAAACCACTTTATATAGGTTACGTTACTCAACTAACGGTTATACTCACAGTAAACTCTCGGCTTTTTTTTTCACACCAAAAAGTAACTTTATATTGAACTCATGGCTTCTTTACCTTGGCTTCTTTACCTTTACCTTTATTTGGCGAATATTTTAATCGTGATAAAACTTTGGAATGGCTTTTGTTAAGGCGGTTGCCGACCATCTTACTATTATTATTTATTTAAATAATTAATTGCCTCCGGTATTACTGGCCCAAGTTGCCCCTTTTCGTGGTGAAGGGGATAAGATAGTCCCCACTCCCCCTTATCTTGCATGACTATTTTGGAGACTTTGCAACCTACATGTGTCATAATTAAATAAATGCATCTTCTAATATCAATTTGGACTCATTTTTCATTTTCATTCCATTTTGATTAGGGGATTGGGAAATTTTCCAAATTCAAAAATAAAAAAAAATGTGTCAATTTGTTTGCCTTTCAAAAATGAGAAGTATAGATTCTTTTTAAGTTAATTTAATTCATATTATTAAAAAAATCATTATTTTCAAGGAATTACGTAATCGACTAGTTTTTGATCCATTTTTTTATCTTATATTTCCATTCTGTAGTTTTTCTATGTTTTTTTTGCTTCTACCCGTATAATTGTTGGGGTCTGACATCTTGACAAACTTGCACTGACACTTACAAACCTACACTTACTCGTTGCAATCAATGGAACAATGTAATCGATGCCATGCATGCACATTGTGTGGCAAGTTGCATGGACTTGCATGAGTAATCCTCTCATGTCTACATGGTGCTAACCCATGATCTATCTAAGCAAATTGACGTTTATAAATAAAATGAGGCTAATGTTTCATCTCGCCCATTGCCCTACTCACTAGAAACATTGAGCCTGATTGTTTATCGAGTTGATTCTTTGTTAGTTCAAGGTTGCAGGATGGTGGGGACAGATGGCGGTGGCTAACAACTTTGCTCTTAATCTGGTATTCATCAATGGAGCAAATGTATTCATCAATGCCAATGCTTTTAACGTCAGTTGGCAATGCTCTTTGTTATATTGTTTCTATTCACATTGTTGGTATTTATGGTGTTGTTTTAACTATTGGTGGCGACATCGTTTCAACATTGTCGTTCCAAATGTATCTGTTCCAGCATTGTCGTTGCTTGGATACTCTAAAAGCATGGTTTGAATATTGTCATTATATCTTCCAAACAACATGCTAAAGAAATTTATTTTATGTTTCTCTAACTAAATGTAACATTTATTTGCTTCTTCCCTACGTTTAGTTGCTCTCTATTGTTGTTTAAATGTGTTAGTGGGCGCTTTTGTATTGTTACTTTTGATGTAGTTGAAATACATACTAATTTTTAATTTTAGTGCACCACAGTTGCGCTTTTAAAATAAGTCTGAGATGGAGAGGGAAAGAATGCTTGTACCCACTGCTCACATAAATAATAGGACAACAGCAAAACCTATTTATCCAGACTCCTACGTTGTTGTTCAGAATTGGTGTGATGCATGAGAATGTCGTGAACGAGGCGGTGCAAAACTAAGAAATGGGTAGAACAAATTGGAAAGATGTTTTTTCATTTCACCTTAATACTAATTATAGTTCTAATTATAGCTATAGTGTAGTCTGCTTTTGTTTTCCATGGTAAAAGAACAACGTTTGATAGAGCCCAATTTGGTATGAATGAAAACAATGGATGTGCCAAAAGCTTTCTTTCAGATGACCTAATATTTATATATATAAGAACCTTTCGCCAATTCTTTGGTCTTTTGTCGATGCAATGTTTTTATCAGGAAATTGTTTTTTTATATGCAACTATTCATTTTATGATCTTTCCATGAAAAACGTTTGCATCTTACTAAACAAATGTGGTGAGATCCTTGTTCTTGTCATGGGCATAATTATAAACATGTGCAACATTTACCAAAGCTATTTACCAATAGTATGTTATTAAGGTTTTTATTTATCAATTGTCTTTTATAAAAGAAAAATGGTGTTTAGCTTAAGTTTTGCTCATGTAATCCTTCAAAAGTCAAGTAAATCAATGCATTGGTTTAAACGATTTTTTTTGGATAAGGAACAACTTAATATTTCATGAAAAAAAATTGGATAGCAAATGCTTTGTTTGTTGTTGTAGCACTTTCTGTAAACATCAGATAAAGGCAAAATAGAATCAAACGAAATCTCTTTCTCACAAGCCAAATATTGTATGGGATATATCATTGTCTCTTTTAGAACAAAAGCATCTTATTTTTACGAAGCTTTCTAAATTAGTGCGACAAATTTCACTTAATTTCCTATAGGCTAACACGGTTGTTGCTTTTAGCATTGACTATGAAACCCTAATTACTTTATGTGTTTTATGTGTTTTGAGATGGACACGAAGAATTATCTTGTAACAAAGTTATGTTTTTCAGGGAGTACAAATTTGAGGTTCTATATAGAAGATTAGAGCTTACTATTTCCAGGTATGAAGACGACTTCTAAGGCAATGGGCGTTTAACCGCCTCACTCGCATTGGTTCTCATAGTAAGCCCCCCTACTATTATTAATTCTTGGCTCACCAATGTCGATTATCAATGTGTTAAATACATGATTCAAGGTTTAAATAAAGATGACTACATAAGTATTATTCATAAGCAAATCCTCTCTTTATCATTCAAAATTGGTCTGCTTAACTTTCTTAAGCATTGAAACCCAATACACTCTTAATCAAAGAAAAATTTATAGCTCCAAAAGATTCGTGAAATCTTCTAAATGAGATCTTCTTAATTGCCACATCTACTCTTCTTCCACCTCAAAGATGTGTGTGTGTGTGTGTGTTGGGGGCAGACATGACTGTAACATTTTTATTTATCTTAATTTGGAGTTGTTATATTTATTTATTTCACTTTAAAACAATGTTATCACATGATGTATTCAAATGTTAGATACAATCACCCCACGTTAGTTGTTATTTTTTGGAGAGCTCTGTCATGCTTCACTTTGAATTTATTGCCTCGTTTACATTCATAAGGCTTTTCCTAGACAACAGAAAGTGTTTACAAGCATTTTTCCCCCTTATATTTAGCGCATTGCTAATCCTTTCTTATCATTTATCATTCTTGGAAAGTGAAAAAGTACCTTCATAATATTTCCCATATTCAAGTGATATAATTCTTTGAATAGAGAGGAGTAATGGATGACCCCAACAACTTCCAAATATTGTAAACCTAAACCATAAGACGTCGAGGAATATTCAAGGTCCTAGATTGTATTTATATTCTTTTTGTGGTTGGCATATTGCTAAAAATATTTTGTATTTTGATCTACTGAAGCAAGCCATGTTACTCAACTCTTGAGCCTCCAATTCTTTTCTTGATCCAAAAGTAGTGTAAATTTCATCGATTCCAGATTTTTTATAAATGAGATGGCCTCCTAGAGAAATTACCATTAGCATATGACTCATATCAAACTTTTAGTTTCTCATCTAACTTATGCAAACTTATGTCTCAAGCAACTCTCCTTTCATGGCCCTAGGGGATAGATTTTTCTTTCATTGATTTTAACGATGCAAGGAATTGTAGGCTTGTAGACTCGAATACTCTAGGATCGAAGTTTTTCCAATTTTGAGTCGCCAGGGACCTAAATTCCTCCTCCTCTGCCCATAAGGAATTGTACTTAAAAGGTGCCTTCTGCTTATTTGAAGCAATACCTAATTCAAGCTAGATCGAGAAGTGGTCTAAGATTCTAGTATTTTCCACCACGAAACAAAATTTTGGGAGAGAAAAAATTATCCTTTGATGTATCAGGAAGTGATCGAGTCATTTGGAAATCCCAACAAAACCTTCTCAGTTGTTAACCCATGTTGGATTGACCTCAATGAATCTCAATATCCATTAATCCCTCCTTGTCAAGATTTTTCCAACATGTTTGAATGGGTCATTGCTCCCCATAATTCCTTTCTATTCAAAATAAAGTTGAGATCACCTCCTATAATGAACATTTCATGGTCGATCCAGTCTTTTCTCAAAAAATAGGTCCAAAAGGTCTCGTGATTTTCATATATGACATAAACATTAAATAATTGTAATTGTTGTCCCAAATGCCAACTATGGACCATGGTACAAAGTACTAAAACAACAGTGAAAGAAGAGATTAGATCAATAGAGGGAGCTCAACCCATTATCATCCCCCCCCCCCCCGAGAAACCAGAAGCATCCAAAGAAACAAATTTCCAATGAACAAACAATTGTTTAAAAAAAATAACAGCAATTTCGATCATTATTAATTCTTGCATAAATAAGACATCAGGATGATTAGAGACAACTTAATATTTGAGGGGAAATTGTTTGGATCGACCCCCTAGGCCTCACACATTCAAAGAGAGGATATTCATGGTTCAACCCCTCGGGGGATGATTTATACTCTAAGATCCCCTTCAATAAAACTTTGTTTACCTTGGTCGACCTCATGAATTGCTCTATCTTGACACAGTTTGAGCACTGAATTACATCCTGCCTTTGAAACCCTTGGTCCTTTATGGGTATATAGACCCAACCCACTTAATTGACTGCTCTCTCTCTCTCTAGAGAGAGAGAGAGAGAGAGAGAGGATGAATTGGGTCAAATATGGTAGGGACCTTCTACTTGTGTTAAAGTATTGTAACTTCGAAACATGTTCTAGATGTATTGATTGTATTCCTCCACCAGGAGATGATTTTGGTCATGTAAGAGTCATTAAAAGAATCAATGTAAACCTATGGATGTAATTCAGGTCAATAGTACCAAGTGTCATTATAATAAATGTTATTTTTTATGTCTTGCTAGACAAGTCGGCCCTGTTAGATCCTAAGACAATTCAAGTTCCAAATATAAATAGGGAGGCACTCCCCTTCATTTGTACACACTCCCTCAAGCAAGTTTGCAAGAGAGAGAAAAACAAGTGCACGAGAAAGAAGAGAGAAGCAGTTGCCTGGGTTTTACACTGCTCTGGTTGACTTCTGTACTGAGGAAGCTTTGTGGGGTTTTCTCCCTTGTGGTTTCCCCAAGGAAAATCTTTGTGTTTTTTGTGTTTTTGTACTTATTGTTCTTTTAGTGATCCTACTAGTGCAAATTGTTTTAAGATATCATCTAAGAAATTAAGAAAACTCAGCATGGTATCAGAGCCACCATGAAAGGAGACATTGCACAACTAGGGTTTGTTACTTTGAACAAATCCCTCGACAGACCAACCAGAAAATAGGGCTCATTCAACTTGCCCCAGAAGGGCGTATCTTTATGTGGAAACATAATTAAATTCCAAGAAGTTTCAGTTTTGGACCAAACACTACTGGCAGGAAGAACTAAGGCTTTAGTTTTCTTGAGACTCTATCATCAATCTCAGAAAAAGCAAGATATAGTCTAGCTCTCCTCGGGGAGGCGCATATTTTCCATCACTCAGACCTACCAGTGACCCCAACTGGAAAATTAGGGTTTCTACATCAAACCCTAGGTTATCTCGAAGGAGGTCAGCGAGAAGTTGTATTTGTCAAGTAGGTACTACTCCTTCTAATTCCGTTTGAAGTTCCCATTTTGTTAAAGGACGACAAAGAGTACCAAGATAGATGAGAAGCTTGAAGGTGTTGAAAACTTCAGAGCATGGAAATATCAGAACATGTTGATCCTAGAAGAAAATGATCTAGAAGGATTTATAAAGGAGGAAGTTACAAAACCAAACGAAGCTAGAGCTAAGTCCAAATACAAGAATGATACGATCAAGGCTAAGAGGATCATAGCTGACTCCATCAAATATAACTTGATTCCTCAAGTATCCTCAAGGAGCACACCAAAAGAAATGTTTGATGCTCTATCCGACCTATTTGAAGGAAGAAACATCATTAGGAAGATGACCTTGAGGAATCACCTCAAAAGTCGGAAACCATGCAATCATATTTTACAAGATTAGCCCAAATCAAGGAACAGTTGGAAGCCATTGGTGATATGGTTGACAAAGAAGAAATTGTAATGACCACCTTGAATGGTCTTCCAAGATAGTGGGAATCTTTTATCAGAGGAATCCGTTAAAGAAGAAGACTAACCAAGTTCCGACAGTTATGGGAAGAATGTGTGCAAGAAGGAGAAATAATAGCAGCCAAAGAAGAGAAGCTAAATGTAAACGAGGATCAAGCTTTGGAATTCCATACCAAAGGCAAGAACAAGAGAAAGAGTTATGACCATCCTCCCAAAAGGACTCAAGGGTTTAAGAAGCCCAAGAAATACTTCTCAAATTATGAATGCTTCACTTGTCATAAGATGGGACACATTGCTATAAACTGTCCCATGAAAGCAGAACGAGTTAAGAAGAAGAAAATATTTCAGGCCCATGTTGTTGAAGACAATGATCAAGAAAATGATGAAAGAACTAAGGAAAATGAAGAGTCATGTGAAGAATATGTCTTACACTCACAGGTGCAGTATCACCAAGAAATGACACCTGGCTAGTAGATAGTGGTTCCTCCAAACACAATATAGGTCACAAGGACTCACCCTCATGTCTTGTACAAAAGGAGTCCCCACACAAAGAAATGATTGGAGATGATTACCAATATCCCATCAAAGGAATGGGGGAAGCCTCCTACAAGTTGGACTCTGGAAATTCCATGAAGATGAAGTATGTCTTGTATGTCCCAGGACCAAAAAAGAACCTTCTTTCTATCTCAGCCTTAGATAAGAAAGGGTTCGGAGTTGCTTTTGTGGATGGAGAAGTCCTCATGTGGACAAAAGGAAAAACTATAGATAATGCAATACTAATTGGTGTTGAAGAAGGAGGACTTTATAGATTGAAGGGACATGTATATTCAACATTGATGACTAGTACCATAAGCCCATGTGAGCTATGGCACATAAGACTTGCTCATATACATTACAAAGCATTGCCAATTGTGAGCAAGGTTGTAAATGGTTTACCAGAGATTCAGATAGATCATGAAGGAGTGTACAAAGGATGTGCACAATGAAAGAATACTAATAACCCTTTTCCAAATAGTAACAACAAAGTAAAAGGGATCTTAGATATTATTCATTCAGAAATATGCAGGCCAATATAAACTACTTCATTAAGTGGGTATGTTTACTATGCTTCCTTTATTGATGACTACTCCTGCAAACCTTGGATATATTTCCTAAAGAAGAAAGATGAAGTGTTTGAAAAACTCAAAGAGTTTAAGGCACTGGTAGAAAACCTTTATGAAAAAAGGATCAAGCCCTTAAGATCATATAATGGAGGAGAATTCACATCAAGTGAATTCAATCAGTACTGCAAAGAAGTTGGGATTAAGAGGGAGCTTACCATTCCCTATAATCCATAACAAAATGGTGTGGTAGAAAGAAAGAAAAGATCTATCATGGAAGTCGTGAAAGCTATGATACATGATCAATATCTATCCATGTACCTATGGGCAGAAGCAACCATAACAACAATATACGTACATAATAGAATCTCCCACAGTAACCTTGGGAACAAAACTCCATAAGAGATTTTTACCGGAGAAAATCCTGAATTATGTCACCTTTGACGAAGATACAACCTTCAAAAAATCAAAGAAAGACAAGGAAGATGAAGAGGAGCATGAAACTCCTAGAGCTGCAGAATGTCCTAAACCAGTTAAGAATGAAGAAGAAGATCAGATGCCTAAGGACCATGACATGACATAACCTCAGAGACTTGAAGAATTGCCTAGTGAAATGATCTCACGAAAGAGAATACATGCATGGGCTCGTGAAGTAATCGAAGAAGCAAAAAGACATGGTGTGCCATAAGGAACCGTCAGAGAAAGAAAGAAGCCAAATCCATACCCTAGTTATGTAGCTTTGATATGTGATCTCGTTGATAAAAAACCAACATGTTTTGAAGAAGCAACAAAGCAAAAAGAATGGGTTGATCCAATGGTCAAGGAATACCAATCCATTAGAAAGAATTATGTATGGGAAATAGTAACAAGACCAAAATACAAGTCAGTGGTATCCTCGAAATGGATCTTCAAAACAAAAAACTCAACATACGGTAGTATAGAAAAGTACAAGGAAAGATCCGTAGCTCACGAATTCTCCCAAAAGGAAGGAATTGACTATGTGGAAACCTTTGCACCAATAGCTAGGTACACCTCAATCAGAACCATCCTTGCCTTGGCATCCAATATAAAGTGGAAGTTACATCAGATGGATGTAAAGACAACCTTTCTAAATGGCTTGATAAAAGAAGAAGTATATATCGAACAACCGCAAGGTTTCAAGACTAATGATGTAACATCCCCTCATAACACGACCAAAAAACGTGAAGGGTAAGTAAAAGACACTGTAAGTATGAATACTAGCTTTATCAAAATTTGATATCAGGCGGCTGAAAGTGTTGCACGATCAAAACGATGATTTGGGGACGAATCCACTAGGGGGAGGGATGAATGGCTAGGAAGCCATGTCATTAGATGACGGGTATCATCTTAAGTGTCATGGACACTAGAGTTTCTCCCTTGGTTTATTAAAATATTAAGAATCTTCCTAAACTAACATTAATAGCTAAAATGCCATAAGGTTTTAGTAGACTCATAAGGTCTAGTTAACAACATAATCAAAATATTATTATTTCAATGATATTGCTATATATGTTTGATATTATAGCTTCGATAAGAAAGTTGTGAAATTATTTTACGCTCCCTCTCTTAAAATATTTTTCTAAACAAATTCATTTAGATTTTGAAGGATTTAGATTTTACCCTTCAAACCTTAACTAGAAATAATTGCATTACCTATAATATATATATATATATATATAACCCTAATTAATATAAAAGGAAAAGTATTTAGTATTTGGTTAAACAAATGCATTCCTTAATAAATAATAAAATATGTGATTTATTAATCAATCCCTTATAGGAAGCTAAGATAAAGAGAAATATTATTTATTAAAATGACTATTTATTAATATAAAATTTCAATGATTGGAGAAAACCGCCATTGGTTACACTATAAGGAAATTTATATATCTTCCTGAGAATGAGGGATAGGGGATCCTCTATTTGGAAGGAAACGTGGAGGCCTGCACCTACCACTTGTTTCCTTGAGGAACAGATTGAGTTTTTATTTAAAGGGTCGCAAGTTGCTAAAGGACACACACAGGCTCGAAGAAAGGGATTATGTTCTTGTGAAAAGAGAGAAAACGGTGGAGAATAGGGATTTATGGGACAAAGAGCCAATACTTCAAGCCGTCTCATTTGCACTTTCTACCTGAGGTTGCGTATCAATAATGAAAGAGTCTCGAAATAAGTCTTGAAGGACGAGTGTAAACTAAATGAACTGTTTATGTGCATGACATTTTAATTAGTTTCTTAAACAATTAGTTTTTTTTTATGAATGTAATTTACCTTGTTTATAAGACTTATGCTCTCGGATTTATGGTACTAATAGTATGCATGTTGAGTCATATAAAGTGGTGGTTGCAGGAGCTGCGTTACAATGGTGGAATAACGCTCAAAAGACAAGTGACTCATGCGTCATCTTTGACGGTTGCGTCGAAGAATACAAGTACAAGTATGGTACCTTGTCAGGAGGGAGGTCAACGACAAATAAAAGGAAGGGTTAATGTGTAATCTCTATCCCATTCGAGGGATAGTCTAGCGACTAATGTAACAGTTGTATCTATCTTTAATAAGATTTACTTACATAGAATTGTATTAGAGTGATTGCAGTCTGATAGTTCTTAATTGCAACAAATATGATTTTATATAGGGTATAAGTTCTTATCATCATTCTTGTACTAGTATGATTATTAGTATAGCCCTCTTGTCAACTACTCACTAGAACTTAATTAAATAGATTTATAGTTTTCTTATATGAATAGATGAAAATGATAGTAGTGTTTTTACACACTCTCAAGAGACTAACTTAGTTGACTTGTTGGATATAGTAAAAGCGAAAAAAATTTACCCCATTTTCTCAGAATTTACCTTGAGGATCTTCGTGTATGTTACAAATGATTAGGAAACCCATGTATGTAAACTCAAGAAAGCATTGCATGGGTTAAAGCAAGCACCTAGAGCATGGTATGGAAGACTCGACGGATTCCTAATGAGTTTAAGCTTTACCAAGAGTAAAGCATATTCCAACCTCTACTATAAATTTGAGGGTGATGGACTTATGATAGTTCTATTATATGTAGATGATATATTCTTGACTGGTGAAGATAAGCCCATCAACGAATGTAAGAAGAAGCTTGTTGCAGAATTTGAGATGAAAGACCTTGTAATGATGCACTATTTTCTAGGTCTTGAAGTATGGTAGTATCCAGACGAGATTCTCCTAAACTAAGGAAAATATGCAGTAGAAATCCTAAAAAGATTTGGGATGATAAATTGCAAGGATATGACTGCTCCAATGACAAAAAATTTGAATTTATTAAATGATGACACTTCAGAAGAAGTCGATGCCACCCTATACAGATAGATTATTAGTTCCTTGATGTACTTAACCAATACAAGACCAGATATATGTTTTGTTGTAGACACTCTAAGTCAATATATGGTGAATCCCAAACATATTCACCTAGTTGGAGCAAAACATGTGATGAGATATCTAAAGGGGACTTTAGACTATGGTCTTAGATATGCATTAAATGGAAAGATCATATTACATGGATTTATAGATTCAGATTGGGTAGGAAGTGTTGAAGATAGAAAGAGCACTTTAGGATGTTGATTTAGTTTGGGATCAGGCATGATCTCTTGGTTCAGTAGAAATCAGACCAATATTGCACTTAGGATGATAGAAGCTGAATACATTGTAGCATGTTCAACTTGTAGCAAAACAGTATGGCTTCGCAAGATGTTGGCAGGTTTATTTGATGCAGAGATAGATGTTACTGATATCCTTTGTGATAATCAAAGTTGTATTAAGATGAAAGAAAACCCGGTATTTCATGACAAGACGAAACGTATCGAAGTTAGATATCACTACATCCAAGATATGTTTTAGAAGGGAGTTGTACAGCTCAAGTATGTTCCTACAGAGGAACAAATGACATATGTGTTGACTAATCCTCTGTCTCGTGTAAAGTTTGAATACTTTTGAGACAAGCTTGGCGTATTCCGAAAGGACCTCTCGAGAGAGAGGGAGTGACGGTAGATGGTAGAAGGATGCGTTGGTGGTAGCTCATCCTAGAGCAGGGTAAGTCTGGCCAGGTTTGTTGACCCGAAAGGGTTAGTAATCCAAACGAGGCTTGTTGATCCTAGGGGGATTAGTATATATGGATAGACCGGTTTAACCCAAGTGGCTCACGTAAGCCAAAACAAGACTTGCTAGTCCCCAGGAAGATCCATCTGTCTTACTAGGATTGTTGAATCGAAAGGCTTAGTAAATTAGACAAAATACCCTAATGGATCTACCAGAGAATTCACCAAGATACTGCTCTAAGATAGTTAATGGGGAAGATGTGGTTTCATTATTGTTATACTGATGATTTTTGAGATAGTTTCAGTATTCCTATACCGATGTAGCAGGTTCAGTATTGTTATACTGATGATTGTTGAGATAGTTTCAATAATTCTATACCGATGTAGCAGGTTCAGTATTTTCATACCAATGATTGTTGTGATGATTGTTGATAAGTTTGTTTCAGTATTTCTATATCGATGATGATGATGTGGTTTCAACATTCTTATGTTGACAATGATGATGTTCCAACATCTATATGCTGGTGATGCAGATGATGATCTAACATTTATTGATGATGTTGTTTTTAGTACTAACATGCTAATGATGTTGTTATTGATGTCTCATTATTTACATACTGATGTTGCAGATGATGTTTTAGTATTTATATAGTGATGTTGCAAATGATGTCTTAATATTTACATACTGATGTTGCAGATGATGTTTTAGTATTTACATACTGATGTTGCAGATGATGTTTCAATATATACATACTGATGTTGGCAGAAGATGATTCAGTATTCACATGTTGATGTTGCAGAAGATGATTCAGTATCCACATACTGATGTGACAGAGGATGATTCAATATTTACATACTGAGGTTGCAGAAGATGATCCAGTTGAGATCGATGGTGAAGATGTATGATAGTGTTCCAAAACTTCATATGGCATATAGAGACTCACTAGTCAGATGTACAATTGTGGTAGTAGTTTCTACCTTGGTTGAATACCTTCCTAGTTAAGAGGGAGTGTTAAAGTATTGTAACTTCAGAAGATGTTCTAGATGTATTGATTATATTCCTCCATTGGGAGATGAGTTTAGTCATGTAAGAGTCACTGAAAGAATCAATGTAAACCTATGAATGTAAGAATCAGTGTAAACCTATGAATGTAAGACAGGTCAATAGTACCCAAGTGTCATTATAATAAATGTTATTTTTTATTTCTTGCTAGACCAGTCAGCCCTGTCAGTTAGAGAAGTCGGCCGTGTTAGGTCCTAGGACAAGTCAAGTGACAAATAGAAATAGGGAGTCCCCACCCTTCATTTGTACACACTCACTCAAGTAAGTTTGTAAGAGAGAGAAGAACAAGCACGCTAGAAAGAAGAGAGAAGCAGTTGTCTAGGTTTTACACTGCTCTCGTTGAGTTCTATTCTGAGGAAGTTTTGCGGGATTTTCTCCCTTGTGGTTTCCCCGAGGAAAATATTTGTGTTCTTTGTGTTTATGTGCTTGTTGTTCTTTCAGTGATCCTACTAGTGCAAATTGTTTTAAGATATCATCTCAACAATTAAAAAAACTTAACACCTTATCCATTTGGAGATTTAATTATACCATCGACAGAATCCACAACTTCTAGAAAAATACCCTCTTAATCGTTTGACATATTGCCAACATTCAAACCTGGTGGGAAAGACACTTTACCAATTGAGGAGGTTCCCTTTGATGGAGTAACATGAACCAGATACTTTCTCCAAAAATTCAACAAGGGATAGCTAGGAAATAAAGGAGAAGGAGAGCAAGGATTTTCTATACTAGACCCTTCAACCTAAGTATGGATGTGACTTTCTTCTGCACAAACGACACTCTTTTTTCCAGATAAATTTTGTTACTAAAAAAGGGAAAGATCTAAGAAGTTAGGGAGTGAAGGATGAATCCCATCCACCAACATTACAACTGAGCTTGCTCAAACTCCTCCTTAGGATGGGATGAGGTAGGTGAGCTTAGAGTAACCAAGGTATCGAGTTCCTCGTCTACTTCTACTGGTTGCAAGGTATCATAAGACGATTTATAGAGAGAGAGTTTAACCACTGCGTTAAAGGAACCTTGAGGCTCCTTTACACTCCAAACCTTCCTGTTTAAAGATTTTCCACAATCCCTAACCAAGTAGCCATATAATCGGCACTAAATACAACATAAGGATATATTTTCATAGTCTAAAAGTTTAGGGAATTTGGTTGAGACAACCTCTGTCTCCATGGATTCATACAGATCCTCATTGATATCTATATCCAGTAAAATATTAGCAATAGAGCGGACACTTGAATATTTATATGAGTTGTTTGCAAGGATGAACTTACCCAACATGTCACTAATTTACTTCAATACTTTATCATTCCATATCTCCATATGAAGTCATGGAATCCTAACCCATATCAGAGTTGATTTCATGAATTCCTCATGAGCATTAAACCCTGAATGCTAGCATTTTAGGGATAAAAAAACTCAGTCATAGAACCATTGTCCCCACATGATCTAATTTGCACTGGCTTTAGAATGAAAAATGATTCATGTCCACCCTCGATCCAAAAGTTGAAAGGTTGGCCCGTGATCCAAAATATAACCCCAGTGACTTTGGATCCAATTGTTAAGAAGGTCGAGCCCCATATTCAGCCCATAAATTCTCCCACTAAAGTATTAACAAGAAAATAGGCCACTCGTTCCACCTTCACGTCTTTCCAAACCACCAAATCCATTCCTTTCCCTTGATATTTAACAACCTTTCTACGCCTTTTCCTAGACCATCTTCCTCTTTCAAGGATGAAACATTTGACATAATAGGTTTGTTGATATTTTGAATTGTATTATCTTGACCCACGAGAGCATCCACTTCCTTTTGCGATGGAAAAAATTATCCTCATCTCAATCATATGGATAATTCTCTTTCGATTTAATGCATGATGTTGTAATCCACTAAAGGATCGTATTCACCCATTGTTTGATCTCGATAGAAGCAAATTTCACATCTAGAGTCAGACCCTACCTATGGTCTCACCTACCCAAAAAACCTTGGAAAAGATAAGCAGAAACCCTTGTGCTAAGAATTTGCGGACACCTTAGAACAAAACCCCATATATATATACATCATTTTTTATGATAATATTAATTTTTGAATCTTAATTATTGTGTTTGGACATAATGATTGTATTAATGTGTTATAGCATTGAATTGCACATTTGGTAATTGCAACTCAACAATTTAACAATTTTTTTTTTTCAGTCGAAAAAATCTTGGTCTTGATATTCATTAATGAATCAAAGGCCATCATAATGAGCCTCCCCAATCTGGGAATTACAGATGTTTCGAATGAGCTAAGCTCATCAAAACATAAAGGAGTTACATAAGTAGAATGCTTCAAGCAGAAACTATCAAGGCACAAAACATTCAACATAAAAATGTCTGTACCGAGAGGACAATGAGAACCCAGAGAGCTGATCCAAGGAGTGCCCACCCCTTATACTAGAAAAGTTCTGATAGACAAAGCCTCTGTGTGCCAAAAAAAGGAGTCAAGCTCCGGCACATAAGCTCTAAAAGAGTTGAAATTCACCACACTTACTGATAGAACCATCCAAAAGTTCAGAAAAACTTAGGATCTCAGGGGTCAAATTTAGGGCATCCTTAGATAAACTATCTGCACTCTGATTGTGCTCCCGGTAGACATGGCGAATGTACAGCCATACAAACCCTTCCGTAAGAGTCCTAGTGTTGTCACACCAGTGATTCAACTCTTGTGAAGAGAGAGAAGCTCTTTTATTTGCCCAATTTATAATAACTGTGGAATCACCATAAATGCGCAAGAAGGGGAGACCCATTTTTTGTGCCACCAGAAGAAGAGTCCAGAAAGCCAGGAGATCTGCTCTTGTATTTGTTGAGGGCCCACACCCCAGCATGAAAGAGAGAGTATGAGAACTACTGATAACAATACTTACACCATCTCCTCCCTGAGAGGCTGCATCAACACCATCAAAGAAGCCACAGGGGAATACCAGATCTGGCTCAACTCCTATAGCTCTGATTTTTTCCTTTTTTGCAGGTATAGGAAAGAGATTCATCAGATATTTGACTTGAAATAACACATATTTTATAGAAGCCTACACATCCTAAAAAATGCACTTATTGTGAGTCTTCCAGATACACCAGCATGTAAAGATCAAGAGGTATCTGCACTTCGAGTGTTCTGAATGTCACATGCACCAGAACAATTTAACACTTTACAACATTGAACAATGCAATAGAATAAGAAACTCATCTTATTATAAATGAATAAGAGGTCATTTGTCATACAAAATGGGACAACATAAAGGTCCACGATAATCAAAATTTCAATGTAATAGTTACACTTATTGGTAACATGATGTCATACTTTTGGTACAATATATTTAGTAAATTAAACAAAATGTCTAATTTTCACAGACAAACATTTCAAACTATTCAACCGGCGGTGACATTCAATTATATTGATTGTCATTCTTCACTCGAACTATTGTCATTGCTTGAGCAATTTGCATGCCTCATTTTTTCACCAATTCTATGCAATATTATACTTGGGATATTCGACCAAACGTTTTGTTGATTGGCTTGATTTTATTTATCATCTTCATTTTCCATCGACAAACATTGAAATAAAGTGTAATGAGTATATCTACATTTACAATATTGTTTAAATCAAAAAGCATATCATAGAAAGAAGTGATTCATAAACAATACACATTATTTCAAAGCCCTATCTCATGTCGTATCTCAACGACTCTTTTGTTGGCTCCACTCCATATTAGGTTCGTTGCAAGTTTTATATGTTGTGACAAAACATTGATATAATTAATATAAAGGTTTTGTTGTTCCATTAAATATAAAATGAGGGAACTAAAACAACATAGCTACTTACAAATTACACAATCAACCTTTGATACTCACAACCCATACTCAACCTAATATCCATCAATTATTTAGATGGCTCTTCTTTGTATGCTAGCACATGTTAGAAGATACCCATGGATGAGTGTAAATTAATTAAAACACAAAGATCAAAACGAATATCCATCAATTATTTAGATGGCTCTTCTTTGTATGCTAGCACATGTTAGAAGATATCCATGGATGAGTGTAAATTAATTAAAACACAGAGATCAAAACGAATATGAAATATTAAGGAAATTACAAGCACTCACATCTTTTGCTATAAACCCTTTCCTACTTGTCCTCATGTCTTATGTGTTGAATGTGTTCCATTTTGTTTTTTCTACAACAAAACTTAAAATTAGTATTTGACGCAATAATCAAACTCTTTGTACATAAAAGAAAAATAAAATGATTACATATGTTTGATGCACGTTGTTGTTAGGATGGATCCTCATGCGATGCAATCATGTCAATTTCTTTGACCATATCCTTGTACATATTTTTGGACAACCCTATTGACTTGATTTGGACATCACCTCATTCATCCTTTTGAATTTTCATACTGAACCAAAAAAAAAAAAAAAAAAAAAAAAA
>LPNX010797685.1:199268-222515 GCA_001517045.1 Pseudotsuga menziesii
TTTTTTTTGTGGTAGTATACACATATTATAGAAAAACATATTTTTATGAATTATACTTTTTAAAATGATTTTTTTATTGTATTTTTTTTTCTATTGTAATTTATACAACTCTCATCGGCCATTGATCTAGAAATGGTTGTAGTAGTTTATATATAACCTGAATCTTGGTGTCATTGGTTTGATTTTTGCATTGTAAGTGGAAACTATGTCTATATGTTTTTTCGACTATATTCTTCATAGTTTTATAAAATCCCCCCTTATTAATTTCCAACACCACTCTAAATGAACCAAGGACCACTTCATCATCATTTACATCTTTCATAATTTTTATTTTCTCAAGACAACCTTCCATTCCCTCGATGCCATTCCTTGCACAAAATTCCATTCCCTCGATGTCAATCCTTGCAAAACACTCACCAAATGTGATAAAATGTTTGAAACATGTTACCGACTATTACTAAGAATTCAAATAAAAGCTTCATCTTAATTATTTTTAATTCATCAATTTCCTATCTTTGCAACATTCCATAAAGGTTTTATGTTCTTTTGCACTTAGATTGTAAATACCTTTTGGATTTTTTTTAAGTTTTTGCTCTACATGACACACATAAACCAATATGCATAATTTAAACCTACAAACAATTTAAATATATTAATTTTATAATAAAATTTTAAATAACTCGCCTTGTCCAATTTTTGGGATGTGTTTCCATTGTTCTTGTTGCAACAAGTTCTTTTTCTTAAACTTCTATGAGACATATTCTATCAATAAATCCTCATTTCATGAAATATAGAAACTATTTAATATGTTATACAAATAAAACAAAGAATTTAAAGCTACAAATACTTTTAGATTAATTGATGTGCATGTCAGAGTAATATGCATTGGTGTGATTATATGCATCGATACATGTTTGGTTGACTCTTTATAAATTTTAAAAATAATAAAATAAACTCAGGTGGTGTGTTGTACAGTAATAAGCACACTAGTGCATACATTTTTTATGTTTTGCATCACCAAACCATAAACTTTTCAAAATCTACAAACAATAACGGTTCGCTTTTATGACAAAAGGGCATTTGCACATTTTATTGTACTTTGCATATTGGTTACCACATAAACATTTTAAATTTTTTGACGATAACAATTTTGGGATCCAACCCAATAAGTGGTCCCATTGATATCATTTTTTTGTTATTTTTTCTATGTGAATATCTAGGGGAAAACCCTTAGGCACTTCTCCTCATTCTGAGGAGGGTACCATGGGTAAACCCTAGATTCTTCAAGACATAAGGAAAATCAACATTAGGGTTATAGCATTATACTCATTATGACCTCAACATGTCACTTATGGGTATAAAACCTGGGTCAAGAAGATAAAAATCCATCCCACCACTACTTGGGCTAGACCCAATTGACTTCACTTTGTTGTATATACACAATGTCCCATATACAGATACAAAAATCCATTAAATATCAACTGCTTAGAAGAAAAATAAAATCTCACTGTGAAATAGTAAATATGATACAACCATAATGTTAGAGTTTGCAACAAAAATGTTAGGGTTTACAATACTGAAGGTAAATATGAAAACCCTATATTTTCTTGATTATGCGCTATAAACATTAATAGGAACAAAAAAATAGTGACTTTTTTCTTGCATATGTCTCCTGCGAACGTTTAGCAAAATAATGGAATAATGATTAGGATTTTCTATTATAATCTCACTTTTCAAAAAATAGAATTCCTATTATTTTCCATTGGATATTTCCACTCATTCATGAGAAACATGTGAGTAGAATTTTTTAATATTTCAATTTCTCGTGTGCTTGTTAAAATATGTGCAATGGTGCATTGTATTTGTAAACCACACAAGTATAATATAAACATAGTCAAAATATAAGTACAACCATATGGTATTGAATCTTTGCTAACATTTAAGAGCACTAGAAAAAAACTTACATAGTGATATTCATACACATGAATGGGGGCGTTATAAAAAACCACTTACATACAAAATCTTTTACATAAACAAGGAGTTTTTTTTCCCTGAGAAAAAAAGCACAATTTTATTTCATCTTTCGAGTAACAAAATTACATTTTGCAGATACACATCATTGTGTATTCTATTAAGAAACCTGAGTAGGTCTAGTATAATAAATACATCAAAAGCAGGATGTATGATCAATCCCGGTCAAAGTCACAATATATCACAATCCATGTTCAACCATATCAGCCAAATTGAGCAAATATAAAGACAAATAGTATATGTCAAGATCTACAGATAATCATGTAACTGCAGAAACAGTATCAAAAAACCAGTATATAAAAACCATCATAACGATACTCATTGAGTAAACAAGGAGTTTTGTACACATGAATAAGGGCTTTGATACCCACTCTATGGGATGGGATTTTTATCCATAAAGTTATACATACTTTCTTTGTCACATAGATGATGATTTGTTGCATATTGTAGATGGTTTGCTTCCCTTATTGAATATGCGATTGACCTTTGACATTGTCCCTTTCTTGTCCTTTGGACTTTGCTTTGTACAAGACCCTTGACATCAATGGCAACTTGTTCGATCTTCGACGTACAACCTTGCTTGATATTTGAAATCAATGACAACCTCGGTCAATTGTTTATATAAAAGTTTGGTAAATATGACATATATAACTGTTGTTTTACACACATGTACCCACACAACACACCACATAGAATAGAAATAAAGAATATCATGATGTTATTATATTTTATGCAATAAGAAGGTGTCTTATAAAGTATATTAATTTTCGATACCCATTCCCAAAATAGAGTATTTAGTCTAACTTAACTCACCGTTACATTTTTTGGTAATAGACCTCTAACAGGGATGGAGTGCTAGGGTTTGTAGGATTTTTCTGCTAAGTCTTTGTCGGCGTTGCCTGGACACTGGGGTCTTTGGTTCGTAGAAGCTGGTTGGTTCACTAGGCGGTTTGGCCTCCTTGGGTGAACACCTTATGGAGACGGGCTCTTCAAGACCCGGTGGGCACAATGAGGTGGCTCTAGCCGCAAAGGATCAACAGGAGGGTTTGACCATCGGCCGAAAGCCCGGTGTGGGTGGCTGCACCATGTCGGAAACTTGTTTGAGTTGTTTAAGCTGTGCAGATCCTAAAAACCCATGACTTCTATGGCCAGTCCAAATATGATGTAACTTCCAATTCTTCTAATACCACCAGGTTTCTTCTTTACTTTTGTACCTCTATATTAAATTGTTATGTATTTCCTTCATTTTATGAACCCATTCTGATATCTTGAAGACACTTAGTAAAGTTTTTCATTTCTTCTTGTTTTACAGGCTCGCTTCCATTACATTTGCGAACATTGAAGACTAAAGTTTTAAAACCAACCATGTGAAGAAGCAAGTAACTTATTGTTCTATCTTGGATTTCCTTTTCTAAAATTTCCAATCTTAAAATTCTATTAGGGTCATATGCCATGATATCCAAGTTCCCTAGCTTATTGTTCTTGCTATTTAGTATTTATTCACCAAAAAATTGGTGTTCACCATATGCGGATTTCTCATAAGGTTTCATGATTCTTAGAACATTCTGAAGTAAAACTTTAGGGAATCTTCCTTCCAAACTGCTTAGGATGGTGCAGTGTCTAAAATTTCTTGAATCCTATCACCATTCTCAATATCTAACTGTTGGTCTCGCTTTAAAATAGGGTCTTTTTGTCCTTGTACCTAATTTATGAAAACATATTTTGAAATGTAGGATACTCTGGGAAACAAGGACTAGCTTCTACTTTTCTTGAACATGTCAATGCATTCTGATCCTTTATGAAGTTTTCCATGTTAACCATTTTGCTTAACCATCCCCATGTTTAGCAGATGCTTGCAAAGCTCTGCTTCTAGGCGGAGTTGACTATAGTCTTGTAAACCGGAAAGGCGAAACAACATTGTTGCTTTCTAGGAGAAATAGTTTATCAAAAATTGCAGCGGGTGTTATATTGGACCATCTTGCAAGGAAGTTGGTTCTTGCTGGTGATCAACTCTGCAAACATACAATGCAAGGTACAGGTGCTCCACATATGAAGATGGCCCGAATGCTTAAATCTGGTGTGCTAACATGGGGGAAGTCACGGAGAAGAAATGTTTACATTAATGAAGCTGTGTTGGGATCGAGTCCTCATTCCAAAGAAATCGTGGGAAACATGATGCCAATATACCAGGGACATTTAAAATTGTCACTATGAAGAAAATATAAGTTCACTTTGAAGCAAGAAATGATGCCAATGTAGAAGTATGGGTTTGTGGAATTAACCTGATTACAAAAGAAGCTGCCATGTCAAGTGATCCTGCAGTTGCAAGTAAAAGTTCTTTTATAGATGAAAACAAACCTGGTGTCTTTGCACTGAGATGTATTTCTTTTGCAGATTTGAATTGGTATCAAACATCATCCAAACAAAAGAAAACATTTGCAAGTAGTTAAAGGATCAAGTTTGGTTGTTGTTTTGTGGCATTATGGGATTAGGTAATCATATTTCCTCAAGTTCAGACAATCGAACTTACAAGCAGGAAAAAATTCAAAATTTAGTAGCTGGTATTTCTGAGAAGAAAAAGGCATGTACAGTATTTGCATAGGATGCTGGTATTTTGTGAGATTCAATGTGTTGAATGAATCCAACTTTATACCAGCAAAGGTTTCCATCATATTGGTTAATTTATTTACTTGTGTTTAAGAAAGAAGGGACGGTGGCAAAGTCGCTATTGTTTTGGGAAACTTATAAAGAAACTTGTGTAAGAGATCCAAGATTTGAGTCAATTCTAAGTGAATGAATCAATTTTAGTTTTCTTTGAATGTTTAAACATTTCTTTATAGTCGACTTCCCAACCTCCATCTTTAGTTATTTACACTAGGTTTTGATGTAAGCTGTATGGAAATAAATTCTATCAATGTGGAAAGTTGTTGCGACATTGTAGAGTTTCACTGGGGCAATTAACATTCCCAGAGCATAATCCTTCAACATGGTATAAAATTATGATATGACATGTCATTCCTTCTAATATAAACATTTATATCCTCTCTTTTCAGTGCTTTTGTAAAAGAAAACTGAATATTTATTAGACTTAGCTTAGGAATTCCATAACACCTAGAGGACCATTAGTTGTTTGTAGCCAACGAGAAACCTTAATTTGTTTGGCATCATTATCCCATGCATGTACACCTGCAAGATAATGGTCAACTCCAATGTTGCTCCCATTAAGTGAGCTTTTGTTACTGTAGTTCTGATTTGTTGGGGAACATTATTATTTACTATGCTACAGACCTTTGGAGAGTTTCACATTATGCCTAGATTTTGTTGTTCTGTAGGTTTTACTAACTTCTTGTTTTTTAGGTCCTTTCATTAAATTGAGAAGTAGAATGGTTCCTTTATTTCTGTATTTTGTAAATTCAATTTGCTTACAGGGGTCTCATCATCATTGATTTAGAGTGACCAGTTTTCCTCAATATAGTTGGCAAGAATTTTGTAAAGTTATTTCAGATGGTGAAAATCAGATTTAGAGATAGGCGTAGACTGCATTCAAGAGTCGATATTCGTAAAACATCCTCTGTTTAGAATCCTAATATTGTGATCCTAAAATTTTGAATCAACTTCATCGTTTTGTCATGCTCTGATTTTTATATAACCAACAACAGGTGGGTTCTGATTTGACACTTGCTATTACTGTTGTTGTGTACATGCAACTGATTCTATCTTGGGATTTTGAGTGTAGGTTAGTGTCTCAATTAGTAGCGAGTAGAGACAATCCCTTGATGATGCTCTTCTCATTACTTCAGTGCTTACACTACATGTGTTGACTCCATTTCCTAATAATTAGCAGAGAATTCATTTTGACTGTACAAGTACCACCAAGACTTTAGGAATGACATCTAGAGTTTGCTTGAATTTTTTATCTGAAACAGACCATTGTACATCTGAAGTTTGTTTAATGTTTTATCCAAATAGGTCATTGTGACATCCCGGTGTTAGCCTTCGTTTGAAAGTTTGGTATCTTGCTTTTATTTCTAAATTATACGAGTTTGATCATTTTGTTAAATCAATTTCAAGGACAACCAACATAGATCCATCTTAACTCTAGATTTATCAAGCGCTAAAAGGGGTCAAATCCTTTGTACTCTAAAAAATGCTTGTACCTCAAGGGATTTGATCACTTTGGAGGCTTGGTAGATACGAAGTTAAGATGGATCTATGCTGGTTTATTTTATTAGCCATCCCCTTCTTTTAGTGTTAGTTTTCAAAAAGTTCAAATCAGGAACAAAGTTTTACTCTTGGTGTTCATGTGGCCTACTTGTCACATCATGAAGCTTGAAATTATCAAGAGTACATGGGGTAGTAAAGGTACTATAATCATCATGATCATATTCATCACTAGTAATATTAGATTCATTGTTGTGACCATTGCCAAGATCATCATAATTTTCTGCTATGGTTGGAACATGCTTGAACCATGGAGTAGATGAATTCATTGAATATTTGGCCATGCTGCTTAAAGCCAAGTGAAAATTACTATGAGCATAAACAAGATCTCTCAAATATCCAAAGAATAACATGTTTCTTTTATTGGACTATAAAATGGTTAAAGTTTCCCCAATTCCTTTCACATGCGGAAGCACCTGATCCTTGGATCAAGATACGAATGGCAAAATGTTTCAATTTGGGGGGTTCTACACAACAAAAATCCTACCAGTTATATGCAGTAGTATTGGTCATGTCTTCTTTGGCTAAAGCACTTCCAAATATCCCCTCTTCTAACTTGTAAGCTCTAAGATGGTCTATAACCTTATGTGTTAAACTTTAACTTGTAATCTCTAAGATGGTCTATAACCTTATGTGTTAAACTTTTGGGTTACTTTGAAAGTGTTTACACCATGTTTGGGGGTGCTCCATGAGATTTAGGGTACATAGTGTAAGACTGGCCCTTGGATGGCCTGAGATATATTGTAAGCATGAGAGATGGCCCGTGATGGATATGCACAGTTGAGATCAATGTTGCAAACATCGTTGATAAATTATTGATGTTCCGAGAAATCTCGCGATTTTCACATCAACGATTTTTTTGTGAAAAAAAAGTCGATCTTTTCACCCGTTTTTTTCTCAATTTATCCCGAGATATTGTGGATTTTTCCCCATTTTTTTAAAGGAGATCTTGACTTCGTGGAGGGTGGAGTATGCTTGTTTTTTTGTCGTTGTTTATCAAATCTAGACCGAGTTGGAGGGTTAAAATACAATTTTGGGCATGAACAACCTTATGAAAAGTGAACAATGGCAAAAAAATGGCTTGGAGGAATGTCGGGTTGAATTTGAGGGTTAAAATGGCATTAAGAAACAATTTTGGGCATGGATATGGACATAAAGAGCAGAATTGGGCACTCCAACATCCTCAAAGGCTCAAACCTTCATTTTGGGAGCAAATAATGGTTATTCTAGCCTCCCAATCAACAATTTACAATAGTATTATGAATTCTAGGCTCTTTTTCTCCACAAAAGGGGTGCAAACAAACCTAAAAAAATAGACCTGAGTTAATTTCAGACCCTATAAACCAAGTCTGAGTGTGATTAAGGTGATTTTGGGCAGTTTCTTGATGGAGACCAGTAGCAAATAATATTCCTGGGTGGTTGTCCTTGCAACAGTGACCGCAAAACGACCCTAAAATTTTTCTAGGATCATTGTTTAAGGCTGTTAGGAGGATGGGTCATACCCATTACTGCCCATGAGGCCAATTCAACCCAGAGGAACTGCCCAGATTTGCACTTTTCACCTCTATTTATACTGTTTGATGACTTTTGTCACTATCATGGCTTCCAAAAATTAACCAAAATTGCTCTATAGGGTTTGAAGTTGACCCAATGTTGCCATAAGTGAAGATATGCCCCTTTTCCATTTCCAGAAGATCTAAGATTCAATTATCAGCATGGCAATCCTCTGAAAACATAAGGTGAACACCCTTTGCAAATAGGGGGTAATAGGATGAAACCCTATGTTTAGGAGGCAAAATTTCTCAAGTAGAGTAAGAAAGTGGAGGGGAAGGTGGCATGGGGATTTGATAACAAATTCCCTTGTATGATTGAAAAGGTTTATTTGTGCCAAAACAATGGCAGTATCAAACCCAATCACAGAGCTCACAAGAAAAAGGGAAGAAAACACAAAAGCCATCTCCAAGTGCTAAGTCATTTTGATGTAGGGGCATATACTGTTTGAGTAAAGTCATTTATGGATTTTCTAGGTCAAGGGAACTTAAGAAGACCTAGGTTCTCACATGTTTCTAATTTTCTTTATTTTGTTGAGAGGTTGAATAAAGAGGATAAGGATACTACATCCTTTTCCCAATGTAATCGATAGGGTTAGTTGAGCATTTCCAGAATTGTAGCATTTAGTTAGTGATTTGTCAAGTGAGTCACAAGTTAGTTGAGTTAATCATGGATATGTTCGTTCTTTATAGGATCAAAGAAGCATAATTTGAATTGTTTCTAGTTTAGCTGATGACCTTTAAGTTAATTAGCTTTTTGGTAGCTCAATAGAGCCAGGGTTAGCTTGCAGAAGTTGAAGATAGAGATTCAAGTGGAAGAGGGCTCGAAATGATCAATTCCTTTGAGAAAAACAGAGAAAATTTCTCTCGATAAAATCGATCTCTACATTGTATGACAGGCTTAGAAAATTAAATAACAAACATAGTGATTTTCTATATGAAGTCTTTGAGTTGAATAATAGTGGAAATATAATCTATTAGCTTGTTTTAATTTGATGGAAGAGTAAGTCATCTATGTAAATATTTATTTTATATGGAATTGAATTTGAGTTTAGCAATCGCAATCTAGATAATCAATGGGAATATATAAACATGAGAATTGTGTGCGCAAATGCTGAAGGGATTAACATTGTTGTAAGAGGATTAACATGGGATAATCAATGGGATACTTTTTTTGTTGAAACATTGATGATTTGAGCTACATTACCTTCATGCAGCTTATTTTAATATTGATGTTTTGATAGTTATCTCTTACATTGTCTCTTTCTTGTATGTGACAGGAAATGACGCTGGAATTTGAGAAAGCTAGGTTTAGGAGCTATCTCTTCACATAGATAGTGGCCTAACATTAAAGGATAAATAACTAATTTGACAACACTTTCGCTAAGCAAGAATGGGCTCATTCAAGTACATGAAACCATGTTGGTGTTTAATAGGAATATCTTGACAAATATTTATGGTTTGTTTATTGATTTTGTTTGAAGCATTTTGTCAATTTTTGAAGTTTGTGTGTATTTTGGTTAATTATTGTGTTAGTCCCTTGAATGCTTCTAGTTCTCATTTGATGCTTGATTTAACCATTTGTTGTAACTTGAACCAAGATTGGTTTTAGTCGATTTCCATTTATTCAGGGTTTGAGAAAATATATATTACCTTTTAGTTTCATGAATTAATTGTCTTCACTTTTTCGAATCTCAATTATTTTATGTTGATTTCATATTTTCTTTGTAAATACTTATCATTATTCAAAAAAATAAATGAGCCCTACATATTTAAGCGAAGAGAAAAATGGTCTATGCACTAGGTTCCTATGCATTGATCGTAAGATACCTATTGGCACAATACCAACATTCATCTAATGCAATAATCAATTGGTAGAAATACAATGCATAATTGTATTAGCCTCCACGACCACAATTGGATAATGGAGGCCAAGATCGAGCATAATGTTTGTTTCTATTCGTTTATCGGTTTGTCAAGATTCAGGTCCTCACATGTCCATTGTACCATTAAGGGACAAGATAAAAAGTGGAGTCCCCATTTGCCCTGAATCTAGTCAGTGCAGTTGTGTTTCATTAACACCTTCCAGTTGTGAATCATGAGTGTACATGTTCTGTTGTTGATGATGTGATTCATGTTATTTGAATAATGTTGTTGTTCCCCTATTTTTACAATATTTTATAAATCAGTGAAAGATTCACCAGTTTTTACAATTTTTTATAATGAAGTTAAATATTCACCAAGATTTTACAATATCTTATGACTTAGTGAAAGATTCGCCAAGCTTTTACAATATCTTATAACTTAGTAAAAGATTCGCCAAGATTTTACAACATTATATAATAAAATCAAAGATTCACCAATTTTTTACATATACATATTATATTATTGATCAAATTGCCTTCAAATTTTCCTATATATCAGAGAGATTCGCCCATTTTTTATACATATAAATTTAGGGGGGGTTCTTAAAATCATCCCTGGCACTAACTAAGGTAAAAATAATAGTTTGTAAGTTGAATCTTGACCACAATGTCTTGCCTAGGTCTCCTTTGGAAAATTAAAGTGTCTTTGGAAACTTCCAAACTTTCATGTCCTTCTAATACCCTTCCAAAATTTCATGCTCTTCTGATGCATTGATAACCAATTTGTCACACGGTGTTGGCTTGAGTGTCGGTTATATTAATTCCCATCATCCCTAGTCTTTGGGAGTGTAATAGATGTTGAAATTAATATGATGGAATCCCTTGTCTCTCTCTGTATTCACCCAAAGAAAGACACAAAGAGATTTGTTGAGTTGTTGATAAGCACAAGTACATGGAACCCAATGTGAGGAATAATAGACATGGCTAGTTGCTAAAATCTTAACATAAATTTGGAACATAGAAACCAAAGACATAAGCTTGGTTAACCATTTATCAGTCTTTTTTTTCAACTCACTATATAACCATGCCCTACAAATCACTTAGGGAGGCTTGAAAGGGAATGCCCATAAACATAAAAATATGGCCCAGTTGGATCTATGACCAACCTTGCTAAGCTGACCAAGTAGGAGGTTTTCGACTCTTTTCCCATTGAATTAGGGACCTTAAGGTAGTGAAAAATATATTGGGCCACACTATCATGTTATTCATATATTCTTGTTCCTCCGAGATAGTGATAAAATAATCATCTACAAAATGTCCACTAACAAGCTATTTGGTTCCTAGTTTATAGAGGGAAATATATTTTCTTAGAACTTGAACCACATGATGAGATACTAGATATCCCAAGGTGTCAACTTCCCTGATGTAGAGATTTGGATCTAATGGGCACCTTTATTGGATGAACATGAGAATATCATTCCTTTGATTTGTAGTTGCTAATAGATAGTCATCTTGATGCCACTAAGAAAAGGGTTTTCATGACATGGATAGAAAGGAATGAACTCCAAGGCCTTTATTATGGCCATGTTGAAGGGCCACTTGAACCTATCATAATCCTTCTCAAAATCTATAATAATGAAAAGGACATTGAGTACTAGGCATATGGTCAATTGATACCTTCTCAAATTGGAATGAAATTGTCTAGAATGAAGCTCCCCCTAATGAAGTCTATCTATTCTGAATGTTTAACCTTGGGTAGAATATGTTTAAATAAAAATCCGGTGCCTCATACAAATTCTTAAAAGGGACATTTAGGTTCATTTCTTAATTATTCTAAAATTATTCAGGTGAATGTAAACCATAATGGCCTATACCATGCAACAGGTTTAAACATGCAATTAAATAAATGTAACACTACAATACCCATCTTATAGTCACATCAAAATATTTGGAGCAGTCAGGAAATACAATGGTGAATTGTTTCCTACTTGCTTTCCATTAATATATTGGACTTCCTTTCATCTACAAGAAGTCGTTATAAAAATAGCAAAGCTAACCTTTCTGTACTACACAAACCCAATAACATGTGCAAACAATTTCTCACGAGAAGAAATTTGGAAGCAATCCATCTTCTTGTCAAAATGTTTATCAAATTTTCCACCTTCTCCATTTTCCCTTCTTACAACACCCATCAATAATTGCATTGTAAGAAAGTATGTCAACCATAAAATCCTTTCCCTATACATCATCTAAAAGTCAACATAATAAAGTACCTACTTAAACCCCATAAAAAAAGGTAAAGAGTTCTATCAGCCATGCAGGATTCTTGTAATACCCCTAGTTTGATCCCCAAAATGGAAATGGAAATGTATAAATTATGAAAGCTAAGAGCCAAACAATGTAATATGTAAATGTACATGGAAAAATAATCAAATAAATCACAAATTGCAGACAGAGAATGATGACAAACATGGGAGCTATAATTCCAAAATAAAAGAAAGAAAGTGGGTGTAGGGGGTGGGGCCAAAGAGAGAGAACATTATTTTCTTGTAAGCCTAAGTCATTTACCTCATATTATACTAAGTAATATCAACCTTGGAGTTAGTGGGGGAAGTGAGAAATGTGGGATTCTTAGGAAAACACATGGTGAGTTGTGAGCATGCAAATATAATCCAATGCTTTTGGTTGTCATTGGAGTTATACATCATTCTTCCAGAGGTTGTCTGAGAGCCTATGTTGTAATACTATCACTGTAATAGAATGAGGGGTATAGATGTTATGAAACTGTGTGGGAATTATGCCCATGTGCATGAAGAAATTACTATTCTTGAGGAAACTCCATTATAGTTGAGAATCCATGGGCTTCCCAAAAAATTCAATATACAACATTCCCACACTACCTTCTAGTCATCCTTTAAGATGATAAGCTTCTTTTTCTGTATCAAGTTCCAAGCAACATGGCCACTAAATAGGATAAAACCTACATAGCCCTATTTAATCGTATTTTAATTTTAAATGGTGGAAATACACTTACATAAACTACATGATAGAGAAAAACAAAACATTCCATAAAAAAAATCACAAAATAATCCACAAAACATAATCGCGACACTTGCCTTTCATGGCTGATGCATATGGCTACATGAAAATATTCATCACCAACCCATCCACCATGAAATTTTTCATTCTTGAAATGAATTTATGTATAGTGATCAACCATTTTTGTATCCACCCCAAGCATTCATTAGGTTTCCCTAGCCAAAGAAACAAAGAACTCTTCCACCATTTATTACATTAACCAGTTTAACAACTATAATTATTATGTTTGTCAACATTTTCCAAGAATTCAAGCAATCAAGTATTGGAAAGTACAATTTTTTTACAATAAAAATAAAATTATAAATACTTTAATTGTTTGAAAACCTGCTCCTAAATGTGCTTTGCAAGATTGATTAGAATAGCTAAGATAGACATATAGAAATCAGATTCTTATAAAAAAGCATCAACGTTAAAAGGCATTTTATAGAAAGAAATCCTTGTAAAATTTTGTAATTTCATAGTCAATATTGATCGTTCATCATTAGGTTACATATCTTATGGTAGAGATCATTTTTGTGTATTTTTTCTGTAGAAGGTAACCCTCTTTTAGAGAGGGAATTATATGAAGGATATGGTGGAGTTTGAGAGAGATTATGAGAGATTGAAGAGGAGGTTGCAAAGGATGTGTTGCGGGTTGTATCTTTTCATTTTGTTGGACGGAATAAAATGAAGGGTTGGCTATTTCTCAGTGTATGCATCCCATATTGAGTGAACCACGTATATTGTTGTCTCTCTTGTACTGTGTTTTATGTGTTTAATTTCCACATTTATTTTATTTTATTGCTTTGCTATACTATTTCTAACATAGAATCTTCCTAGCAAAGGTAGTTACAATGACCAAAACAAGCAGATCCTAATATGAGCTTCTATAAATTGTTACTAGATTAACAAGAACACATGATATGAAGTCTTCATTTTTTTCAATAAGCATTAGAGAGAATGTGTCATTTCTTGGAATTGTTGATTGAAACACAAAATATAGTTTCCTAATCCAAGTCTAAGGATACCATAAGGGACCAAGAACAAGATATTTGGTTGCCACTGGCCCACTGATTTGATAATGTCTTTCTTACCTCATATTATGTATATATCTAAGCTAAGAATGAGATATTCAATCACACTTGGTTCATTAGTTTGAAGATCTCCCTCTTTTCTAAGGAAAATCTCATGGGATCCCCTTGTATTCCCTAAAATATCCAGAATATCGAGATGGAGGGCCGCTCAACAACCCACCACAATAGGGAGTAATATCCTTGAGGGATCCAATTGAAGTTGGACCTTTGAACTATGGCCTACCTATCAACAATATGGCTTTGGTAGATGGTCCAGTTGATTGAGCCAACCATGGTTCTTTTAATTTGGTGGGGTCTTTATAGCCATCAAGAAACACACTCGGTGGACAGGGAATCCAAATAGTTCTATTGGTATCAATTACTAAGATAGTGGATCTATATAAGAGTTGTGCACATTACTCATCCTCTTAGCCCCATCCTTGTGAAATCTCTTTGATATGTCTTTGATTTGCATGTAACTAAAGATCTTCCTTAGAGCAAGTCAAAGCTAACCATAGGCCCTATGTAATAGCCTTTTAATCCTAAATGGAGATAACATATTGACATAAGTTGATTTGGTAGCCAATATGTTTCTAATAAATAGGTGGGTGCTAGGCACCGAGACAATAGATTTGCATGAGAATTGTGTACAAAACTCACACTCTTATCGCCATCATTATCCAACATTTCTAAGGCATGTACGATTTTCATGTAAATATAGTCATAGTAAATATGGATCGTTCATCAGTAGGTTACACATATAATGGTAGAGATTATGTTTGTGTGTTTTTTCCCTAGAAGGTAACCCTCTTTTAGAGAAAGAATTATATTAAGGCTAAGTGGAGTTTGAGAGATTGAAGAGGAGGTTACAACATATGTGTTGCAAGTTATATCTCTTCATTTTGTTGGACATAAGTAAAAAAAAAGACTGGTTGTTTCTCTGTGGATGTATCCCATATCAAGTGAACCACACAAGTGGGTGTATCTCTTGTTTATTCTCTTGTTTGTTTTACTTCTACTTTTGTTTTAGTGTATTGCTCTGTTATTCTATTGTTACCATAGAATATTCCTAGCAAAGGTAGTTACAATGACCAAAACAAGCAATACCAAATATGAGCTTCTATAAATTGGAGCTAGATTAACAAGAGACATGATATGAAGTCTTCAATCTTTTCAATAAGAATCCTAGTGAAACACAAAATATATCTTCTTGATCCAAGTCTAAGGATACCATAAGGGACAAAGGACAATATATTTGGTTCCCATTGGCCCACTAATTTGATAATGTCTTTCTTACATCATATTATGTGTCTATGTCAGGTAAGAATGATATCTTCAATCACACTTGGTACATTAGTTTGATGATATCCTTATTTTCTAACAAAAATATCATGGGACCCCCTTTTATTCCCTAAAATATCTAGATGGAGGGTCACTCAACAACCCACCACAATAGGGAGTAGTATCCTTGAGGGAGCCAATTGAAGTTGGACCTCTAAACAATGGCTTACCTATCAACAATATGCCTTTGGCAGATGGTTCAGTTGATTGAGCCAACCCTTGTTATTTTAATTTGGTGGGGTGTTTATAGTTGTCAAGAAACACACTTAATGGATAGAGAGTCCAAATAGTTCTATTGGTATCAATTACTAAGATAGTGGATTTGGATAAGAGTTATGTACATGACTCATGCTCCTAGCCCCATCTGTGTCAAAACTCTTTGAGATGTCTATGATTTCCATGTAACTAAAGTTCTTCCCTAAAGCAAGTCAAAGCTAACCAATGATTCTAATATCTTGGGCGAGTGTCATGAATAACTGAATTAATCTTTAGTGAATTAACTGTTCCATTTCGTACATATGGCATTGACATAAAGGATGAATTTTAACTCATTAGACAACCTCAAAGAGGAAGAAACCTTTCCTTAAGAGAGAGTTAAGGAAGAACTACAAAAAATTTTAGTTGTAGGATGAATTTATCCAATTTCTAATAATGAATGGGTCTCACCTCTTGTCATTGCTCCTAATCAAAATGGAAAATGGATAGTGTGTGTGGATTACAGAGAACTCAACAAATCCACAATGAAAGACCACTTCCCTTTACCCTTCATTGACCAATTACTATATTTCCTAGCAGGAAAAAAGTACTGATCATTCGTGGATGGGTTTAGTGGATACAACCAAATACAAATCAAACCTGAGAATCAAGATAATATCATTTTTCAAGGATCCATAATTTTATTAAAGTAGAGAAACCTTGGTAAATCTTGCAAATTCTTAAATGTCCAACCATAAACTATTTGGTGATATTTTTATAAATATATTTAAATTTCTAAGGTTTTATGAAAACTTTGGTGATGTTTAGAGTAAAATATTTTAATCCTGTGGAATATGGGTGAATCATTTAAAAAAAGAACGGAAATTGGTGAATCCTTTTTTGGATGAAACATCCAAAATCATCTCATGGGATAAATTTTGCCCCTAAAATACCCCCCATAAACAACCCAATGGAAAAGGACCATGGCTATTGCACATCCCCATACATTTTCCTTCCATGCATGTGCCTCCTTCCTACATACCTTCCTTGTAACATATCGACAAAATTACTGAATGTAGAAAGTTGAAGCTCCATGCACATAAGAGTCACACTTGATATACATGTGAGATTAATCTCACCTAATCTTCTTTTAATTTGATTTCCATTTTCATCTCTATGCATCAATTTAAACACTTAATGGTTGTATTTAGGTAGCTATCCAATATGCATGCCAAAGAACGTAACGATTGGGTATTCCATGTGTTTTTACGTATAACAATAAACATGTATTATTTCCAACTATATGGACATTTGTTTGGGTTTTAATCCTTGGTACATTATCATTTCAGTGAATATTGATAATCCAACCACTTCTAAATAATAGGTTGTTGTAGTCGTAGTAGTTTGGAAGTTTTCATAGCACTTTTTCTATAGTGTTAGACACCTTTGAACATAGAAATTGGGTTTCAGTGAAATTGTTTAATCTTGAAACCCTTAACACTAATTCCTGCCCGACTTCATGATACTTTCAATTTTATTGCAGAAGGGTGACACTTCTCTATTTTTATCTGGTGACTTTGAAAAGGCTTAAAAAAATTGTTTTCACACAAAATCACAATAATATTTGCTTACTCTTTGGCCACTCGACATTACATAAGCAATACTCTACTAAAATAGTTGTTTCTTTCTTTAAAAATCAATGGTATACTAATCTTTTGAAAAATCAACTCTGTATATCCATATATACTTCATATTTCCACACAAAAACCAAAGTTGTAGCATTTGTTTGGATTAAATCCAGTGGAAAATGAGACACAATGAAAAGGAGAGAGCATACCTCAAGATTTGAAAAAGAAATAATCCATCTTGAACCATCATTGATGCTAGGGTTTCATCAGGAGGAGAAATGCTTCTTAGACTTGTGAATTTAATTTTTTGTTACAGTTGAGTAGAACATAACATATATTGAACTAATTATGGCTGTAAAGATGAGTTGGAGTGTTCTTATTGTGGTGTTGATTGTCTTGCCTGTTTTTTTGATTAGCATATTCCAGGCCACTTCAGTGGAGTACGATGAAAAAAAGCATATGAATTAGTAGAAAACAACAAGGTGGAACATGTGGAGAAGGTCGCACACGCCATGGAAACAAGTGAGAAGACAGTGGAAGGAGAAGGCATAGCGTCATGGGGTAAACTCAAAAGTTGGACAAGGGTGGTTTCTAACAAATTTCCAAAATCCTTCAGTTTCAAGAAGACAACAACGTCAACATCCCAGTAAGACCTAGATAGATGTATTATAAATAATTCGCTAATGGGACTGACTATAAGCAGAGAAAAAAACAAGTCCATACACAGATCTTATTGTCTCCATTTTGCAGTCATTCCAGGTCTCCATTTTGCAGTTATTGATTGTCTTTGTGTTAGTGAATTATTTATAACATATCTATTTAGTTCCATACCCATATATTATTGTCTCCATTTTGCAGCCATTCTTATTTCTAGATGTACATGAATTCAATTTTTTTTATCACTATAAGTAAAGGAGTATGGACTTTGTTTAGCCATCGATAACTCCTTCAAATTTATGTATTGCATTTCTATTTAAAGTTATCAGATTTTTCTCTTCAAATAAAGTTTTAATGGGATCTTCATTTTAGAGAGACTATTGTGGAGGTCACGGATAATAAGAGGACCTCTAGCTCAAGAGTTCCCTTGAAGCTGTTGTGGAGGTCACGGATAATCCGCAAGCAAACAAGGCCGTTATCTTCATAGTCCGTTGTCAAAACGTGCATGACAATCTTCAGACTATTGATAAACCTTCATAGATTCATAAATTTCAACGCACACAGGAGGTTCCTGCATATCATTGGATTCTTGTGAACGTCGTCAGAGATCGATAGGATGCAATCTATAATAAGGACCACTGGTCATGCTTCAAAATGACAGAGGCTCGGAAGCCGTTGATCATACCAATCAAAAAAATAAATCAAATGCAAGAATACATTAATATGATTGGGTTTGAGTCTTAAAAGTTAATGATGTGCCTTATGAACAGTTTGGTTAAATCAACCTTGATTTATTATAAATCCAAACCATGTTTAAATTTTTTAATTATTTAAGATGGATAGAGAGTATAATCTCATTTAATTTAATTAGTCTAAAACATTTGTAAAAATATAATTTTGAATATTGTTAAATATTTATATTTACATTGTAACACCATTTTATGTAAATATCATATTGTTTGAGAAGTAATAAGCAGTGGACGTAAAACAAAACAATGATGCACTTATGGGTGGGTGCTTCTTGCACTTCCCATATCTATAAGGCTTCAGACTTCATTATTGTCCAAAAAAATGTCCACGTTTAAACGTCACCTAAGTCCAAGGATGATTTTAAGGAACCATACTTATTTAAAAGTGTATAAATGTTGGCGCATCTTACCAATTCTTAAAACAACAACTATAAAATGTTTAGTGATATTTTTCAAAAAATATTTTAATTTCCAAGGATTTGATATCGTTTTAATAATAATTTGGCGATTTTAAGGGTGAAAAAATTTCACCCCATCAAAATTGGGCAAAACAGGGCTTCAAAAAATGAAAAATGGCAAATCTTTTTTTGGAGAAAAACATGGAAAAATAGCCCATTGGTCTAAAATTCGCCCCTAAAGTTACCCTTGCCTAAGTCTTATATTGACCAACTAGAAAATTTGAATTCTTTTTTTACCAATAGATAGTATGTGGTATGGCATTTGTATGGTAGTTGAGCAGGTACAACAATCTGTCCCAAACAATACCAGTTCTACAACAAACAAGGTACAAAAGACAAAAACATCCTATTTATACACTACACAGTGTATTTGTCTTAGCTATATACCCCTGAATTTGTTGCATTTGGATTTGTTCAATAACATAGCTTCTAGCTCTGTTAATACTCATAAAGCACAAGTAAACAAACTCTTCCAATTCATCCAACTGTTTGGTAAAATTTAAATGGTTTGTTTTCAAAACTTTCACAACCTCTTCTACATGAGGCATGTCCTCTTTTCTATGCACGCAAAATCTCATCATATCTTTATTGTGCTCGGCCTCGTTGTGTAGTAGTGTCACGAGATGGCTCATGGTGTCTAGGTCTCTGTTAAGTATATATGTTGCCTTAGTTGTTGCATCTAGTTGTGAAATTGTAGGTCCAATGAAAAAAATAAGATTTAGTACTTTAGAAATCCTTTAACAACTTTGTGCATTTTAAAACAATTATAAGGGTTTTCAACGGAAGATTCTGGTTTAGAAATTTATGATTTTTATAAACCTTTTCCCGTTGAAGTTCTAGTCGGCTCTGCAAATTTCCTTATTGTTCACGAATGTTCTAAAAATGTTGTGCAACATCAAATGAATTTTCAAGGTTGACAAAGATGAGAAACTCTTGAATTATTCCTGAAACCAAAACTGTTTCCATAACATTGGACGCTGCGGTTATAATTCTTCCTAGCACGCTCGATGTTTTCCAGAAGAATGCCACACAATTTCGAGGTAGTTGCACTATTATTGAAGTATTCCCAAACAAGATTGTGGTAAATGTCAATTTGCGCAGTGAATTAGAGGACCTTTTGAATCATTTCTTGGTTTGGTTCAAGGAGCCTCCCTACAAAACCTCTGTAAGAGGGAAGACGAGAGCGAGATGTGTTGTCCCTATATCCTTCATTTCGATCTCCCATAAAGATTTGGCCTTGAGTCCAGAAGGTGTGGTATGATTCTTTTCTGAAATCTTTTGCATACTCTTTGTCTAAATCCATGAAGGGATTCTCCTTCGGTTGCTCGTTTGGAGGAATTCACAAGACTGGTCCATTGGTTGTGCACGGCGTGAGCGGTTGCAATGCCATTCCTAAAATTACAACACAAACTGATTTCCGGAATTGAAAGAGCTGACACATGTCAATAATTTATTGGAGCGAGGGACGACGAAATGAACAGTGTTTTAAAAACGATTTTCAGAGAAAAAATGCCTTACAATGTAAATATGTTTTACCTTTGATGCACAAAGACTGTCCCCCATTATTCATAGAAAGATAATGCCCCCATCATACCCATAGAAAATCCCCATCATTCGCAATATCACGCGTTGTGTCGAAACCTTCTTCCTGATGCAAATTAGATCTTCTCCAAGAAGCAATCATGCACAAAATATGATAGACTTAGAATAATACAATTGAACTTTACATTTGTTCATAAATGAATATTACATATATAATAAATTGTTTTCCAAGTTTCATTTGTTCTAGATTTATAGTGTCTCTAACTCAATGAGCTTAAGCATGATTATGGAACAAAAATTCAGTGAGCTTAAACACGATTATGGAACACAAATTCTATGAGCTTAAACATGATTATGGAACAAAAAAAGTGTTGGCATCCTCATCCCACACTATCCCCAAACAACTTCTAATTCTAGTTTGGCATTAAAGCCTTTCTAAGGCACTCCTAAATCATGGGCAGTTATAGACTAATTGAACTCTGCAAGAGATTTGCAGCCTTTTTATTATTTTTCTTACCTCACGGTTGCTGAGTTCCCTTCTAATTCAAAGATTGAACTGTATGGACATGGGAGCTCGGGACAGATACCGAGGTAGACTAAGTTTTTTGTGCTACTATATGGTTAATGGCAGTGTTTTCATGTATGGACATTTGCTCCATTTGAGCCACTATATGGTTAATGGGAGTGTTTCTAACAGTAACAATTATGCCATCAGTGTGAGGTTCTAGTGTAGAATTAACACCATCACTCTTAGATCAAGGAAAATTGGCAATTGGTAGGTCAGGCTGAGATAGTCAAGACAGAAGCTAGTAAAGAACAACTATGGGCATTAATTTTCTGTATCAATCATTGAAGTATTTGATTTATCTATGGGTTTTCCAATAATTTTTCATGATTAAGCAAACATCATCTTTGACAATTCTCTCAACGACTATGAATAATTGCAGTAGTAGTGGAAAACCCTACGGGCATTCTCTCTCAGTGTAGGAGGAAATATTGAACAGAAGGTGCAAGGTTTTCCATCCATATCTCATGTTGCTTCTTGGCATTGAAGGCCAACGAGGTTGTAAATATTTAACCACAGTCAAATTTGGAACCTCAAATTATATAGCTAATATAAAATTTCTATGTTTTATCAAATGACAATCATAAATATCTCAGAATAGGAGTTTACTCACCGTCTTTGTTGTTCCTTGTTGTTGGTTCAGATGAGCATTGCGCTATCTCCACTAGACTTTGGATGTTGAAGCTGGGAAGCTTGTTAGCGAAGGAGACTCAAACCTTGGAGTGTCATATTTCGGTCTTATTATACTCTTTTTAATTGGACATTTATTTGTAGTTGGTGAACATCATGTTAGGACTCTTCGAACCTTTTCTGTGTTGCTCGAATTCCTTCCCCGACCATGGTACATCAACAAATGAATGTTGTAACTACTCAATACAATGTCTTTGCATTTAGTGACCAACCTCCTTCAACCCTTATTTGTTGTAAATGTCTAAGAACCTTTTAGCAATTCTAGTTTATGAATTAACGATTGTTTTATTTATTTGAAAGGGTTAAGCTATGTTACCATAAACGAGAAACAAAAAATGAAACAAGAAACGAGATCGGTACAAGAAATAGAGTCTGAAGGTTTCACACATATAAGAAATGAGGAGAGAGAAAGTACATCAATAACATAAATTAAACTTAAAACTTAAATGTAAAAATAAACTAAAAAGTTTTTGATATTATTGACTAAGATCAATCAAGAGCTCTACACATTAATTCCTTCTTTCTCCTGTCATTTTATATCCAATCTCAATTCAAACCTTCAATTCATACCCTTTACAAAATTACAATTTCTTTACCTATTTAGAATATAATGTTAAAATCCTCTACAGGTAATTGAGTTAATAAAAAAAAAAAATCCTCTACAAGTAAAGGGTAGGAAAACAAAGCAAAATCAACCCAATTGATAAATACAATCCTTCTCATAACCTTAATAAAAAACTCTATATTAATTTCATTTCAAGTGACAGTTCTACTTCAACCAAGGATGCTTCAAACTTAGATTACCTTCCCAGTTACCTTAATAAAAAATACTAAATAGCTACTAATTTTGTTTTTTTAATTTTAAGAAAAAAAATTAAAAGTCACTAAACATTCATTTCATTTCAATCTAGTGCAGTTTACCCGACCAAGAGGGTTTGCTCCTGTGTTATATGCTATATGTTGTTGGATCCACATATGTTGTTGGCTTTGCTTCCGAATGTTGGGATTCATTGATAACAGTAATTTCGATAGCACTATGAAAATAAATGCGATATGCAATTGCACAAGGTAGGAAGAGGCCAACATAGAACTGACACACAGAGCACGCAATTAATGCTGAGAAAAAATGTAGTGCTTTTATGTTTTCTATTTTACAGAATGGTGCTAAACATTCCAGAAACGACCTCAAGAAACGATGATGGACGATGATCGTTTCGTAAAAAAAGAGTTCAGGCGGTTAAAAACGGGAACGACCAAAAGAAACGACATTTTCCATCTCGTTGTGGTTTCTGAAAGGTTTCTTTAAAGAAACGACTTTGGTCGTTCCGTTTATGGTAACATAGGGGTTAAGTAGAGTTAACTAGTAAATACGTGGTTGTTACATTGAGTATTGGGATTAGCACAATTGACATTTGTTATTATTTGGCTTACTAGACTAATATTTACGCCGTAAGGCGTTTTTCTCCGAAGAAGTTCGGAAATCCACTGTTCCATTTTGTCTATGGAACCAATGAGCTGTGGACGCGTGTTCTGCCAATCGAATTCTGCCACGTGTTTGAGGTTTTCCTGTTGGTTTTTTGGTTTACCCGCTGTTTGCTGAAGTT
>LPNX010797699.1:0-97500 GCA_001517045.1 Pseudotsuga menziesii
CCTCACCTTCATCATCATCATCACCATCAACATCATCAACATCATCATCATCATCATCATCACCTTCATCATCATCATCACCATCAACATCATCAACATCATCCTCATCATCACCATCACCATCAATGTCATCATCATCAACATCATGGACATCATCATCATCATCCTCACCATCGCCATTCAAGCCTAAAGTGCAACATCAAACCTTCCACTTGGCGTAGCATTAAAACTTGCTAGTTGTGGAGCCCTCTAAACTTATCTTTCAAACTTCCCCATAGTTATAAATCCACATTTAAGTCCATATTTTATACCAATATAGTATGGATGGATATAAATTTTAAACAAAACTATCATAGAATTAAAACTTTAACAAAGTTAAATCCATATTAGAGCATAACGTGGGTTTAAAGTTTAGACAAAGTTCAAAGAGTTAATCATTTTATGCAATTCTTAGCCATAAATAAAACTTTATACCTATAAACATAACTCTAGTACTAAGTTTATTGAAGCAAAACGGGAGCGCGTTTTAGTGAAGCAAAACGGGAGCGCGTTTTATTGAAGCAAAACGGGAGCGCGTTTTAGTGAAGCAAAACGGGAGCGTGTTTTAGTGAAGCAAAACGGGAGCGCGTTTTAGTGAAGAAAAACGCGTGCGCGTTCTAGTGAAGCAAAACGCGCGCGCGTTTTTGTCTACTATCCTAATTGGCATGCATGTTGGCAGCCTTGGGATTAGGCTTGGCAGGGTCGGGATTGCTTGGGATGATTTCTATTTTATGGATCAAGCGTGATTGACTTCATTCTACCATTGCATCTAAAAGGTCCCTCAACTTCTTACACACACCCTGAAGGTTTCTCTCATATTTATATTAACAATCAACTACAACATAAGAAACATAGAAATAGTGATCAACTTCAACCAAATAAAATATAATCCATCTATTAAAGAAGGTGCATGGTCCTGTTATCACACAAAGTGTAACTACCCACTAAACGTATGCCATCTGGGATGGTAGAGGTGAGGTAGCTAACCAGCGACACCACAAGGGCCTCATCCACTACAAATGAAGGGTAGTTGTCACATCGGATAGGATCTTTTCACTTTAGATCAATCCAGAAAATGACCAAGAGGGAGACCCTACTATCCTAAGAGGGATAACACACCTACTCAAGACACTCCTAGGGGTGAACAATGAGTAAAAGATGAGAGATAATTAGTAAGGTAGTCTGGATCTACGAAATATATGTGGTATAGGAGTTAAATTAAATTTGGGGAGGCTTAGAAAATAAGGAAAATGATCCAAATTGATAGGGAAAGTACCACAATGATTTTAGCAAAGTAGATCTAGGAATATCTAGCCACCAACGAAGAAAACAAAAAGTGACCCACCTAGAGTTTTATGAAAAAGTGGACAAAGTGGACCCAAAAGGTATATTGGGGCATGGAATGACTATATAGGGATGCTTGAAGGATAGAGATATGAAAATTAGGTGGGTTCAAGCATACCAAACTGATAGATCTGAAAACTTACCCACCCACCCAAAAGGGGTGCCCCACCTAAAGAGAGTAGTGCTAGATCTCAAGGAAAATGGAGTCTGGTTTAAATGAAATTAGAGATCTAGGGTTTTATTCAACAATATTCAAGTGGGTTTTTATGGTCATCGTCAAAAACTCACTGGATCTATCATATCTACAAAACTATGTTTTGAAGAAAGGGTTTTGATGGACAAATGGATAAAAATAATGAAAAATAATACTAACCTTACAGATCATACCTGAAAATACTTGTGGACTCCTTGAATGTCGATGATCCTTTTACTTAGTTAAAATTTCAAGCTAGATCCGGAAAAAAGGAAGGAAAAATGCCCAATCGACGTAGTGTGCCCCCTCTTCTCCTCTTGCAAAATCAAACTACGAATGAGATTTGTTCACAGATGAAAAAGATAAGATACGTAAATCATCTATAGAAAGAGATCAAATGAACAAAGGAACAATTAAATAACTCCTTGAAGATGTACCGATTTGACTGGAAGATGATGCAAGATTCCTTAGCAATCTCCTCCAACCAATTCGCTACCTTGCAAAAGATCAGTACAACCACCACAGAAAAATATTCATTTGCATGCAAGATCCACTAAAATTTCTAAGCAAGAGGCATAACAATCACATCCAAGTACATTCACAAATCTTCCAAGAGTTTCTGCAAAAATTTTCTTGTATTCAATATTCTTAGAGCCAAAAGTCCATTTACAAATGAGAGAGCATATCAATATATAGATATCTCAAGTACATAAAACGTAGATCCAAAATATCAAGGGTTAAGATAAAAATATAAAAACATTCTAATCAACAACTAATATTATCAGGATACATCATACATGAATCAACTCAATAATATAAAGGGGCTGGACCACTAGAATTTCCCAATGAGGGGACGCACCACATAAAATAACCAATAAACATAAGATAGCACATGGTGGGGGGATAGGAGGTTATAATATCCTTCACTGGAATGGCCCTGTGGAAAAACAACAAGGATTGGTGGTCAAATATACAAAGGAGTGATTAAAATCACTAGGGTGTCTCCCTTTGAAATACATCAAAACACCCTCAAACTGCAAAAATCAAGGGTGTGTGGACCCTAGGTGCAATGAACCTGATGTTGGATGATGAAGGTGACCCAAACACTATTCGTCGGACCAATTCCATGCTATTTGTTTTCTTCATTTTCCCAAATTTACTTCCTCATCAACCATTTTTTATCATTAGAATGTTGCCTAGGGAACATAAAACTGCCAAAATCTCACCAGGAACCAAAAAATGAATCCAACTGATTGTACAGATGTGTCTGGCACCATATCTAAATTTTAAAATCGATTGGTTTCACCATGAATATACTCTCTGGCACCCTAGGACACATTCCCTTGTTTGCATTGTGTTTTATCTTGAGCTTCCCAGGGAAAAACTACCGCAAAAATCCTGGAAGACCCATATCTCTTGTAACTGCATGGAATTAAAAAGTAGCTACACCAATGGACTAAGATGTCCAAATAAAATTTGGAATGATTACTCATACACAATATGTCTATCAATAAAGATACATCAGAGCCCCATCTATGTCAGAACCATAATAATAAGAAAGCTTGTAACTGCTGATAATCATAAAAATAATACAAGCCATCATAGTAAATCATCATATGAAGCATGAATATGTATAATGGACATTGATAGACCATAAAAAATCATCATCCACAACCATCGGTCTAAAAATCATACCGAACCTGGTCATGGCTTGGTCAACACTTGATTGATCAGGTCAAGACTGATGAAATGATGGCCCAAGTGCTAAAATCTAATACTACAAATACAAAATGGACAAAATGGTCATGCATGCTCAATTATCTATGTTAACAATGAGACTCAAGTACAAGTAGCTTATGTTGGTGATTATAAGCACAACATATATCTAAGTAACCCAAATCAAAATTATCAACTGCCTTAAACAAGAACCTCGGGTGTATACTCATTTATAGATTTAGCCATTTCTTTAGTCAAGGGTGAAGGTGAATGAAACCAGGTAAGGTCAAGGGGATGACTTCACACTCGAAACTGTAATCATTTAGGCTAAAGGATAAGGGAATCCATTCAACACCTAAGGGGATGTACTCTTTTAATTTTTCGAAACTGACTAATTCTATCTTTATCCTTTTGTACGTAGCAATGTGGTTTTGATGATGTTCTCCAACAAGCAAACTTCTTCACTAATGCATGTAGAAATCCCTTTATCCTATTGACATTTGTTCGACCCACTAGTTACACACCTCCTCACGTCCCCCAAGTATATTTATATATTGCAACTCTTGCTTATATTGCTTTCTGTACATGCAAGTATATTTTTCCTTGTTTCCCCCATTGATATGCTGACATTGACATATATATTATTTTATGCAGTTTGATATTGAGTGAGTGGTTATTGAAGAGCACCCAATCATGGTCGTTTCTCACCCACCTCTCCCCCCCAATGTACATGTATATATCGATTTCCTTGAAAAAGTCATTATCGCTCCATGTTGTATATGTCTTGTTTTCTTTGTATTATCTTACATTGACATATGTTACTTTATGCAGGCATCTATTCAGCCAGTGGTGCTTGAAGAACACCAAAGTGAGGTTGTTGGTGACCCACTTCTTCCCCCCTCCCCCCCCCCTAGGTACATGTATGTTTCACTTTCTTTGAAAACATCATTTTCTGTCCATGTAGTATATATGTCTCTGATTCTTTTTATTATATGAAATTGACATATGTTAATTTATGCAGGCTTCTAGTGAGCCATTGGTGCTTGAAGAGCACCAAATCGATGACCCACCTCTGACAAGCCAGCAGGTACGTTTATGTATCGCTTTCTTTGTATGTTTAGATATTTCTTTCTCTGATTTGGTGCTTCAAGAGCACCAAATCGGTGACCCACCTCTTCCCCCTCAATGTACATGTATGTCTCAATTTCTTTGAGAAAGTCATTATCCCTCCATGCAATATAGTTTTACTTGTACATGCAAGTATGTTTTTCATGCACCCATTGATTTGTTGACATTGGCATATATAATTTTTCATGCAACTTGATAGTGATCAAGTGGTTCTTGAAGAGAACCCAATCAGGGTCACTGCTAGTGAGGTGCCACGACCCACCATTACTTACTCACGTACAGTAAATAAAAATGTTATATTGGTTTCGAATTTGAACAAATGTACATAGAATTTTTATAGCTTGGTAAAATAACTTACAAATTTTGGTTTTTCTGCAGTCTCCACTAGTGCGACTTGTCCCTCTTGTTTAGTGTTGGGGATCACCACTGAACAATCAAAAGAGAAATATAGACTTCTCATAAGACATTTACAACGATAGTGAAAGGGGGGTTAAATAGAATAAATGTATAGGGGGGTTACATACATGTAGTTTTTTGTTTGTATACACACGGATGTACATTTTTATCCACTATTTTGTATTATGGCCATGTGGCATGCCAATTTTTGTAACATTATTTGTATACATATATAATATAAAGGAAAGTTCAAATTTATACATATATGGTTGACTTGATTTTGGAACATGATATGTGTGGTTCACCTATGTGATATAATGATATGTGTGGTTCACCTATGTGCTAGTATGAATTTGCAATACTTAAAGGAAGACTTTATGACTCAACCAACTAAGATCAATTAATGATTAAGTAAGTCATGAGGGATAATCACTAGACACCATAACCATAACCATACCATACAACTACCTAAATTTAACTATCATCAACCTTTTAACATTATGGCTATCCTCAACTTTTTAACATCATAACCATACCATAAACTACCTAAATTACATAGACTAACATCATAACATCATAGCCATACCACTAACTTTAACATCATGTACATGTGTTTCTACTTCTAAGCCATGCATGAATGTGTAATATACCATATCATACCCTGCAATACCCTATGATACTAACATCATACCATACTAAAATACCATACCATAATAATATACCATACCATACCCTCCAATACTAAAATACCATACCATACTAATATACCATACCATACCCTACAATACTAACATACCATAACATACTAATGTCATACCATACTAATATACCATACCATACTAATATACCATACAATACCCTACAATACTAACATCATACCCTACAATATCCTATGATACTAACATCATACCATAACTTGTCAACCCTAATGATAGCATGAAATTTGTAGTTCATGGAACCCTAGTTGGTTTTCTATTTGTTCATGTACATGTGTTTCTAGTTCCATCTCATAACTTGTTAAGAGGTCACTAAACCCTAGTTCCATCCACTAACTTGTCAACCCTAGTGATAGCATGCAATTTGTAGTTCATCAAACCCTAGTTGGTTTTCTATTTGTTCATGTATATGTTCTTCTAGTTCCATCTCATGACTTGTAAAGAGGTCACTAAACCCTAGTTCCATCCACTAACTTGTCAACCCTACTAATAGCATGGAATTTGTAGTTCATGAAACCCTAGTTGGCTTTCTATTTGTTCATGTGCATGTGCTTCTAGTTCCAACTCATAACTTGTAAAGATGTCACTAAACCCTAGTTCCATCCACTAACTTTGTCAACCCTAGTGATAGCATGCAATTTGTATTTCATGAAACCCTAGTTGGTTTTCTATTTGCTCATGTACATGTGTTTCTAGTTCTGTCTCATAACTTATAAAGAGGTCACTAAACCCTAGTTCCATCCACTAACTGGTCAACCCTAGTGATAGCATACGATTTGTAGTTCATGAAACCCTAGTTGGTTTTCTATTTGTTCATGTAAATGTGTTTCTACTTACATCTCATAACTTGTAAAGAGATCACTAAACCCTAGTTCCATCTCATAACTTGTCAACCCTAGTGATAGCGTGCAATTTGTAGTTCATGAAACCCTAGTTGTTTTTTATTTGTACATGTACATGTGTTTCTAGTTCCATCTCATAACTTGTAAAGAGGTCACTAAACCCTAGTTCCATCCACTAACTTGTCAACCCTAGTGATAGCATGCAATTTGTATTTCATGAAACCCTAGTTGGTTTTCTATTTGTTCATGTACATGTGTTTCTAGTTCCATCTCATAACTTGTAAAGAGGTCACTAAACCCTAGTTCCATCCACTAACTTGTCAACCCTAGTGATAGCGTGCAATTTGTAGTTCATGAAACCCTAGTTGGTTTTCTATTTGTTCATGTGCATGTGTTTCTACTTCCATCTCATAGATTTTAAAGAGGTCACTAAACCCTAGTTCCATCTCATAACTTGTCAACCCTGGTGATAGCATGCAATTTGTATATCAAGAAACCCTAGTTGTTTTTCAATTTGTACATGTATATGTGTTTCTAGTTCCATCTCATAACTTGTAAAGAGATCACTAAACTCTAATTCCATCCACTAACTTGTCAACCCTAGTTATAACATGCAATTTGTAGTTCATGAAACCCTAGTTGGTTTTCTATTTGTTCATGTACACGTGTTTCTAGTTCCATATCATAACTTGTAAAGAGGTCACTAAACCCTAGTTCCATCCACTAACTTGCCAACCCTAGTAATAGAATGCAATTTGTAGTTCATGAAACCCTAGTTGGTTTTCTATTTGTTCATGTACATGTGTTTCTAGTTCCATCTCATAACTTGTAAAGAGGTCACTAAACCCTAGTTCCATCTCATAACGTGTCAACCCTAGTGATAGCATGCAATTTGTAGTTCATGAAACCCTAGTTGTTTTTCAATTTGTACAGGTACATGTGTTTCTAGTGCCATCTCATAACTTGTAAAGAGGTCACTAAACCCTAGTTCTATCCACTAACTTGTCAACCCTAGTGATAGCATGCAATTTGTAGTTCATGAAACCCTAGTTGGTTTTCTATTTTTTCATGTACTTGTGTTTCTACTTCCATATCATAACTTGTAAAGAGGTCACTAAACCCTAGTTCCATCCACTAACTTGTAAACCCTAGCTGGTTTTCTATTTTTTTAGGTATATGTGTTTCAATTTCCATCTCAGAACTTGTAAAGAGGTCACTAAACCCTAGTTCCATCTCATAACTTGTCAACCCTAGTGATAGCTTGCAATTTGTAGTTCATGAAACCCTGGTTGTTTTTCAATTTGTACATGCACATGTGTTTCTAGTTCCATCTCATAACTTGTAAAAATCATTAGAGGAAATTTGAGGTCTAAAATGGGCCTCCTAAGGAAAATGATAAAATAATAGTTATTAATTTTGGAGGAAGAATGAAAAAAACTACGGTTTTTGTTCATATTTTTGACATATCTCCCTATGTTTTTACTCAAATTTTGAGTGTGAAAGATCATTGGATGTAGAATTTAATTCTAGATCCAACAAGTACCCAAACTGCATAATTTTTATGCACTCTGCTACCCCAAAAACAAGAAGTACCTTAAAAAATGTGATGATGACATCATCATCACATTTTTTCAGGAATTTCTTATTTTTGGGGTAGTAGGGTCCATAAAAAGTATGCAGTGTGGGTACTCATTGGATGCAGAATTAAATTCCACATCCAAGAAGCTCCCTCGCTTGAAATTTGAGTAAAAACATAGGGAGATATGTTGAAAATACAAAAAAAAAAAGTAGTTTTCTTTTATGACAAATATATCAATTCAACCATTATGGTTGACTCATTTGATTGAAATTCTATTGGTTCTTGAATTCGAACTCACAAAATTGATTGTTGGCATGCTTTTTTTAAGGCCCATTTTAGACCCCAAATTTCCTCTAATGGTCACTAAACCCTAGTTCCATCCAGTAACTTGTCAACCCTAGTGATAGCATGCAATTTGTAGTTCTTGAAACCCTAGTTGGTTTTCTATTTGTTCATGTACATGTGTTTCTACTTCCATCTCATATATTTTAAAGAGGTCACTAAACCCTAGTTCCATCTCATAACTTGTCAACCCTGGTGATAGCATGCAATTTGTAGTTCATGAAACCCTAGTTGTTTTTCAATTTGTACATGTACATGTATTTCTAGTTCCATCTCATAACTTGTAAAGAGGTCACTAAACCCTAATTCCATCCACTAACTTGTCAACCCTAGTTATAACTTGCAATTTGTAGTTCATGAAACCCTAGTTGGTTTTCTATTTGTCCATTTACATGTGTTTCTAGTTCCAGCTTATAACTTGTAAAGAGGTCACTAAACCTTAGTTCCATCAACTGACTTCTAAACTCTAGTGATAGCATGCAATTTGTAGTTCATGAAACCCTAGTTGGTTTTCTATTTGTTCATGTACATGTGTTTCTAGTTCCATCTCATAACTCAAAAGAATGTTATTTTATTATTTCTATTTGTTGGTGTCTAAAGGCACTGTTCTTGGCACCTCGAATGTGCCATAGATGGTGTTTGTATCCTAGGCACACGAAAGGCTAGACATTAGTACTCTCATAAGAAAATAAAGAGAACCCAATGAAAATGTGCAAACATGATTTATAGATAACTCACATGAGGTTGTACGATTGTGTTTATAGTGTCGAGTATCCTTTGAATAATATTATGTCTATGAATGTTATCATTCAATAACAGGTTTATTACATTGGGAATAAACTAAGGATAAATAATTGAAATTGTGCTTCAGCATGCACTTTAAAGGTTAAATAACGTACTTGACAATGCACTGAGACAAGTAGGCCATATGGATCATCTTTGTTTCCAATGGTGTCCATCATTCTTTCGTGCTCTATATGAGGTAGAAAGTATAGTACACGTGACCTATTTTTGTGACTAAGTGTGCGTAGCTTGATGTTTATACCAACTACTAGGTTGGTGAAGTGGTATACAATACCTCCTCGTCTTTAATCCTAATATACATACCCACTCGTCCTTTTATGTTGTGATGCAAGTGTCAAGTACTCCCCTTTTATAACCATCGAGCCAGTTGGGAATTCAATATTTTCATCATCTGTAATAGGTTCGAGAATGGTTTGTTTCCCCTCTAAGTAATCTACCAACCAATAGTTAGAACCCCATTCATTATTTTTTGGGACAACCACTGCATATATCTGACCTGTGAAAGGAAATAGGTCGAGTTAACAATACATTTTTTAAATAAGGTCTTGCATTTCTAATTTCTACATAAATTAAATTCTACTTAAGTTGAGTTAACAATAAATAAATGCAATTTCTAATTTAGGTACTACTAATTTACTTTTTTTTACCTGCTTGTATGAGATATGATATGTGATCATAGTCTATAGAAATATGTGTCTTATCATCTTCCAAATGGTATATTTCATTAACCCCATTGAAATTGGTGCCAAGTGTCACTCGATCCCATGTATCAACTGTATATGTATACTCACAATCATCCCATTCATCGATGCTACAGGAACTACAAAAGCAAGCCTTCAATCTTGTCCGAATTTGTAGGGACGAGTTGTCTGAGCTTCTAATTGAATGACACTATCGAGTTCCATGCATTGTTTTCACCCGCTGTGTCTAGAATCAGTCCACATTTGTCACCTCCCAGAATATTCTCCACACTAGGTGTTCCCTTGTTACTTGTTCTCCCATGACAGATGCACACCATTTCATAGGCACAATGTCTTGAGGGTGAGCACCTCTAAACTTCATCTCTTCCCTTCAAAGGGAAGTTTTTATGCATGCACCAGCACCATCGTGCTCTCCTTTGCCATGACTAGTTTCAAAGTAGTTCCATACATGTGGCACCTTGTATTTTATGAGCAACAAACACAACCATTCAAATACACGTGCATTCTTGAACTATCTAGCACAACCATCTGACCAAATGAAATGATGATAAAATGGTATATCCATAGCTATCACATGATCATAGAATAATTTAAAGCAATGCTGCATGTAATGGATGTCATGGGTCTGATCGTCACTTATGTAGAAGTGACTTTCTTTCAATATCACACATTTCTCTTCATTTTTATCTCTCCCATGTTGATACGTGATATGCACCATTATGCTCACCAGCTCTCAATGATAGTATTGACTTTGTATTTCATTTTGTGGTTGTGGGGTGTAATTTTCCACAAAGTCAACCACTGATAGTATTGTTCTGAGAGGGAAAGTGTCCCGACATATTCTGAATTTCTCGTCTTGACACCATGCCATATCAACATGTTGAATGTACTATTGGATCTTTCCACGAAACTCTAAAATAAAATCACTTACTTTCACTTGGTGTAAAAAAATAAACAGTGTTATAAAACAACATAAAAATATGTACATGAATATTAATATGTCAATATTCAACAATTTACCTATGAAGTCACCAATTTAATCTTTCTGCTTTCTTTCCCATCATGTAGCTGATATGTCTCATACTAATAGTTCTGCTTCTCGACAATTGCATTCCCAAATGCTTGATCTTCACTCTCATGGATGCAATCGGACCATAATGATAGCCCACCACAATTGTTGCAAGAACCCTCTACACATTGTTTTAAGTAATGTGTCTACCCATATTGCCTTGGACACATTATGCTATGGATGAAATCTCTGGATGACATTGGCAGTACTGTACTTGAGCATTCCTGCACATGGTTAGGATGCAAAAAACGACGTATATGTGAAAATGTATGGTAATATAGGTCAAACTATATGTGGTATCTACAACAACAAGTGTTTTAGATGCTATTGATTCTAACATACCAAGGCTTGCATTTTTCAAAATATCTTTACCCCAGCCTTAGCTCTAAGTGGGAAACTTTAAACATCTCAAAGAGTTGAGTTTGTGTCATGTCAAAATAATGTTTAAAATGAGGTTCATTGTTTCTAGAACCCCTATAATGTTTTAAAACATCCTTAGTGTTAGAATAAGGTCAAGTGTTATCGTGCCAAAACGTATGCACTAGGCCCTTCATTGCTTTGACTAACTTCATGTCTTTGCGGGGAAACCTACCACTAAATGCCCATAATGTTTCCATTTGTCCCTCTACAGCAAGGTTGTCTCTTCTTACTGAATATTTTTTAAGTGTCTTTGGATGTAAAGGAACAACTTGTGATGTGGATTTAAGTAAACTACGTTGTCTTGTGGATCTACATACAATTGATTCAGCCAATACACGACGAGCCACATTACAGTCTTGTGAACGAGTTTTTTTTGGCAATTGATGTGAATGCAGCAACAAGAGATTTAACAATGTGATTACTTGATTCGATATTCTTCAATGTTATTATTCCTAACTTTTTTCTAACACTTGCCATATTTCTAGATTTAAGCAAAGCTAAAAACAATTGGCATTTACCAGCTTCAGATTTATTATCAAAATATTCTTTCATTATTTGAGAACAATGAGGAAGTATAGTGCGTTTAGCCACCTTACCTTCCATGGAATCCAATTCGCTCTCATCCACTTGTATGCATTTAGGATTTCTCTTTCATTTTGATGCAATATTTCTTGTCGTTTGAAATTCTGGAGTGACGTTTACATCCACTACAGGCTGACAACTTCGATTTGGAGATTGAACAACCTGGAATGGTTGTTGTGGAGTCACATTTACATCTTGAGGAACATAATTATTGAACTAGTGGAAACTGAGAGATTAGTGACATAAAAAATGACCAAAATTCGCATATCAATGACCACTTTTGGTTTGGTAATCATTGGTGGCTAATTTACGGTCTTTTATTACGCAACCAAAATAGGTCATTTTTATTTTGGTCATTTATAGCTTGTTAGTTGGTCATTAATTTGGTCATATATTTGAATCAATGACCAAATATATGACCACATGATAAGCTAGAATATAACCAAATTTAGTCGCGTAATAAAAGACTGTAAATTAGCCACCAAAACTGCTTTTGGTCATTGATATGTGAATTTCAGTCATTTTTTTGTTATTTATATCTCATTGTTTGGTCATGTATCTCTCAATTTTTGGTCATTTTATATGCGAATTTTGGTCATTAATCTCACTTATTGGTCACTAATTTAGTCATTTTATGTTTGTTCATTATATTTTAGTAGTTTTAATGGTGTCCATTGTTAATCAATACAAATTTTTAATATGATATTATGTTTAAATTAAAAAAAAAAATTATACATTATTTATCCTCATCTAATACACATGTGAATTATGCAATGTCACATTTAATTAATTACACCACTTGTAAATAATATCTAATACACATGTAAATCATGCAATGTCACATTAATTAGTTAATAAATACAACACTGGTACATAATATAAAGTACAACCATATATATAAGTTTTAAACCACATAAATTATATTATAAGAAATGTCAAAAGTATTACAATAAATATGAGTTTTCTTAAAAACTCATATTAATTTCCATATAGCTTTACAAGAAAAGCATCACTTTTCAAAATATTACAATGGCTAAACAATCATACTTGCACTTGGCTGCAAAACCAAAACCATACTTGGATCCCATGTCAACAGCTTCAAAACCATACTCGGCACTAAACCATACTTTGATCCCACGTTAGCAACTTCAAAACTATACTTAGCAGCTTGAAAGCATCAACAACATGCTCTTCATATTGAATGGCAAAGCGTCAGCAGTAGGCTCTTCATAGTCAATGGCCAACTTATAAGTTGAGCTCACTCCTACAAAATCCAATAAAAAAAATCACTAGTAAAGTAGAAAAACAATGAACTATAAAGTAGAAAAACAATGAACCAAATTATTTATAATGATCAACAACTAACAACAATAACCAAGATCATGTGCAAAATAGAAAAATCTAATCTAACAAATTCAATTTAAGAATTGGTTAAAATTAAACTTGAATGGTTAAATCTGCAATATTTAGTACCCAAGAAAAGTAAAACTCAACTCTAAACCAGGAAATGTATTTCAACAGGAAAGATAATCAACGAATCCACAAAAAAATTATGCTTGACTAAACAGGTATAAACCTACATACATAGTGCAATCTGTGAAGGAGTTCACCCCTATATGTCACGTGGTTAGTGAATGACATGACAAATATGAAAACTGACGAATGATTTAAGAAAGTCTCAAATACAACGTTCAAAATAATAAATAATAGATTTATTTACCTGTGGAGTCACCATTCTGCTATGTATGATTTGGTGCAAAAGTGTAACAAATGCACTCAAACATAGGTTGGAAATGCTGGTGCAACAAAAAAGTAAAATGTATGAATTTTGTATGTGAGATAAGCTATATAAACCTACTTTCACAAATATGCAATAAACATAAATCAAAAGAAAAGATGGAAGTGAAACCTTAGGGGAAGCCGCTTGACAAGCTAGCCTTGTTGGAACAAGAGAAGGTGAACTGAAAAAAAGAATCGTCCTTTATTTCCATGCACACAATGACAACAGAGGATCAACATTATAATTCTCAGGAAATACCAGATTGATCATGTAGAGGATGACTATATTTATACTATATAGGATTTTCCCAAAGGATGGTATCTAAGTAGAGATGTTTCCCAGTCTTTGTCCATGAAATTGCCTTCCTACACCCTAATCATTTGGCAATTTCATACATTATCATTGGCCTTGATATTAGTGTTTGTCAACTTTTGAATATTCACATATCTACAAATGCTACAAATCCTATTATGTGCATAAGCCTCCTATGGAAAGAGAAGTCCCTAGTCAGTATTAAGTTAAATATTTCTATTATTACCAAAGTCAGTGTTAGATCTAATACCATAAATTGCCAAATTATTCAACAGTGACACAAGATTGCCAATTAATTTACTAAGTTCAAAACAAGTACATCATTTTCTCGTTTTCAACAAAATACATGACCCTAATTACTTAACGTCCCATTTCAAATTTAGTATTATGATTTATCTGGTCAAAAAGCAATTGTTCTAATAACTTCACAAATATCCTTAGCTCAATTTCCAATGATATTAACTTTAAATTTTAAACCAAAAACATTTACAAAAGTGTTTTGTAGTTTTAGGTAACTTATATATTAAAACTACAATTATGAACATTACATGTTCAGTCAAATTGATAGAAACCATGGAAACCCCAATAGCAGCACCATGTTCATTGAAATAGGGACTAGCATTAACCTGCCAGACCATATGTTCCTTGTTCGCTAGCTAAACCTGCATAATATTAGGTTCAAAGTCACTTCAATGAGTCCAATCTAAGCTAAAAGATAACTGGGAGAGCTATTGAAATGGCATACTACACCTACACATGCATGTTAAGGAAAATGTTATTGCAGTTTTAGCAGAAGGAGTACCGTGGACATGTTGAATGAACTATGTTAGCCACAATGATATAGGGCTTCGAACCGTTCATCTTCCTTTCGTTTGTACCTCATTTTCTAGCTTCAAGGACCTGCCCAAAGTGGAAACAATCCCTCTTCTGCTAGCAATTCTTGTGTCCAAAAGTACTCCTTGTAGGTTGTCCAATAAATTTTTGGCATCCATTCTCATATAGTGCCTCTGTTACCCCTATTGATAAGAGAGGAGTAGTTGTAGAACTACAGGAATCTCTCTCATAATTAGTTAAAGAACAAAATATTGATCTTCCAAGTGGTGATTATTAAAATTGACCCATTTTCTACCTACAAGGATGTTCTAATTATTTTCAGATGGAAAAACACATATTATATATTAAGCTGCCAAATAATTTAATATTATATCCTAAGTATTATATCAAAATGACTATGACTATGACAAAATTCTTTTGATTGACTATGACCGTACTAGTGTAGGACCTAAGAATTTAATCATAATGAATAAATATTATATCCTAAGTATGGGAATGGGTTTGATTATTCTAACACCTTTGGGCTCTACACTTACATCTCTCCATATAAATGTTGGTTTGTAGCTTTGATTAACTCCACAAGTTTACCTTGCAATCTAAAAAAGCAATAAAACTTGATATTGCAAACACCTATTTAACACTACAAATAGACCTTGAAGCCCCTAATGATACTAAAACTTAGAGGATTTTTCCGATTATGTATATCTTCATGGCCACTCACAAAATATGCATGTATTATCATCCAACTTCTGTGACCACCATCAAGTAGAATATCCAAGGATGAAGTATGTGTTATGGAAAAATCAAGAATTATTCTAACAATTATGTAGAGTTAATGGCTTCAAGATTCTTACTAACAGTTGCAATAGAGTAGAAGGTTATGTCTATTCGGATTTTTGAATACTCAAAATTAATAGTCAAATGGATGAAAGGAACTGGGGTATTCTTAAGTAGTAATCTTATTTTTTTAGGTGATGATGTTAAAGCAATTGCAAGAGGCTTCAAGTCAATTTCCTTCCAGCATGTGTATATAGAACAAAACAAAGAAGCTGATAGACTATCTAGATAAGGTCACCAGGTGGTTGAGGGTAGAGAACTGTACGAAGACATCAAAGATGGGATTTCTTCTCTCTCCTAAGCTGGGTAATAGCAGAAGCAACACACTATATTTTTCTTGTTTCTAGAGACTTGAAGATAATATGGATTTAATGTTTAGTTTATATGATGTGGATGATTAAGGATTATGATGTAATGTAATTATGACAATGAATTAATGACGTCTAGATAGTTTGACTGAAGAATGAAAATTTATCTCAAAATGTGGAAGGTCAGAAAAGACCTACTTTTTTGATGTCATGGATAGTTTTTTTTTAAAGAAATGGGAACTTAATAAGCTTTACAAGCTCCTTAGAGTGTTCCCTTGCAAGTGTTGAAGCACATTCACAATGGGATTTCTTTTCTCTTGGAGTATAAATGACTATTTTTCCATGGAATAAAAAAAGGAATCAAGAATTAGATGATATGTTGTATTAGTTGAGTTGTCTCAAATCAGTGGAAATCTCGTACTTGGAGAAGGTAGAGAAATATTATTGGCTCTTATCTGGCATGGAAGGAAGAGAATGGATCACAATTAAGGTTTGGAGCAGATGCGGTGATAAGGTGTGAAAGGGACAACCTTTTTCCTGAAAAAATGATTTTTGATATGCAATCAATTGTAAAGTGCACCCTAAATTTATAGGGTAAAACAACATATTCTACAATATGGAAGTAGGGTTGGCTTAATGCTCAGGACATTCGGGTGGCAGGAAGAGGCCCAACTGTGGTATTCCTACTTGAATGATCTTAAAAAGGCACATATAAAATTATTTGGTAATCTGGATGAGTTGGTTTTTTAGATAATGAATAAAACAAGGGGGGAGTACTCAACGAAAATAGGTTATGCTGGTCTTCATGCCGGCCAACCCCTAAAGACAGAAAATGGTGGGGGGGGGGGAGCTCTGGAAATTCAAGGCCCCTCTTAAGGGTACGTTATCCATGTTGTTAGCCTTAAATAATATAGTTCTAACTTGGGAACTGATGGGAAAAAGAAACAAATTTGGGCCTGAGATTTGTATACTTTGCAGAAATAATGAGAACACATCGCACCTTTTCTTAGCCTTGTGATTTTTCGCACCAAGTTTGGACAGAAGTGGAGGAGTGGTTGGGTTGCTAAATTTGTGGAGCGAACCTGCCATAGAAGACTATCTGAAGGAGTGGTATACCTGAAGGGACCAAAACCATATTAGGAAAGTACCTCTATCAGTGGTATGGGGCATTTGGTTGGCCATATTTTAAGGAAAAGTTACTCTATCCTTCTGGATTATCACTTAGGTACACTCAATACTTCAAGTCTACAAATAAGTTCCAAAGCTAAATCTGTTAGTTCGTTGGAAGAGGTGATCATTGACAAAATGGAAATTATTTGGTGGAGCACTCCAAGGCCCTAGCCAGAAATGTAGTGCTTGGTGCATCCACCACATTTCAAATGCTCATTACTTACAGGTCAAGAAAAACTTGTGGAGAGGAACAAACAATGTGGAGGAATTGACAACACTATTACTTTTGATCAAAATTGTTATAGATAGAGAAATATTTCAGATACATGTACATGGAGACTCTCTCAAAACTATTAATTGGATGAAGGATCTATTGCAGATGTAACACATCTATTGAAACAGTCTAGCAGGGAAACTGGAGTCAATCTTTGGGGTCTTTCAGAAGATTGCTTTAAAGCATGTGTTTATAGAATTAAACACGCTAGATGATACCATTTATACATATGGTCTTCATGATCTCTAGAAAACATAGGTGAACCTGATAGAGTACCTTGATGGGAAGTTAGTTGGGGTTAGATAGACCTTGATGGAGGAGTACTGAGTTTTCACACAAGAATAGATCGAAATTCTGATGAAATCTGGACTACTTTTAGACCCTATTTTTTTATGTAAAGGATTTTAACTCCTAGAAGCTTGCTTCTACCTCTGAAATATTATGTTTGTAGCTTATGGATATAAACTGACAAGTAGGAGATACCACTATTTGAGAACTGTGCCTTGGGCACTTGATGAGTTATAGCATTTTTTTGTGGTTTCTTTAGAAATTGAAATTTATATTAATATCCACCAAAAAACAAACAAGATTACTCGTTGAAAGAATTTTTGGATAGAAATTTATGTTTCAGGAAAACAGTCATTTGAGGATGCTTATAAAAGTCCCTATATTACTAATCATCAAGTTCTATATCTTATTTAAAAATTAAAAGAGAAACTAGTTTTGCACCACTTTACCTGGAATAACAATATCACCAAGCCCAAGCATAGAATAAGGCAATAAAGATTGATGTTGCAGACACCTATTTAACACTACAAATTGACCTTGAATCCCCTAATGAAACTACAAATTAGAGGATTTTTCCGCTTCTACAGATCTTCATGGCCACTCACAAAATATCCATGTATTATCATCCAACTTTTGAGACCACCATCAAGTAGAATATCCAAGGATGAAGTATGTGTTATGGAAAAATCAAGATTTATTCTAATAATTATGCAGAGTTAATGGCTTCAAGATTATTACTAACAGTTACAACGAAGTAGAAGGTTATGTCTATTTCGATTTTTGAATATTCAAAATTAGTAGTCAAATGGATGAAAGGAACTGGGGTATTCTTAAGTACTAAACTTATTTTTTGAGGTGATGATGTTAAAGCAATTGGAAGGGTCTTCAAGTCATTTTCCTTCTAGCATGTGTATACAGGAAAAAACACAGAAGATGAAAGACTGTCTAGAGAAGGTCACCAGGTGGTTGAGGGTAGAGCACTATATGATACATCAGAGATGGGATTTCTTTGCTTTCCTAAGCTGTGCAATACCAGAAGCAACACACTGTATTTTTCTCGTTGCTAGAGACTTGGAGATAATATAGTTTTAATGTTTTGTTTATATGAATAATATGGTTATAATGTTTTTTTATATGATGTGGATGATTAAGGATTATGATGTAACGTAATAAGGACTATGAATTACTGACAACTGGACAGTTCGACTGAAGAATGAAAAATTAGCTTGAAATGTGGAGGGTCAGAAAAGACCTACTTTTTTTGCCGACATGGATAGTTTTTTTTTAAGTAATGGGGAAAGTAGTAAGCTTTACAAGCTCCTTATAGTGTTCCCTCGCAAGTGTTGAAGCACATTCAAAATGTGATTTCTTTTCTCCTGGATTAGAAATGACCATTTTTCCATGGATTAAAAAAAGGAATCAAGAATTAGATGATATGATGTATTAGTTGAGTTGTCTCAAATCAGTGGAAAGCTTGTACTTGGAGAAGGTAGAGAAATATTATTGGCTCTTATCTAGCATGGAAGGTAGAGATTGGATCACAATTAAGGTTTGGAGCAGATGTGGTGATGGGGTGTGAAAGGGACAACCTTCTTCCTAAAAAAATGATTTTTGATATGCAATCCATTGTAAAGTGCACCCTAAATTTATTGGGTAAACCAGTCGATTCTACAATATGGAAACAGGGTTCTCTTAATGGTCAGGACATTGGGGTAGCAGGAAGAGGCCTAGCTGTGGGGTTCCTACTTGAACAATCTTAAAAAGGCACATATAAAGTTATCTGGTAGTCCGGATGATTTCTTTTTTTAGATAATGAATAAAGAAAGGGGGGACTACCCAATAAAAATAGGTTATGCTGGTCTTTAGGGGCCACCCCCTGAAGACGTAAAATGCTGGTGGGGGGAGCTCTAGAAAGTCAGCGCCCCTCATAAAGGGATGTTATCCATGTTGTTATCCTTAAATAATATGGTTCTAACTTGGGAACTGATGGGAAAAAGAAACAAAGTTGGGCCTTGGATTTGTATACTTTGCAGAAATAATGAGAACACATCGCACCCTTTCTTCGATTGTGCATTTTTGCACCAAGTGAGGAGTGGTTGGGTCGCTAAATTTGTGGAGCAAACCTTCCATATAATACTGTCTGAAGGAGCGGTATATGAGAAGGGACCAGAACTAGATTAGGGCAGTACCTCTGTCACTGGTATGGCGCATTTGGTAGGCCATATTTTAAGGAAAAGTTACTCCATCCTTACGGATAATCACTTAGGTACACTCAATGCTTCAATTCTAGAAATAAATTCCAAAACTAAAACCTGTTAGCTAATTAAAGGAGGTGATCATTGACAAAATGGGAATTATTTGGTGGGGCACGCCAAGGCCTTGGCCAGATATGTAGTGTTGGGTGCATCCACCACATTTCAAATGCTCATTACTTACAGGTCAAGGAAAACTTGGGGAGAGGAACAAACAATGTGGAGGAATTGACAACACTATTACTTTTGATCAAAATTGTTATAGACTGAGGCATATTTCTGATACATGTACATGGATACTCTCTCAGAACTATTAATTGGATGAAGGATCAGTTGCAAATGCAAGACATGTCTTGACACACTCTAGTAGGGCAGCTGGAGTCAATCTCTGGGGTCTTTTAGAAGATTACTTTAAAGTGTATGTTTATAGAATTAAACACATTGGCTGATACCCTTTTTACATATGATCTTCATCTCCAGAAAAATTAGGTGATCCTGGTAGAGTACCTTGATGGGAAGTTAGTGGGGGTCAGAAAGACCTCTATGGAGGAGTACTGATTTTTCACACAAGAATAGATCTGGATTCTGATGAAATCTAGACTATTTTTAGACCCTATTTTTTTATGTAAAGGATTTTAACTCCTAGAAGCTTGATTCTATTTCTGAAAGATTTTGTTTGTAGCTTACGGATATACACTGACAATTAGGAGACACCACTCTTTGAGAACTGTTCCTTGGGCACCTGATGAGTTATAGGAGTTTTCTGTGGTTTCCTTAGAAATTGAAATTTATATTAATATCCACCAAAGACCAAACAAGGTCACTCGTTTAAATAATTATCGGATAGAAATTTATGTTTTAGGCAAACAATCATTTGAGGATGCTTATAAAAGTCCCTGAATTACTAATCATTAAGTTCTACATCTTGTTTAAAAAATAAAAGAGAAACCTATTTTGCACCACTTTACCTGGAATAACAATATCACCAATCCCAAGCATAGGATAAGGCAATAAACTTGATGTTGCAGACACCTCTTTAACACTACAACTAGACCTTCAATTACCTAATGATAATACAACTTAGAGGATTTTTCCGTTTCTGTAGATCTTCATGGCCACTTGCAAAATATGCATGTATTATCATCCAACTTTTGTGACCACCATCAAGTAGAATATCAAAGGATGAAGTATGTGTTATGGAAAAATCAAGACTTATTCTAACAATTATGCAGAGTTAAATTGTTCAAGATTATTACTAACTGTTGCAATAGAGTAGAGGGTTATGTCTATTCCGATTTTTGAATACTCAAAATCAGTAGTCAAATGGATGAAAGGAACTGGGTTATTCTTACGTAGTAATCTTATTTTTTTAGGTGATGATGTTAAAGCAATTGCAAGAGGATTTAAGTCAATTTCCTTCCAGCATGTGTATATAGAACAAAACACAAAAGATGACAGACTGTCTAGAGAAGGCCACTAGGTGGTTGAGGGTAGAGTACTGTATGAAGACATCAGAGATGGGATTTCTTCACTCTCCTAAGCTAGGTAATACCAGAAGCCGTGCACTATATTTTTCTTGTTGTTAGAGTCTTGAAGATAATATGGTTTTAATGTTTAATTTATATGATGTGGATGATTAAGGATTATGATGTAATATAATCAGAACTATGAATTAATGAGATGTTTGGATAGTTCGACTGAAGAATGAAAAATTAGCTTGAAATGTGGAAGGTTAGAAAATACCTACTTTTTTTGCTACCATGGATAGTCTTTTTTTAAGTAATGGGGAAAGTAGTAAGCTTTAGAAGCTCCTTACAGTGTTCCCTCACAAGTGTTGAAGCACATTCACAATGTGATTTCTTTTCTCTTGGAGTAGAAATGCACATTTTTCCATGGAATAAAAAAAGGAATCAAGAATTAGATGATATGATGTATTAGTTGAGTTGTCTCAAATCAGTGGAAACCTTGTACTTGGAGAAGGTAGAGAAATATTATTGGATCTTATCTAGCATGGAAGGTGGAGAATGGATAACAATTAAGGTTTGGAGCAGATGCGGTGATGGGTTGTGAAAGGGACAACCTTCTTCCTGAAAAATTGATTTTTAATATGAAATCCATTGTAAACTGCACCCTAAATTTATTGGGTAAACCAATGGATTCTACAATATGGAACTAGGGTTGTCTTAATGCTCAGGACATTGGGGTGGAAGGAAGAGGCCTAGCTATGGGGTTCCTACTTGAACGATCTTAAAAAAGAACATATAAAGTTATTGAGTAATCCAGATGAGTTGGTTTTTTAGATAATGAATAAAGCAAGAGGGGACAACTCAACAAAAATAGGTTATGCTAGCCTTCAAGGGCCACCCTCTAAAGACGGAAAGGTGGGAGGAGCTCTGGAAAGTGAAGGCCCCTCTTAAGGGGATGTTATCCATGTTGTTAGCCTTAAATAATACGGTTATAACTTGGGAACTAATGGGAGAACGAAAAAAATTTGGGCCTGGGATTTGTATACATTGCAGAAATAATGAGAACACATCACACCTTTCCTTAGACTGTGCATTTTCGCACCAAGTTTGGACAGAAGTGGAGGAGTGGTTGGGTTGGTAAATTTTTGGAGAAAACCTACCATAGAAGACTGTCTGAAGGACTGGTATACCAGAAGGGACGAGAACCAGATTAGGTAAGTACCTCTATCCATGGTATGGGGCATTTGGTTGGCCAAAATTTAAGGAAAATTTACTCCATCCTTCCGGATTATCACTTAGGTACACTCAATACTTCAATTCTACAAATAACTTCCAAAGCTAAAATTTGTTAGGTGGTTGGAGGAGGTGATCATTGAAAAAATGGGAATTATCTGGTGGGGCATGCCAATTCCCTGGACAAATATGTAGTGCTAGGTGAATTCATCACATTTCAAATGCTCATTACTTATAGGTCAAGGAAAACTTTGGGAGAGGAACAAACAATATGGAAGAATTGACAGCACTATTACTTTTGATCAAAATTTCTATAGACAGAGGCATATTTCATATACATGTACATGGAGACTCTCTCAGAACTATTAATTGGCTGAAGGATCAATTGGATATGCAAGACATCTCTTCACACACTCTAGTAGGGAAGCTAGAGTCAATCTATGGGGTCTTTCAGAAGATTCTTTTAAAGCGTGTGTTCATAGAATTAAACATGTTGGTTGATACCCTTTTTACATATGGTCTTCATATCCAGAAAAATCAGGTGAACCTAGTAGAGTAACTTGATGGGTAGTTAGTGGGGCTCAGATAGACCTCTATGGAGGAGTACTGATTTTTCACACAAGAATAGATCTGCATTCTGATGAAATATGGACTGTTTTTAGACCCTATTTTTTATGTAAAGGATTTTAACTCCTAGAAGCTTTCTTCTACCTTTGAAAGATTATGTTTGTAGCTTACGGATATACACTGACAAGTAGGAGAAACCACTCTTTGAGAACTGTTCCTTGGGCACCTGATGGATTATAGCAGTTTTCTGTGGTTTCTTTAGAAATTGAAATTTATATTAATATCAACCAAAGACCAAACAAGGTCACTTGTTTAAAGAATTATGGGATAGAAATGTATCTTTCAGGAAAACAGTCATTTGACGATGATTATAAAAGTCCTTGAATTACTAATCATCAAGTTCTACATCTTGTTTAAAAAATAAAAGAGAAACCAGTTCTGCACCACTTTACCTAGAATAACAATGTCACCAAGCGCAAGCATAGAATAAGGCAATAAAACTTGATGTTTTAGACATCTCTTTAACACTACAACTAGACCTTGAAGCCCCTAATGATACTAGAACTTAGAGGATTTTTCCGCTTCTACAGATATTCATGGCCACTCGCAAAGTATGCATGTATTATCATCCAACTTTTGTGACCAGGATCAAGTAAAATATCCATGGATGAAGTATGTGTTATGGAAAAATCAAGACTTATTCTAACAATTATGCAATGTTAAATGCTTCAAGATTCTTACTAACAATTGCAACAGAGTAGAATGTTATGTCTATTCTGATTTTTGAATACTCAAAATTAGTAGACAAATGGATGAAAGGAACTGGGGTATTCTTAAGTAGTAATCTTATTTTTTTAGGTGATGATGTTAAAGCAATTGCAAGAGGCTTCGTGTAAATTTCCTTCCAGCATGTGTATACAGAACAAAACACAGAAGCTGATAGACGGTCTAGAGAAGGTCACTAGGTGGTTGAGGGTAGAGCACTGTATGAAGACATCAGAGATGGGATTTCTTCGCTCTCCTAAGCTAGGTAATACTAGAAGCCGTGCACTGTATTTTTCTTGTTACTAGAGACTTGAAGATAATATGGTTTTAATGTTTAGTTTATATGATGTGTATGATTAAGCATTATGATGTAATATAATCATGGCCATGAATTAATGATATCTAGACATTTCGACTGAAGAATGAAAAAATAGCTTGAAATGTGGAAGGTCAGAAAAGACCTACTTTTTTTGCTAACATGGATAGTTTTTTTTTAAGTAATGGGGAAAGTAGTAAGCTTTACAAGCTCCTTACATTGTTCCCTCGCAAGTGTTGAAGCACATTCACAATGTGATTTGGTTTCTCCTGGAGTATAAATGACCATTTTTCCATGGAATAAAAAAGGGAATCAAGAATTAGATGATATGATGTATGAGTTGAGTTGTCTCAAATCAATGGAAATATCGTACTAGGAGAAGGTAGAAAAATATTATTGGCTCTTATCTAGCATGGAAGGCAGAGAATGGATCACAATTAAGGTTTGGAGAAGATGTGGTGATGGGGTGTGAAAGGGAGAACCTTCTTCCTAAAAAAATTATTTTTGATATGCAATCAATTATAAAGCGCACCCTAAATTTATTGGGTAAATCAGTGGATTCTACAATATGGAAGCAGGTTTGGCTTGATGCACAGGACATTGGGGTGTCAAGAATTGGCCCAGCTATGTGGTTCCTACTTGAATGATGTTAAAAAGGCACATATAAACTTATCTGGTAATCCAGATGAGTTGGTTTTTTAGATAATTAATAAAGCAAGGGGGGACTACTCAACAAAAATAGGTTATGATGGTCTTCAGGGGCCACCCCCTGAAGAGAGAAAATGGTGGTGGGGGGAACTCTAGAAAGTCAAGGACCCTCTTAAGGGGATGTTATCCATGTTGTTAGCCTTAAATAATATGGTTCTAAATTGGGAACTGATGGGAAAAAGAAACAAAGTTGGGCCTGGGATTTGTATACTTTGCAGAAATAATGAGAACACATCACGCCTTTTCTTAGACTATGCATTTTCACACCAAGTTTGGACAGAAGTGGAGGAGTTGTTGGGTTGCTAAATTTGTGGATCAAACCTGTCATAGAAGACTGTATCAAGGAGTGGTTTACCAAAAGGGACTAGAAGGACATTATGAAAGTACCTCTGTCTGTGGTATGGGGCATTTGGTTGGCCAACTTTTAAGGAAAAGTTACTCCATCCTTCCGGATTATCACTCAGGTATACTCAATACTTCAATTCTACAAATAAATTCTGAAGCTAAAACTTGTTAGGTGGTTGGAGGAGGTGATCATTGACAAAATGGGAATTATTTGGTGGGGCAGGCTAAGGCCCTAGCCAAATATGTAGTGATGGGTGCATCCACCACATTTCAAATGCGTATTACTTACAGGTCAAGGAAAACATGGGGAGAGAAGCAAACAATGTGGAGGAATTTACAACACTATTACTTTTGATCAAAACTACTATAGACAGAGGAATATTTCAGATACATGTACATGGAGACTCTCTCAGAACTACTAATTAGATGAAGGATCCATTGCAGATGTAAGACATCCCTTGACACACTCTAGCATGGAAGCTGGAGTCAATCTCTGGTGTCTTTCAGAAATCTTTGGGGTCTTTCAAAAATCTCTGGGGTCTTTCAGAAGATTACTTTAAAGCGTGTGTTTATAGAATTAAACATGATAGCTGATACCCTTTTTACATATGGTCTTCATCTCTAGAAAAATTAGGTGAACCTGGTAGAGTACCTTAATGGGCAGTTAGTGGGGGTCAGACAGACCTATATGGAGGAGTACTAATTTTTCACACAAGAATAGATCTACATTCTGATGAAATATGGACTATTTTTAGACCCTATTTTTTATGTAAAGGATTTTAACTCCTATAATCTTGATTCTACCTCTGAAAGATTATGTTTGTAGATTACAGATATAAACTGACAAGTAGGAGACACCAATCTTTGAGAACTATGGCTTGGTAACCTAATGAGTTATAGCAGTTTTCTGTGGTTTCTTTAGAAGTTGAAATTTATATTAATATCCACCAAAGATGAAACAAGGTCACTTGTTTAAAGAATTCTAGCATAGAAATTTATGTTTCAGGCAAAATAGTCATTTGAGGATGCTTATAAAAGTCCCTGAATTACTAATCATCGAGTTCTACATCTTGTTTAAAAAATAAAAGAGAAACCAGTTTTGCACCACTTTACCTGGAATAACAATATCACCAAGCCCAAGCATAGAATAAGGCTAGGCTGCATCTGCTGTGGGAAATAGTAGTTGCAACAAAGTTCCAAGCATAAAACTAATATTTAAATCAGAAGAGATTTCAAAGCTTAAAATCCATTACATGATGCTCTCTCTACCCAAAATTAAATTTATCTGAAAACGAATAAGAAAGGCGAGAAAAACATGGAAACTAAGAGAATATGAACTAACCTTAATGGGAATGTCAAAGGACTTGGCTACACTAACAATTAGAGAAGTGAATAAGACCAATAAAATATCATAGAGAAAGAGTCATGCCTGAAAATACACACAAACAACAACTAAGTCATCTCATAAGGACGACATGAAAAATTGTTTAAAGCTAATATCATTTTCCAACCTCACTACCACAAGATGCACTTCAAAGTTTTGTAATATAGCTGTCACAACAATATTTCAATTAGGTACCCCAGATTGGTGGACCAATGTTATTAATTAAAACTTCAAAAATTCAGTAAATCGTAGTCGTGGAAAATTATCATTTTATTGCCATTTATGAATTATGTGGATAGTTTTAAAAGTATCACTACTTACAAGTTACAAAAGTTTTTTATATCATTTTTCCTTTTCAGGTGTGCAACCACCCTGGCAGCTATTGCAATATTGAATTTCGTGTTCAAATAAAACACCACTAAATATTAAATGCCAAAAATTTAAATGGCAATCACTAAAAGTGATGAACAATATAGGATTAAAGAAGTTACCAAGAGGATAGCACTAGTTTTGAAGGATTCAAGAGACAACATATCAATGCCCTGCACAAAATAGGAACACAACATAATCACGAATCTCTAAAACAATTCAGTCAAGTTTCGGTAGAGAAAATGGTCAAGACAGGTTTCATTCAGCAAGGCGGCCCAAGATCAAAACCCGTTGCTCCTGGGAGGAAACATCTAAATCCAATCATGCTAAGGGTTGGTGCATCCCAGGCCAGGTGCAATCCATGGCTCATTTTGAGGGCTTATATTCCCCTGGGTTGTGGTTTCTCAGACCAAAGGCTGGCCCAGCAAGTCAAATGCATTTGCAGCAAAAAAAAAAAAAAAAATCTCTGAAACAATTTCAAAATAAAAACTCAAAAGCTACTAAGGAAGAAAGGTAATAAAAGCTTGCCAAATGCCACTATAATAATGCAGGCATGCTTAGAAATTGTCATTTAAAATTCTGTTATCTAGTGATTTATGTATAATTCACCCAATTGATTATGATACTTTAATTTTCACTCACCCAAAAGACTGATACAGTAACTAAGAAACCCAACTTTACAGCAGTGGCTGGGGGAGGAGGAAATATCATCAAGCAAGGACTGAGGAAGCACCCACCCATTAACCTGTGGTAAGAATAATAAAGCCATCCAAAATAGCATTATTATCCTTACCACCCATCTATTTTATGTGTGTGTAGCCCAGAATCAACCCAAGTGGTTTGACTTTCCATGTCGAAGCCATCTTGGCCAAGGAGGTCACAATGTTGAATCGACCTGGATCCCTCAAGGATAGGAATACATGTTGTATACTGGTGGCATTAACCCCAGGCACCATCCATGAAATGTGAGTAAGTTCCTAGAAGGTTTCTCCGAGGAAGTTTTCCAATATGTGTGTGTGTGTGTGTGTGTGTGTGTGTGTGTGTGTGTGTGTGTGTGTGTGTGTGTGTGTGTGTGTGTGTGTGTTGGTGTGTATGTATATATATCACCAGCACATCTTCACAGATACTTGTTCTCAATGCATATATTTTAGAATAGTAATGAATCTACAAACTAAACACATTATATTGCTTTCATGCATTGACCATATTTGAATTAAATATCATCTCTCAAGTATTAACTTGCAAAATCCTGTTATCAATGAAATTAGAAACCCTAAATTAAACCATGAAAAATTCACACCATTTTTAATACCAACAGTCACATAAGCGTTGTTTAAACATGTTGTGCTATACAAACCTGTATACAAAATGCCAATCCAAAACGTTGTTTGTTTACCAGTGTTTCTTCAATGCATACCATGTGCAAAAAAAAGTCCCAGGGATAGCAGCCACAAGCTGTGACTTGCTGAACTCCACCTCCACAACTGTGAGAACCAGCATTAAACAGGATATTAGTTGGCTAAAAACTATATGCATCATACAAATAGAAAACATGCCACAAGTTCATCATTGTTACAAAAAAAAAGATTCTAGTTATTTCTTTGAATTTAACATTATAAAGAGTAAAATAATTGATGAAATCAGCAATTAAGGTCCCACCTCACTCTCTTGTATTTACAATCAAAGCAGCACATTCCATAAAAGAATGAATCCAATGTAGGACGAAACAATTTGGCTCGATAATTAGACCCTTTTACAATATACAAGTTTCTGACAGTTCCATGAATACCAAGCATCCCTATTCTCTGTTCCAGAGTTGACACAGATGGGTTTTCAACTGCATTTTGTGATGTGCCAGAGTTGGCACAAATGGGTGTTCAACTGCATTTTGTGATATTCAAGAACTTTAGATGTAGAAGCATATTGACTGCTGGTCATTGTCAATGTTTTTACTAGTTAGAGCCTGTAGATATAGGATTTTAGCCTTTTTAACCACATCCTGCTACCATTCATACAACTCATACAATATCAAAGCATTATATCAATGTGATTACTTACTATCCTAGATCCATCTTAACCAATATCGATCAAGCACTAAAAAGGATCAACTCAGTTGAACTTAGAACTCAGAGCTTAAGGAAATATAGAGATGAATATAGTTAAGATATTTCTAGTTGCATTGTAACAATTTTCTATGTAAATCTCACATAATGATATATATAGTTTCTCTCTATATTAGTATATGGTAGTATTTCTATTTATATAGAAATCTGCCATATCTCTCTTTTTATCTTCATTTAGCAGTTCTTATTTATGTGTAAATATCATCTATCTTTCTATAGTAAGATAGATCATTTATTTATATTTGTATATATTTTCCATCACATAGCCCCAAGGGTTGGCTCAAGCGGTCATGAGCCAAACATCAGTGAGATATCTTCACCCAAGTTGGAGAGGTCACCGGTTCAACTCTCTTGATCCCCTTGGGGTTAGGCTCATGATAGAATCCACGTGGAAAAACTAATCCAAGCTCCATGAAAAGAACAACAAGATCAAGACCCTACATGAAAAACTGAACAAGGAAAGCATCATCAATTTAAAGTTTGAGAAAAATACATCAGACTTGAATAATCTCTTAGGGAAGCAAAGAGATTCAAGTGACAAAAGAGGAATTGGTTTTGGACGTTATATTGATAAAGGAGAAGACTCCAAGTCACATTGAAGAGAAGATAAGAAGAAAAGACATAATTCAAGATACAATGATGTTGGCAATTGACAAAGAAGGAATGAGATGCAAGGATGGACCAAGCAGCAAAAGTGGACCAAACATGAAATAAAAAGGACTTCATCTCAAATGTCTCCATCTCAAGGAATATCAGCTACTCAAAGGTAGTCAAATATTTTTTACGGCTGTTGTTACACCTGGAACAATTATGGTCACAAGGCTATCCACTGCAAAGTTTATTTTAGGTATGCTCCAGCAAGAAATAGAGGTATGAATTCCTTCAAGTTTCAATATTATAATTGTCAGGGTTTTGATCATATTGCAAAAGATTGTAAGAAACAAGTATTTACAAAAATATGGAGAAATAAATCCGTTGATTCAATCAACATGAAACTCAGATATCTTGTACATAACAATACAAAAGTATGGAAGCAGAGGTCAATGGAAAAACCTAGTACTGAAGTAGTCCAAGATAACAAGAGTAAGGACAAGGAGCTAGACGATGAAGATCATGAAAGATCTTCCATCTTATTTTGATTGATTATTTTTTAAATGACTGATGGGAGCTTCAGATATAGATGTTTGCCGCTTGAGCAGATTCCTGTTGATGAAAATTTTATGCCTTTCAGATGTGATATTAAATGGATTTGGTGCAGTAGTGAATGCTTTAAAGTCAAACCATACTTGATGCATATTTGTAGTATCATCAAGTGGAAGCTAAATAACTAGAGTGCAAAGACAACAAGCTGCAGATGTCTCTCTTTATTACAGCCTTGAACAAGTAAGATTATACATGCAGATAGTCCTATATGGCAGCTTTTGAAGTAATTTCTCAACAAAAAAATTCAGCAATCTCTTCAGTTTTGAAGGGTTGATACCAACAACATGATTAAAATCATACCAATAGAACCAACAGAATAGTTATGGATAAATGTAAATATCAGATGAAGAATAAATCCATGGCATCCACATGTAACTATTTTTTAGCACTTGTGATCAGTCTATGAAAAATACTTTGTGATGGTACCTATGAAATATAGCAGCTAAATTTAGGAGGAAAATTATTCAAGTAGTAGACTGTTATTAAGCCACAAAATAATCAAGGTTTATTCCACGTCTGAATGCATCCTTGTGCCTACTTGGTATACTTGGTAGATTTAAGCCACAAAACAATCAAGGTTTATTCCACGCTTGATTCTAATCTGAGTCATAACCAATATGTCTATTTTTTGTTTGTTCAAATGCAAGGATGACCTGGAAAGATAAAACTAAGAATTCGAAGAAAGAAATCACACTCCTACCATACATGGGTTATTTCATAGAAAAATTAAATATATGAGATAATACATGTACATTCAATCTAATTACAGACTCGATGTACCAAGAAACCATAGTCTAACTTCTATAGACATAGAGACAAGTTTATTGTAAGAGACATATTGCACTTCAGTGCTTATTAAATATTTTTAGTAAGAAAGGAAAAGATGAGAAATTTAAAGGAGAAACAACCCACTTGCAATAGCTAGCAAATCCGACGAAAACCCTATTGAGGCATTTCCCGCTATTAGTTTTCTCGACAGCTTCATTGCTCTTTTTCTCTCCTATATTTTGAGTAGCATTAGCAGCACAAGTCCTAATGCTGCAAATACTCCCACAACTCCATCCACAATTCCCAACACAATAGATATCTTGATAGTTCTTGATAATTTTTATGACCTTCGAGGATTAACTCTAAAAGCTGCAACATTTTTGCAATATTAAGGTGGGTGCTAGTGTTGTAGTTCAGTAACCAAGCAATTATCATAAAAACTAATAATTCTCTTTTGGATTAAAAGGAAATAAAGGCATGGGCGCAACTTTCCAGTCAAAACATTCAAAGAGAGATCAACAAGACTGTTGCAAGTGATATTTTGAGAAAAGACCCACTAAATGAATTCGCTGGTAAGTTCAAGTAGGAAATGTTGGGCAACTAAAATAACAAATGTGGAGGAGACCAAATAAATTCATTCGAAGATAGGTCAAGCCAATTTATATCTAGTCTCTCTTCTTGTTCTGAATGACCCTAGGGATGATCCACTTAGATTACTCATAGGGAATATAAGTCCTTCCTTCAACATTCTATAAAGCTCTAGTTAAGCCTTGTCTTTGATTCTTGGATTTAATCTATCTGGCCTCTTCTTGAGAGGCTTTGCATCAGGTTTCAAATGGATTTTCATTTGGCCTCTTCTTGAGAGGCTTTGTATTAGGTTTAATTGGATTTTCATTTGTCTTAGTGAGTATATATTCTTTTCAGTTCTAAGAAGTATTAATTATATATTAATTATATAGGATAAGATTATTTCAAAGATATATAATTATTTCTATAAACAACATTTTGAAGTTTTCTCAAAATTTTTGTGCAAATCCTTGATATGATCCAACCATTCCTTTTATGCATCAACATTAATTTATTTAAAATAGGTTGTGCTACTCTTTTATTTCACTTAAAGTCCCATTCTAGCTGATTGAATTAACTACCCATTTCCCTTGGACATGGGCATTGCTTAGTTTTGAGACTGTAAGCATCTGCAACCATTAACCCGCTTTACCTGACTTTGCAATTTGAAAGGCCTTCGAGTATGTAATTGTTATCTATAATGCCAATTGGTACAATAAAATTAGTTTAATTTTAGTGATATCTTATATATCTTGGCATTCTCAAACGATTGGAAGAATGGAATTCACGAGGTCAAATCGTTCTTCAAAAGACCCAAGAGATCAAGTCACATAGAGGTAAAAGGATATATACATATATGTATATGTATGAAATATAAAGTGGTTACTCACCTTGAATAAATATTGTTCTGTAAATTCTAATAGTAGTTTTGCTGAAGTCTCTGTTGGTTTTCATTGAATAGGGCCGCATGTTACCGCGGTGTAACTTGAATAGGGCCAAGGTCCATCTCCCCATTGCAGCTTAATGATTTTTTGTATTGTTTTGAAGAAACCCTATAAGTGGCCATGAAATATTCTGACTTTTTCATCGATGAAACTTCAAATGCATTAGAAGGTCCTGCCATTACATGATCATAAGAACCACATGCATTAATACTAGCAATTGAAGAACATCAGTCATATCTAATACATCATATGACCCCATTAAAATGCTAATAAATTAGAGGAACCATATATATTACCCGCAGGCTTATCAGTTGTCTTCAGTGTTAGATACATCTACATCCAAAGAAAGAAGAGTGCAATAGCCAATATCAGTACTGATCAGTAATAACTTTTTATCTTCATATTCTACAAGAGTACCTTACATCATAAAGTCTTTTTTTACCTCCATAAAATGATTGAAAAATAGTTGATTAGCATCGATATCTATCAAAACAAATTTTAATCAAATCTACTCGTCCATTGAAAAGGTCAAAGCATATATTTGTTACGCAGTAGATCAGGACTATCTACAGCTCAAAAAAGTGGAGGGGTGCCTATTGTCAATAAGCACGAAGTGCATTTTTCTTCTGTAGATACATTTTTTCTCAGCTAAAGATAAATAATATGTTAACAATTAGCAAAGACATTAGTCCCAGTACTGGGGTCTTTGCAGGTTATGTGCAAACATTTGTCATTTCACAGAGCTCTGTTTTTTATTCTCATATTTTTCACTATTTTCGTACTCTATCTGAATTGATCACGGGAATATGTCTTGGAATCTTCAATGAATCATAATCTAAAAAGATAATTATAGATATAAGCTACTCCATAGACTAAAATAAGTTTATGAAGTTCACTGTCTTAATGAGGAAGGAGGTCACTTCTAGGCTTTGGTTACTGTTGTGACACTCAGGATCAATACCCATTTCTATTTATGTAATTTGTTTGTGCTTCTCATTTTTATACATCAGATTATTTAAGCCCTAGAACTAATGCATCTGGAATCACAAGTTTGAAAACATTTTTCTCCTAGGTTAATAATTAAAGTAGGAATAATGCATAAAGGATAATTGGTGAAATGACCCAAGATCAAAGATTAGGAACATGAAACCTGAATTTTTTTTTTCTCAAGACAAGTTTGACAACTTGTTTATCTTCCAGAATTGGGAACATGAGTCCAAGACTAATGCCCTGCAAATCAAGTTCTTGCAAGTTTGTCAAGAAGCACATATCTAGTAGATCCCCAAACAACTAATTTCCTGAAAGTTGTAACACGGATTCTTTGCAATGTACTCAGGGAGTTGGACAGAGGACCACTTAATGAGTTGTTCTTGAAGCTCATAAAGGTTAAACCATGGAGGGAACTTATCCATTTAGGCAGTGTGTCATTCAACATATTATTGTTCAGTATTAAGGTCTAGAGATTTCTCTGAAGAGAAAGCTCCTGTGAAAATTTTCCATGGAAAAAGTTTGAAGTACTATCTAGTATTATAAGAGAGGAAAATCGACCTAGTATCATTGCTGATAGAGGACCCCAAAATCCTAGAGACACCAGAAAGAGAAATTTAAGGTTTGAAAGCATGTAAAGGGTAGTTTAAAATGAATATATTGAAATAGAAAACGTACTATTACCCTTATTGGGAGAGCCCTTGTCACCAACAATTTTTAGTTGTATTCGCATATTCATAGAATACAATGATAAGAACCAACATAAGAACCATTAGATGAAATATAGTGCAACTTGGATTTTAAAGAAATATAGTCATTTGGACTAATGCAGATCTAAATCTAAGTTCAGCTGGATCAATGAATTCACCTAAAGATGGGGGTACTTTCACATTTTTGTTTGTACATTTTCCCTCGGAAGATGACGCATTGGTCTTATTAATGCCAATCATCTCCTTCATCATAGCATGATTGCTAGAATCATTAGAAATATAAAGTTGTTGGTGGTCCTCGAGGACAGGGAGTTGTGGACACCATGACTGGCTTATTTTACCACAGGATCCCTACCATGGATTTATGGGACAAAAATCCACACATAATAACTCAAATCCTAAGTTAGTCACATGGAAAACAAATACCAAAAAATTGTAGGGAAGATAAGAATATACCTCGAATCGCTGCATCGAATCACTGCATAGAAATGGATAATGCATTAATCATAATCCCTATGTATAAATGGTGTATTCCCTAGATGAATTAGGAACCCCTGTTTTTGAAAACCCAAAACATCGAAATCATATAAATGGCGTATTCCCTGGCTGACTTAGGAACCCCTATTTTTGAAAACCCAAAACATCGAAATCATATTTTATGCTTGTGAAATTGTGTAATGTTGTGGCCTAATCAATGCAACAATAGAATTATTTAGGTTGGTTGCTTCTGCATCATTTACATAACCCGACCTTGTCTCTACCAATCTGACACCCACTTTTCCATCCAACCCAGTTTATTTCTTCTTCCTTCTTCTTCTGGATGCTTGTTGTGTGTTTGTTTTAGAGAAGGTTGTGTGTTTTTTTTAGAGAAGGAGGACAGAGAAGGTGAAGGGATGAAATGTGAGGAAATGATGAACAAATGAAATAATATTTTAGGTGGTGAGCCATACGAAATGGGTAATTAATTGAAGATATAAGTATTTTGAGATATTTGGATTTCCTTCAACTTAATTACCGCCTATGTGGCCATATACCTCCTCCTCCTATTTTAGGATTTTGGGCGGTGGATAGTGAATGGGTTTCTCAAGCATCAAGGAAAAAACATAATTAAAATTTGGCGCAGTGGAGCTAAGATGGAAGATATAAATATAGATAAAAATAAAAGATATTAGATGGGGCATAGGTTTCGGGGTAAAAAGAAAAGGAAAGGGTATTGTTTCATTAATATTAAAAAATTTGATAGTGTATTTATTTATCTCAAATAAAAAATGAAAACTTGCAATTTAAATAATTAAATTTTACAATTTTATAAAATTACAAATTACAAATAAACTTGGAGATCCATTTTCATTGAAACGCCTTCCTTCTACAATTTTATCGTTTAAAACTTGCACCCATAAATCCATTAAATTTTTTTACCCAATTTATAAAGAAAATTTACCAAAAACAAAGAACAAAATGCTCCGTCGAATGAAATTGTTTTCATCTTACTGGGACGACTTTTCATTTCAAAGGTCATCTCATACGTTTCAACCTAGAAAATGTAAAAATTATGACAACATCTAATTCATGCCATTGATAGGGCCATTAACATTGGAGATTCACTAAAAGTTAAAATGTCTTCCTTGGCTAATAAAGTAAACAATATGTAAAATAATGTACAACACAGTTTCAACATTTGTATTTGTGACACATATTTAATATTTAATGTTCAACATGATGATTAAACTTTTCATAATGAGTACCACTCTATACTACCTAGCGGCGCAAATTTGATTCCTGCATTAATGTGGGGTTGTGACACATGAGGGGGTCTACAATTTACTAAATTCTAACACTGCATATGGATTCAAAGACCCCCTATGGATTCAGAGACCCCTTATAATGGAAATTTTAAATTTTGACAATGAATTTCTACAATTTACTAAATTCTGACACTGCAGATGGATTCAGAGACAGAATTTAGTAAATTATACAAATTCATTGTCAAAATTGCAATTTTCCATTGCTGGAGTGACATAACTATAAATGACCAATTGTTATGTGGTCATTTTTAGTCTAGATATCACATGACCAAATTTGGTCATTTATCTTGGTCTTTTTAGTTTAGTATTTATCATGTGACCAAAAGTGGTCATTTATCTTGGTCTTTTTTAGTTAGCTCACTTAAATTTATCAATTTTGGTCATAATTTATCCCTTGAAAAAAAACTTTGGTGACCAAATTTTTTTGTCTCCTAGTCACTAATCTCTCATTTTCCACTAGTGCATTATCTTTCTTGACCTCTACATTAGGTACCTATTGAGTGGGGATGGGAAGTATTTGCTCATCCAAATGAATGTCGACGATTTCTTGAATCTTCCCTCTTCTTTTCCTTTTTATTTTCAGCTTCTTCCAGTCTAAGCTACGTACATTACCCATTGAAATCCACACAAACTTGTACAAAACCTATGGATTTGTGTAAGAAATGATCAAATTGTAGGTTGGACAGTTCTTTGTGCATGAGTTCAGAAGAATTATATCTTTTGATACAGTAAACATGGCCCACGGCCTGCAACCCAATAATTTTTATACAACACATATCCGATATGCGATATAACACATGCCATTTTATCGCATATGCGATATGAATACACTTCTTTTTACTTAACAGGCTGTTTCTATTACATGATCGCTGAATCGCATAAGCGATTTAGTGCATACCAAATATTAACATTTGATAACCTTATAATGGAACCCATACCCATGGTTAAGACCTCCAAACCTATCCTTCGACAATGGTAGTGTCTTCATAACTATCTCTTGTCTGGAAATATTCATAATGATTCCTATCTGAACATGGTCAATGCCTCCTGAAGAATCTTGAGTGCATAAAATAGTCTCATGGCACATATATCCCATATTAAGGCTAAGTATCCCATTTAAAGGCCATGTGTATTGCTTTAAGACGTGTTAATGTTACATTATTGTCCCATTACCATGGTTAAGACCCTTAGACCCATCTTTAGTGCATAAAAACTCATAATGACACCCATATCCCACTAAAGGCCAAATATTCCATCTATAAGGCATGTGTGTTCATTTAGGGACTTATTGTCTTATCTTCAATGAATATAGTCAATATCCAGAGACCCATCACTGCAATCCAAAACCCTATAATGGCACCCTTATCTCATTATAATACCATTTAGACTCTTAATATTCCATCCAGATGGTCTATAGGGTGTCTCATGGCCCAAAATTACATTGGTTAAGTGATGGGAGGGGATTCAAAGGAGGGAGAGGAAGGTGTAGACGGAATCATGGGAGGGAGGGATGGGTATGGGACATATATGGGGGGGATGAAGGGAGGAGAAATATAAGGGGAAGCAGGGGATGGAGGGAGGACAAATATAAAGGGAAGGGATTGGTGGGAGGGTAATGAATATAAGTGGGAGGGAGGGTCCTAAGGTCTTAGCCATTGTCAAGGGATGAAACCTCTACTTTAGGCCCTAAATGAAGCTTCTTAGGCATCTAGGACCACCAATAACACCTTAAACCACCATATGTTAGCTCTTGAGGCCATTCTTAGCTCTGTGTGTGGGAATTGACACCATTAGATTTTTTTAATAACTAAGGATGGGTTTAGAGACCACCACATGTGACCTCTCTAAGGGGTCTTCGTCCTTAGATTAGGGATATGCGATTGATTGGTGATTTTATTTACAGTAGTTATGGGTAATATGTTGATCCCTTGAGCTTTTGTTCTTGAATATAGTGAATTTATTATATAAATGATGTCGAAAGGGTGTTTTCAAAGTAATGGGAGTGATTTTCTTTTCATGTGACGCTTTTTCATCGATGTCTATAAACGCATGGTCCATAGAATAGAACAGATCATCTGGTACCAGAAATATTCAAACAAGTGTGTGGCCATCAGTGTAATGAGTGTTTATATGTGTATTAAATATTTCAACGATTTTCAAGATTTAGTAATGATATTTCACTCATTTTCAAGATTTAGTAATTAGTATTTATATAAGACATTTGATACTCCATATAGCGTGGCCCCTCCGACATCACATCTATAAAATTTGAAAGACAAAGGATTTTTTAGAGTCCACGGAACCCAATGCTTTCTTCTTTCTTGATAGTAGCTGTCAATTTCAATTATTCATGGAACTCGTGTCCAGGATTTTGACGTGTCAGCTCATGTAATAGGAATCCATGAACATGAAAAACAACTCAAATGACAAGCCATGACCTCTTGAAGTTACCGTGTCCTTCGTAATGGTACCAACACATCCACTATGTTAGGGCCCCGAGACCCATAACTATTGTAAACAAAATCACCAATCAATTGCATATCCATAATCTAAGGCCAAATACCCCCTAGAGAGGTCATGTGTGGTGGCTTGATACATTATTCTTTCCTCTAGATCCTTGGAAGCTTCCTTTAGTGTCTACGACCTGGGTTTCACGATCTCTCAACTATGTCAAAGGTCTCTAGACCCATCATTAGTGATTAAAACAACCTAATGGTGTCAATGCCCACACAAAAAGCTAAGAATGGCCTCAAGAGGTAACATATGGTGTTTTACGGTGTTATTGGTGGTCCTAGATGCCTAGAAGCTTTAGTTAGGGCCTAAAGTAGAGTTTTTATCCCTTGACAATGTCTAAGACCCTAGGGCCCTCCCTCACACTTATATTTATTCTCCTCCCACCAATCCCTTCCCTTTATATTTTTCCTCCCTCCATCCCCCCTCATATATCTCCCATGCCCATCCCTCCCTTCCCCTTATACTTCTCCTCCCTTCATCCCCCCCATACATGTCCCCTACCCATCCCTCCCTCCCATGATTCCCTCTACACCTTCTACTCCCTCCTTTGATTCCCCCCCTCTTAACAATGTAATTTTGGGCCATGAGCCACCCCATAGACTGTCTGGATGGAATATTGGGAGTCTAAATGGTATTATAATGGGATAAGGGTGCCATTACTCTTTTTTACTTTCGTATCAAATTAGTTAAGAAAAAATTCACATGTGATATGAATCGGACATGCGATATGAATCGCATATGCGATATGAATTGCATATGCGATGTAGCGCATATGTGATATGATTAAGCTATAACGCATATGTGTTATAACACATATGCATGTTTTAAAAATTTTAAAACTCAGAGGGAATAAGGTTTGGAATTATGTTCGAAATTAGCTTCGGACTACCAAACCTATTGGCTAGGACAAAAAAACCAGGGCTATTGCCTGTCTTTTAGAATTCTATCAATATGCTCAATTTCGATGGTGTGTTTTGTTTTGACAAAAACATTATTTTTTTATGAAAATTTTGAATATTGTAGAGTACGATCTTATGATTTTGAATACATAATTTTTTCCTTCAAATATATGTTTTAATTATTTATTATTATTTTTCTAAATGACACACGTTAGTTTTCAAAAATAGATACATCGATTGTTTTTTATATAAATTTTGATTTCCTTCACCATTTGCCAAGAAAACTATATGGTGCAGTATAAGAGAGCGATGTCTACAATATTATTATATATAGAAATCAAGGATTTCATTATTTTTTTCCTCTAAAGTGTTGCACCCGCACAGAACATTTTCATTTCGAGCTTTTCTCACTTCAATAATTAATAAAAAAAATAATTCAAGAAACAATATGAATAAATAGTGTTGCACTAGGTCCATATGTCCCTTACATGAATGCAATATTTAAAAGAAAATTGACATCATTTACCTCATATATTGTTGCACCCGCACAAGTATATAGCTTATGATGTGTTGAAATTTTGAAAACCCAATTTCACGGAAACTAATTTTAAAATCATTTACACACATTATTTCTGCATAAATGTTATATATTATGAAATATGATTCAATTACCTATCTTTTGTCCTTTTACTTCATCTTCAAATACATTAGCGAAATACCCCTAATTCTCACCTAAAGTGAGAGGTTCCATGTTTTTCCAATATTATGTGGCATCTAAAGCGTCTTTAAAGGAGTCCATGATTGTGAGTCAGCCCATATATATTCCTAACACCTAACCCCCAATATCTCTCTCTCTCTGAACCCCTAACCACTAATCTCTCTCTCTCTCTCTCTCTCTCTCTCTCTCTATATATATATATATATATATATATATATCTATATATGTAAAACCCTTAACCCCTAATCTCTCTCTCTCTCTCTCTCTCTCTCTCTCTCTCTAAACTTAAAAACACATTATACAGCCTCACGAGAACTTTATACTCACGATGAAACTCTAGCCCTAAAAAACATTTTTTATGTCAAAAACATCAAATCAACCTTCAAATCGAAAAGCAATGCTACTAGTAGCACTATTTTTTATTTCAAGTATAAAAATACAATCATTGCCTTAAAAACCCATATTGTTGCTAACACAAGCCTTAAAATCAACATTGAATAGAAAACTAATGCTTCTAATAGTACATTATTTTTTTTCAAAGGCTAAAATTATAACGTGTTTGAAAACATAGACTTAACAATGAGCATCATTGGTAGAAAAGTATTAAAATCAACTTCTATATTGAAAAAAAAAACTAATATTGCAACATTTTTTAAACCTTGGCCTTGAAAATAAATCCTCCCCTCTTCATTGCTATCACTCCCCCTCTCCCCTAAGTAATACATTAAGTATTATGTATTTTAGACATCGAAATGTTTATATAATTCATAAACACCAAAAATATTTTTGGGAAAAATATTAATTTTTATTTAACCTTTTAGAAATGCCTTTTATTATTATTTTTTTTCGATGGAAAAAAAATTGTAAGCTTTTATATAAAAGTAAAAGGTTACATCTTCAGATGAATCAATACCTATAGTATTATCCATTTACAAAAATGTTTATAGACTTCAACATGTAAAAGGTTACATTCTTCATATGGAGCAATACAATATAATATTGTCCATTTTTTAAATTTGTTTCATGTATCATTCAACAAAAAAACTTCCTTGACCAAGATTCAATGTCATAACATATATATACATTTTCACTTCATATCTTCACAGGCTATCATAGTCAACCAGATCCTTGTACCAAGGCATCTCAAAAACTTGCATAGTCTTCAAATGAACTGTGTAGAGAGATATACTCCATATCATATTTATCATCAAAAAAGGTTAACCATCATAAAAAAAGGTTAACTATCTATTAAAAAAAATGAGCTAAAAGACATATTAGTCTTAGTAATTTCAGAAAATTAATGATCAATAATATGCCAAAAGCCTTCCTGAACAACAATGCCTCTTATATAAAGACACTAAGTACAAGTATATGTTTATGTCATGCTACATAATAATTTATTAAAAATATAATGTTTCATTAGTTTTCAAATACATTTATAAGTTAAAAGTTATATAAAATTTTATGCATTAAATTTTTTTTATAAATTTTAAAATTTAAGCCAAACTAATATTTCATATTTTACTAATATTCCATATTTTACATGTTTACTTGAAGTTATTTATTTTTAAATAACTTTTTAAATAACTTTTTATAACTTTTTTTAAAATTTTATAATGTTTAAAATACATGTACTTTGTGATTATATATATAAAGTGTTTTTAACCATTTTTTTATTGTAAATTTGATACCCATTATGGTTTATTCTTAAGTTTTTACCGTCTTTTTATAAATTAAATACAATTTGAAAAGTTAAAAATATAAATTGTTGAGAAAAGATACATCGTTGTTATTTAAAAGATAATATAAGAAAAACACACTTCATGACACCATCATATGACATATTTGTTCTTAAAAGTTTTACATATTTCACAATGAGGAATTTTCATGGTGGAGTGAGAAAAATCTAAACCAAAAATATCGAGAGTTACATTTTTTTTCACACCAAAATATAACTTTATATATATTCAAAAGTTATGTCATAATTACAAAAATATCCATATTTTTAGTTAAAAATATATTTGTCTAGATACTCTAACAATAAACTTTTATTCATTTTTCTTCATACTTTCACTCCCCTACCAACTGCATAATATTAGGATTATATAACTTACTAAAACCTTGAAATATTAAAGTTTGCTAATAACCAGAAAGTTAAACTATACTCAATAAACCACGCTTAATACTAGTTCCCTCTAGGATTAATTCCCATGCGATGTTCTCCATATCTTCCTTTAATGCAAGCTTGGAGAAAATACCAGCCTCAGTATTCAGCTCGTTATAGATATGGCTGAATGTTATCATAGGAAAGTTAGTGATAATGTCCTTAGTCCATCTGGCCCAATGCTGCAACTCCAAATTGTGCAATGAGTGCACGTCCTTTGCCTCATCTATAATAGCTTTAGAGTCCCCAAGTATGGAAATAGAAAGAAAGTATTTTTTCCAGGAAAAATATAACAATCCATAAAGAGCCACAAGCTCAACCTTTGTATTTGTTCCACTTCCTACCCCCATCTTCAACCTATATGATAGATTATGCATGATGCTTATCACATTACCTGCCTCGCATATACCATTATACTGCATGCCATCGAAGAACCCAATTACACCATTATGTTCCACACTTCGGTACTTTATGATTCTACTACTTTCTTTCCTTTGTAGCGAACTGTTAGCATTCAACCATCTGAGGGATTTTTATTCCAGCTATGTTTGAATCTGTAGTAACCTCCTGGGAAATGCACATATTTCTCTCTCTCCAAACTGCCCAAAATACTGCTTGGATTATATCTATGGTCATGTGATTCTTCTTGATGCAATGCGTTATATTTGAATTCAGACAGTGATTATCCCATTTGAACGACAATGACAACTGCGAGCCCACCCAATCCCAAACATTCTGAAAGAAAATACAATTACCAAACATATGCAAGATTGATTCCCTATCCGAATGACAAAGGAAACACCACCTAGGCCCATTAAAACCAAGTTTTTGTAGCACATCCCATGTCAGTATATTATTGTTGATACATAACCACCCAAAACATTTAATCTTCAAGGAAATCTTCCCATCCCATATAGAGTGAAGAATTCCATCCACTTCTCTTGCAAGGAAACAATTTTCCAAAAATGGGTAGATAAGCCTCATCGTTACCTTTCCCGAATCCATGTCTTGATCCGAGACTAGCAAATGAACCTTCTCTGATAAAAATATACCTACAGATGTTAAATGTTTAACAAAAAATATCCCACTCATCTTCCAGCTCTTCACAAATGTTGAGTTCCACAAATTTTAACCATCCCGGATTATAAGTTTATTTAACAAAGAAGACATGATTTAATTCAAAGATATTTCTCTCATGTAGTGCTTTAATTAACCAAAAAGATAATGAAATTCTTTCTCCCATTCCAATGAAAGGGTCGATGCTAATGAAAATCTGCGCTCTTTTTCCCACCTTCCAACATAGATTTGGAAGAATGAATGTTAGTGTACTGAGTAAGCTATGCCAAATCAGAGAAAAAATCCCCAGATTGAATTTACCATCTCTGATCCAAGATGTAATAGGGAGTCGCTGCATATATTTACTCATGAAGTTCTTACCCCACAAACCATCATCTTGCAGACCCCTCCACAAAGTTTTGGCGCATAACACAGAGTTAAAAAGGACAAAATGCTTAATTCCCCACCCTCCAAATGCACTCGGCTTGGAGAGCATCTCCCAACTCACCAGATGGAATTTCACCTATTGACATTTACCTCACCAAAGAAAATTAAATAAAAATATACATATTCCTGCAATGACCCCGACTGGAAAACGAACCAGTGAAAACCAGTATACTGGAAAGCTTTGAAGAACAAATAAAACAAGATTCAAGTGCCCTCTTAAGGAGAGCCAACGGGAGGTCTATCTCTCAAATTCCTTATTGAATTTGACCATAATCCACCTCCATTAGTTCTTCGTATAACTATTCGGCTTAAGAAAGAAACCAAGATAATTGATGCCTTCATCGATACATAACATTTTAAATGGGAAAAGACACACCATCTGATCCAACAAAGACTGTTCACCACATACAAACGAAATAGATGATTTTAGATTGCTCATCGATAGGCCTGAGGCGCAGCAAAAAGCATTTAATAACCCTTTAATGAACCTCCATTCCACCACCTATCCTTTCCCAAAGAAGATCACATTGTCCACAAATAGAACATGCCTAAGAGAAAGACCATTTGCAACCTTTAAACCTCTAATGTTTCCATTTTTCCTCGCTTCAATGAACATCCTGTTGAGTCGTTTGATAGAAAGGATGAACAAGTACAAAGATAACGGGCACCCTTGTCGAATGCCAACATCCTGCTGAGTTACATGTGACTCACACTATATATTCCCATCTTTACAAATAATTTGGAATGTGTTAAAGGCTAAGAAAACTCCTACAAATACTTTGGAATGTGTTAAAGGATAAGAAAATTCCTTGTTATGGGAAATAATTTTATTACAAAACCTCCCAATTGCATCATTTCCATTTCAGGTATGTCGTGAAAAACTATTGAATATTTGGAATTGTGACTTTCAAAATTCAATTTTTAGCAAATTAATTACGTTGATAAGTATATATATTTATGCCAATAGGCGTATATATCTTAGGATTTTGTGGTGGACTACCATCTATGATTTTTCATATACGAATGAGAATGAGACAAGTGTATTGTCCAGATTGATTCTATGGGCGTTGTCCAAGATTAAACGAGAATGAGACAAGTGTACTATCCAAATTGATTCTATGGGCGTCGTCCAAAATTAATTTAATAATTTCAAAAAATATAAAATATCTTAAATTAACATGTGATAAGTACAATTAGTGATAGTTGTAAAAATTAAATTTAATCTTCAACTATTCAATTATTAGATACAACTACGAACTTAACTCCATCGATTATTAGATACAACTATTAGCTTAACTCCAATGATTCTAGAACTATTAGCTTAATTTCAACTCTAATCACAGTTATATTGGATACCTATTAGCTTAACTTCAACTCTAATCACATAAGGTTTAGTTCAACTTCATTTGGCATCTAGGATTCTAGCTTATGTGCAGTCATGTAACAGTCGAACTCCTAATAAACGCCTGCATCTCATATTTGGTAATCTAGCTAATATATAGTTAGTATTACATGTTTAGGTTTTCCATATACATATAATTAGTTTTTTATTATTTTTAAAGGAGGTTAGTCTAACTCATTATCAACAATTTGAAAAAAATAAAAAATAGCTTAGCTAACATCTGATAAGTACAATTCATGATAATTGGAAAAAGCCAAACTAACAACCATGATTACACTTTTCATTGGTAATTGAGCCAAACTGACAACCATGTCTTTAATCACACCTAAACACTTTACAGCTCGTGAATCAAATGCATACAGATCATGATAGGGTTTGGTTATACTCAGACCTAAATCCTCCATGACAGCCTTTGGCATTAAATTGTGTGATGCTCCTGAATCTAACAAACAGTTATGTATCATTTGTTCATGGACTGTCAGAGTAATGTAAAATGGAGGTGAAGCACCTGCTTCATTCTCATTTTTTTCAGCCAAGGCTGATCCAATAAAAATATTAGTATTTTCTTCTTGCAATTTCACTCTATTAGAAATAGGCTGATTGTTTGATGAATCGATCATTTTAAGAATTGATTCTTTGTAAGAAGGGTTTTTCATTAGTTCAGTAAAAGGCATAGGAATATTTATTTTGCCTAATTCATTTTCCAGATTAAAATTCTGCACAGTTTTATTTACCTCTTCAACCTCCATGTTCTTCTTTTGCTTTTCTGGAATTTGTTTTTTCTCTGACACAAGATCATATTGTTTTTTAGTAGGTACAAATACCTTCTTCTTTGGGTTCTATATTACTTGTTTTGGGCCTGACCTCAAATTCAAAGTCTTCTTGGATTCATTCTAACAGACGTCAACAGTTACAGCAGTCATTTTCATATTCAAATCATCGTCAGTTTCAAAAATATCAGCATCATAATATTTTGCATTTAAAAAATCCTCTTCAGTGACAAAACCCTCAGTCAACCTTTCTCCAAAATAGTTCATATCCTGATCTGTATCTTCAAATAGCACTTCTTCATCAATCTCTTCTTCATCAACAACATTGTTCTAAAGAGGTGGTGGTACCCTTTGGTCCTCGGTCTCTCTCCTTTCTCGCTGAATATCATTATTTCTTTGTTCTCTAGGTATGAAATGAGGAGCAAATTGTCTTCTGAATTGGTTCTGATTGTTAGGGTTTCTTTCACCTTCTTCAACAGGCTTGCTGGAATTTCTTTCTAGTCCTAACTTGTTTAATTTTGCAGTCAAAATATTCACTAACTTGGCCATCTCATCAATTTTGCCTTCTGAAGAATGAGATGTTGAAACCCCAAGAGCTGCTTCCTTCTTACCCTTCTCGTCATACATCTGTTGAGTTGTTTCCTTCTTCAATCTATTGGAAGCCAATATGTTAGAATCCACCTTTAATGCTGCATCCTGCATATTCAGTAAAGAAACAGGTCTTCTCTCTATTAATAGCAAAGAAAATTCATGATCGAAAGCATTTGCATATGTGAGTTTTGCAGATGTTCTGAAGGTTTTATTTCTGCAGGAATTCTGCTGTACATTTTATTGAATCTTTTTGAAAAATCTACAATGGTTTCATCCTTCTTTCTCCTAAGGGCTCCAAAATCAGTTATATAATAAGTATGGTCTTTGGTGTCACCCCATTGTCTCATGAAGAGGTGTTGAAGCTCTTCAATGATGGTGATTGAATTAGCAGGCAGCTCCCCAAACCATTTTCTAACATCTCCATCAAGGCTCTGCACAAGCATCCTCATCCATACGTCCTTAGCTTCAATGTTCTGGTTATCAGCATAACTGAGAAAGCTTCTCAGTGCTCTTCAACTGTAGTTTTACCCTGTCCATTAAACCTAGGCAGGTATTTCTGATAGTCACCTCCAGGCAGTGCATTCAAAGGGTGAGGAAAAACTAATTGTGCATATCTGGCTGCAACCATTCAGTCTATCATGTCTATAGGCTGATTTTGGGCTGCCGTTTTAAGGTTGACTCACTTTGGTGATGGAGATATTTGGATGGAACTTGGCTGAAAAGGAGTTTTACCTACTTTCAAATGAAATAGAGGTATGTTACCAGGAGATATTGTTTTATCTTTTCTGAAAGATTGAGGATCAGTGAAAACTTGAAATTTACTGACATGAATTATAGGCTTTAACCAAGGTGAAGTTTCTTCTTCTTTTCTCAAAACAAATGAAGGTGATGAACCATCCAACTGGTCAGGGTCACATATGGCTGGTAATGACTAAGACCTTCTAATATTCCTTGTTGTTTTCAATATCTGTTCTGGGTCTGAAACACCCAGCTGCAAAGGTGAAATAGGTCTATTTCTAGTTCCAATTCCCCTAGTAGCCACTGTGACAAACTGGTGAAAAGTAGTCTTAAAGATATGCTAGTTTAAGTTCACCTCTTGAAACCAGTGAAATAATAAGTATCGCAGGGAAAAATATGTTTTCAACTTCGTTCCCCTGCAACGGCACCAAAGATGTTTATGCCATAAATTGCTTCCAGACTACAAAAAAACAAGCCAACATAATCTCAAATATCTCAATAAAACAAAACAATATTTTTAGGGTTTTTTAAGGTTTTCTCGTTGTGAAGTCTGATGACAAGAGGGAATGCATTCATAACCCAAATAAAAACTAAATCACAAGCATAGAAAAACTGAGATGCATAACATAATAACCATGTATCCAACAAAAAACAACACTGAAGTTCATCCACAAATGGCAAGCACTACAAGCATAAAAACTTTAAACCAACAATGAAATTACCACTTGAGTAGATAAAAAAAGCTATAAATGAAGCCAGAGAACAAACTGAAGGGTAAATGGAGCATATATTTCATAATCAGTATTTCATATACACATAAGATCATTTACTTAGCTTATGGACAAGTCTGTAGATCTCCTCTTGCCAGCCAAAAAATCAAACCCTTAGTCCTCTTTATGACATACATTAATACTATCCTTCAAAATTTAGTTAAAGACTAAAGCCTAACTGCTTTTAATCCTACTCATCGAAATAGTTCTATCAAAATAATAATTAAAAAACTGAAATATCCTTCAAAACATAACAAATAACTGATTTTGTTAATAAGCCTCATAGATCTTTAACTGCCTCTGCTAACAAGGCTATCCCTTCTAGGGCTTGGGCCATTCTCCTAGCCTTCAGTTGCTCTACTTCCATCTCTGCCATCTTTCTAGTGAGTTCTTCATTTTTCTGTTGTATATCTTTGATGGTTTGTTTTAACATTGTAAATTGTGACTTTGTATTTCTTTTTCTTTTCAATGCCTCTTTTGAGACTGCAATTAGCTCCTAATAGTGGCTATTCACCTCATCCAGATGCTCTCTGAGTCTTCTATTGGCCATAACCAGGCCATCATTTGTCTCCTGCATATATTCCACCTGATTTTTATACTGCTTTATAGTTCTCTATAAATTCTCTTTCTTTGAATCAAATGCTTTATTTCCTGTTGTACTTTGCATCTTGTTGGGAAGCCATGGAATGTTTAGTCTCCTATATATTTCTTCATCTTCCGGCAGCAATTCTATAGGAGTCTCATGAAAACTTAGGTTTTCTTTAGTCTCAGTTTCACAGGGAACATTTTCATCAACCATCAGCTTATTTTCTGAGTGAGAAACCTCTATCTCACCTTCTTGTTGTTCCTTTAACATTTGGCTTCGTATCTCTAAAAATACATCAGACAGTTTAGTCTCAGTGAGGGCAGATTCTTTTTCTGATTTCATTGGTCTTTTCCCTTTGCTGTCACCCTTATCAACATCCACTTTTTCATCAGAGTAGGAGTCATCAATCATAGTTACTCCTTCTTTATTCAATTTAAGGTTTAGTAATTTCTTCATATTCAGCCTAAGCTTGTTTCTAAGTCTAGTCTTTGGTCTCCACCCAAGAGCAAGTTCGCCTACCATTTTTAAATTTTTTCCCTGATGGGTGATTGAGGCAAATTCCATGACTTTTAGCTTCTTCTTTTTTTGTACTACTACCCTATCTTCCTGGCTGTGAAATTCCTTTTTAGTGCCAACCTTAGTTTCATCAATAAGAGGAAGCTTATCCTCCTCAAATAGGTATGTTTCATCCTCTGACAAGACTGTAATTGGACTTTGCTTTTGGACTTTAGTGTCCTCTTCATCACCTGAAACTTTCTTTGCAAGTACAATATTTTCATCTACAAATGTCTCTGCTCGTGCATCATCCTGAATAGGCTGAGTCTCCTTATTAACAGACTGCAAATATTTTCTCTCAATGTCATTTAGATGTTGTTTAGATTCACAATTTTCTTTTGCAGGCTCTGCAACTTCCTCTAATTTGACACTGTCTTCATTTCTAACCTTTATCTTCTATCTAACTTAGTCAGTTAACTGGTACAAACTGGGCAGTGCCTCTAAACGCTTATGGTAAAATCCCATATATGCGGGGTTTTACAACATTGTTGTTTAAAGGAATTGGGATTCTCCTGTGCGCGCGCCCTGCAAACCCTAGTTGTGCCGTAGTAGCTCCTCGCTGGTCGACGGCTCCAACATGGATCCGCCCGACCCCTCCTCCTTTGAGGACAAGTTTCATCACATTGTGGCGTCTCTCCCGTGCAACCAGCCGTCCGCAGCCCCTGCCTCCAGATTCGTTAAGCTCGCAGATGTTCCAGAGGTCAAGCTAAGCTCTGTTGCCTCAAAGAGGAAGGCGGTCACTCTATCTGAAAAGGGCCTCATTGGTTTATTTACAGGTCTTTGGCCATCCCCAAGATCTGTGGAGATCTGGCTGAACAAGAATTGGATAACCCTAATCCAGGGTGAAGTTCAGCAAATCTTCTGTGGAAAAGGATACTTCGCATTTATTTTCGAAAAGAAGGAAGATCGGGACCTCATCTTCAGGAATGGACCATATTTCATGGGTCCCCGAGGTATGTACTTGAACAAGTGGGATCTATCCTTTAATCCAGAGAAGGACATTCCAAAAGCAGTTCTGGTATCAGTTAAGCTACCTCACCTTCCCCTCCACTGCTGGAACAATGAGGACTTTCGAGCGATTGGGAATACTTTGGGGAAATATGTGGACAAGTCCGAGCCCAAGGCCCCAATGTTTTCCTGTGCCCGAATTTGTGTTGAGGTAGATCTAGAAAAAGGACTTCTAGAATCTATCATGCTCTCCATTGACGGGTGGAGCCATCTTCAATCGGTTGATTATGAGCAAATCCCATTCAAGTGTAAATACTGTCACGAATATGGCCATTTTTCCAAGTCCTGCCCGAAGAAGCCAGAAAAACCCCCCTCGGAAAACATTGCGAGTGAGGGTTGGAACACTGTAAATGGGAAGAAGGCTGCTAAGCCCCAAAAACAGCAAAACCCTCCACCAAAGAACCCCTCCAGAAACAAATTTGCGGCCCTGGAAGTAGAAATGCAAGAAGAAGGAAACCCTGCAGAGACTCCAGAGAATCAAGAAGACATCCCAGATCCTGACCAGCATCAGCCCCTTGAAGGCCTAGAAGCGGACATCCAGCCCCAAAAATTCAAGGATGGTGAGGTAGAGCAGTCTAAAGGCAGGAAGGAGATAGAGACGTTCTCTGAAGGATCTGTCACTAGATCTAAAGCAAAAGAAAGAACAGAAGAAATGACAGACACCTCCATAGAAGAACAAGAATCGATTCCCAGGAAAGGAAGAAAAACTAACAAAATCATCCGTGAGCAAGAGGCAGCAAGGGAAAAGGCAGCCGGTAAGCAATCCAACTTAGAATTCTTGGTTAAAACCTCTCAAGCAAGTAAATATCTCATGAGTGCTGAGGAGGAAAGAAAGGAGAAAGAAAAGTCCCTCAAACAGCACAAGAAATAATGAAAATAGTCTCCTGGAATTGTAGGGGTTTGGGTGGTATTCAGAAACTAGAAGTAATTAAGAGATTCAAATCCATGGAAGCAGCCTCAATCCTCCTTCTCCAGGAGACTAAGAAATCTGCTGAAGATAGTGTTTCAGCCATCAAAAGCATCTGGCCAAACGGGAACGGTATAGCAACCAATGCCATAGGAGCCCCAGGCGGTCTCCTCTGTTGGTGGAATACAAATAAGTTCGAATTTCACTTAGCTATAGAAAATAGAAATTGGCTCCTAATAAAACTAGAGAGCAAAGAAATCAAAGATCAGTTCTGGGTGGGGAATGTCTACGGCCCTACTCTGAACGCGCAGAAGGACATATTCTGGTCCTCTTTAGAAGAACAATGTGCGGATAAAAAACACCTTCCTTGCTTCATAGCAGGGGATTTTAATACAACCATATCTGCAGCTGAGCGTCGGGGAGGATCTAAGGTCAGGGACCCCTTTGGGGAGCGGCTAGAAGACCTCATCTCTCAATGGAATCTGACGGATATCGTCCCCAAAAACGGTATGTACACTTGGAGCAACAAACGAGTAGGTCCTGGGCATATAGCCACCCGTCTCGATAGGTTTTTAGTAAGCACCCATCTTATAAACTCTATCCTGGATGTAAAACTCTTGTGCTCGGTGGTTTCAGATCATAAGCCCATTTTCCTTTTCTTCCCTCCGGAAGAAAATCTGGGGCCTCTCCCATTCAGGTTCATTCACTTATGGCTGGAATCGGATGTAGTTAAGGATATTATAGCCGAATCCTGGCGCTGTTTCATTCCAGGCACTCCAGCATACTCTTGGGAGCAAAAACTCAAAAAAGTGAAGGTCGCCCTCAAAGCTTGGGTTAAAACCCAATATCAAGAACCTACTAAGGAAAAGGAATTCATCCTGGCTGAAATGGAACATCTGCAAGCTGAGATGGAGGACGACAAGGTCACTAAGGCTCAACTCATAAAAGAGATTGAGTTGGAAACAAAGCTTCAGAAGATTCTAAGACAAATAGAGGAGGATTGCAGACTCCGATCGCGTGCCTTGCGGCTCAAAGGGGGAGATCAGAATACTAAATTTTTCCAAAACCAATGCAGGGACAGGCAGCGGTGGAATGCAATCAGAGAGCTAAAAACTAAAGATGGCACAGCAGTTCAAGGTCAAGCAACCATCAATGCAAAGGTAAGGAATTTTTTTGCTCATTTATATAATGATGAAGAACACGTCTCTCTTCGTATGATAGAAGACATGGCCTCTGATATTCCCTCCCTAATCAAGTCCAAAACGAAAGCCCAGCTGGAATCTCCCATCCTAGAAGAGGAAGTTACAAAGGCAATCTGGAGCCTCCACCCGGACAAAGCTCCAGGCCCAGACGGCTTCCCTATCTGTTTTTATAGAACCTTCTGGCCCCTAATCAAGAAATACTTTATGCGTTTGATTACTTGTATGGCAAAAAGAAATATGGGAGGAGCCACAAACTCAACATTTTTGGCTCTTATCCCAAAAGACGCTAAACCCTCCTCTGTTAAAATATTTCGGCCTATTTTCCTATGCAACGCATCCTATAAAATTTTCTCGAAAGTGCTTTCTTTGAGAATCAAGCAAGTCCTCCCCACCCTTATCTCCCCCAACCAAGGCGTTTTTGTCTCTGGCAGACACATAAGTGACAATATCCTCTTGGTGCAAGAGGCGATCCACTCAAGCACTAAAAGAAAAAAACCTGGGATGGCCATCAAGTTGGATCTGGCCAATTCCTTTGACAGATTGAGACATTCCTTCATCATCATGGTTATGGAAAATTTTGGATTCCCACATGTTTTCATTAAACAAGTCCAAGCCTGCATCTCCTCCCCCTGGATAGCCCCTCTCATCAATGGGAGACCCGCTGAATTCTTCAAAGCATCTCGAGGGGTCAAACAAGGATGTCCGCTCTCCCCTTTTCTATACATCCTGGTTGCTGATTCCCTTAGTAGAAGACTGAATAGGCTCCTCTCTGAAGGCTCCCTCCCAGGCATCTCCTTTAGGAATGGTGTTCCTCCTATTAATCATGCTCTGTTCGCCAATAACTCTATTTTTCTAGGAATAGCCTCCACTCAGATTGCAAGAAACTTCCAAAATCCCCTTGACCTTTTCCTCCAAACTTCATGGAGCTCAGCAAACAAAGCCAAATGTCAAATATACAGCTGGAATTGTCCTGCAACCAATCTCCGGAGCATCTCGCAGATTCTTCAAATTAAAACTAATCCCAGCTGGACGCATTTCAATTATCTGGGCATCCCAATAGTCAGAAAATCCTTGACCTCTTCAATGTGGACTCCGGTCATTGAGAAAATCAAAACCAAGGCGCAATCATTGGGGACAAGATGGCTAAACTTAGCAGGAAAGTCAGTGCTCATTCAGTCCATTCTCTCATCCTACCCAATCTACACGAGCTCAATGGTCCTAGCTCCAAAGAAAGTCATCTCCAGCATATGTAAAGAAATCAGAAAAAAAATTTGGCAGGGAGGGAAAACTCAAACGAAGAAGTTCCACTTGGTCAAGTGGGAAACTATCAAGTGTGCTAAAATTCATGGGGGGCTTGGTATCAGGGACCCGGAGTTCACTAGTAAATCCATGGGGGCCAAATTGATCTGGAGATTAATTACTGGGAAAAAGGGATGGTGGAAGGAAGTGCTAAGGAAAAAATACATCAAAAAACCAAGGACCAAAATGCTGGAGGGCGAATGGAAAGGGAAAGGAACAACTCTTTGGCAACTGTGTAAAGCCACAGTCAGCATAATAAAGGAAAACTGCTATTGGATTCCCGGCAATGGAAAGAAAATAAACATCTGGAACAGCAACATTTTAGGGCAACCTAAGCGCTCCTCTCTTCCAGGTTTGGGCTCTATATTTGATTGGTTGTCTAAGCAGGATATCCTTTCTCTTTTTGATTTGTCTCTATGGGATACTAATGGTCATTGGTTGGGGTGGAAGGACATCTCTCCTCCAGATCACGTGAGAGACGCGGCCGATCTCTTATTTTCCTCCCTGCATGGGCTTTCTCCTTCGTGTCTTTCAGTCAAGGATCAGTTGGGTTGGGGAAAAACAGGGCAGTATACTGTGAAAGAAGGCTATAAAATAATATCCACGGAGCAGACGATGGCTGAAAAAGTTTGGAAAATGGTCTGGCATCCTGACAGCATCCCGAAGGTCAACATGTTCATGTGGCTGCTTCTGCATAACAAGCTTTTGACAGCAGAAAACTTAAGAAAAAGAGGCATCCTTGGCCCGTCACGATGTGCCTTGTGTAACTTAGCCGAAGAGACCTCCAGTCACCTCTTTTTTCAATGTGATGTCTCCACGATGGCATGGAAGCTCATTCTTCCTAAGGCTCTCAATAGAGATCTTCCAGACAATGCTTCAAAGCTCCTAAAAGATTGGGCGTCCCTCTTTCCAGGCTCCCTGAGTAAGAAGCCCATCCTAAGTCGTGTATGGACAACTATTCCAAAAAATTTATGCTGGCAATTATGGCTTTCCAGAAATCGTGCCATCTTTAAGGAACAAAAGGCCATTCCAGATCAAATTGCAACAAAAACAATCGGGATGATAGCTGAAAAATTTGCCTCCAATAACATCAGTTACCCTCAGCAAGAAACTATCTTTGACCCCTTTGCCAATTGGTGTAAACAATTTTTAAAGGAAAACAGCTCCCTTCAGACCAAATTTTTCTTAGGAAGGACAACAAATACCATCCAGCCTCTCCATTGGGAAGTGAGACTTTCCATCAACGAATTTCAGTCCTGGCTCAGGGACAAAAATTCCTATTCCTTATTCTTTGATGGGGCATCGAAATGCAATCCAGGGGCGGCAGGTGCGGGGGGGATCCTAGTGGATCCCAGAGGACAAGTGGAACATAGATTTGCCTGGGGACTTGGTCCTAGAACTAACAATGAAGCAGAATGGATGGCTCTTCTCCAGGGTCTTCATCTTATTCTGGACAAAAAACTTCAGAAAGTTCTGGTCTTCGGCGACTCTAGGCATGTCATCTATAAGATGATCAATGGGTATCCCTCAGGAGATATCAAATGTCATAGATTATATAAAAAGACGAAACTTCTTCTGTCCCAGTCCATCGAATTTTATCACATTCTTCGCCAGAACAACAAGGATGCAGATACTATGGCCAATGTTGGAGCCAGTCTTCCCCAAGGCCATTTCAGTCAGGATGAGGATCCTCCATTATTCAAAGTCATTCCATGAAGAGAGGATTAAGAATTCATACTCAAATCTACATTAGGAAAGTCCATGAAGTGGAGCTCTTTTCTCATGAGGATTACATTTGGATGGTTTATGTTTTTTTCTCACCTTTCTATCTTGGTTTCTTTTCCTCCCGCCTTATCCTTTTTTACCCCTCCTCCCCCTTTCTCCTTTTCCCCCTTACCCCTCTCCTTCTCCACCCCATTGACCGCCTCCCTTCCCCTCGCCTTCTCCCTCCAGCTGGCCTCCTCCTTCACCCTCCTTTTGGCGGCTATCGGCATTTAAGGTTATGTCCTGTCTTTTCCTTTGTGGTGGCCGCATGGATAGTTCATCCTTCCTCAACAGCAGAGGGTTTAACTCCCTTCAAGCTCACAATTAATTTTCATTCCTCCTCACACGAACGGGGGACTCCCTTCTCCGTCTTCATGTCGAATTCTAGCCTTATCTCGTCTCATGGTTTCTTCTGCGGGTTTGTTTCTTGACTCTGTTATTTTTCTGCAAGAGGTTGATGGAGTTGGAAGGGGGAGTATGCAGGTAATTTCTCGGCATGGGCAGCCCTTCACCCGAGCCATGATAGAAGAAATCCACATCCAGTATGCCCTCTGTCAATGTCGTTACCCCTCAGATTACTGGGAAATCGATTATCAGGTTGATAATTGCTTAGTCCGAATAGATAGGCAGGAAAGGGTTCTGGAAGGCCTTTGCTTCGATTGGAAGAAAGACGTATTAGAAACTTGGTGGTGCTCAGATAATCTTTGGGGTTCTGCTCTGCGGTCTGATATATTTGACCTTTGGAATGCTTCAGCCCTCCAGCAAGAAATTCAACAAGAAATTTCAGACATAGCAGATCTCTCTCTGCATTCTCAGTTTTCTGGAATTGCAATTAAGTCCGACTCCGGCAGAATGGCACATCTGGGCAATAACCTTGGGCTGCAGGATATCATGAATAATTTACGCAGGCTATATGAGCTGACTGCCATAGGGGTTAAGGATAATAGGGACATGGCTAAGGAAATAAAGGGAATGAGTCAGACTGTGAGTAGAACATCTCTGGAAGTCAGCAATAATGGAGCCCGAACTGACGACTTGGAAAGCAATTTGCTCAAGTTGTTAGGCAGAGTGGAGCGCATACAAGAAGATCTTCAAAAGCTAGTTTCAATGAATCAGGAGAGCAGGGTAAATGGCATCAATGACACTGCTGCTCAGCCTATGGAAGAGGAATCTGTTCTTCAGTCCCGGCCTCAGAAAGGCATTTGAATTCTATCCTCTGCTCTTAAGTTCAGTTTAGTATGGGGTTATATGTTCCAGTTTTGAATGGGTTATGTATTTCTGCTCTTTGCTTTGTAGACAGTTCGTAAGGGTATATACTACCCGTTTACTATGCAGCTCAGAAACAATCATTTGCTCTCTATTTTGGGAAATGGATTATGTATGGTTTGTAGTTTTTTTGCCTTGTCGGCTTTATATCTTCCTTCTACGATGTTCTGAATGGCTGTGCACAGCCTGTTAATATAAATCCTTTTCTGTTTCTGTAAAAAAAAAAACCTTTATCTTCTATCTTAGTTTTCTAATCAAGATCTATCCTTTATCATCTTGCTTTCTATTAGACTGTCCTTCTTGACTATTCTGAAACCCTGACCAAAAAAGGAAATATTCCCAATTTTTTCCTTCTATCTGCAAAACACTGTTGATAATGACTTTGATAAGTCCATGGTGAAAAATGGACTTTCTGGTATGATTTTGGTGTTCTTTGATTCTGCAAGACATTTTCTGCAAGCTCTTTATCAAGAAGAAGGGTAGGTTCATATTTGATTCATTACTGAGGTGTTGAAGAAACCTGAAATGGTATTTAAAAATGAAGGCATACCTTCCTTCACATGTAATATAACTTTGTAAAACCTTAATAGGTTCTACCCATTCAGGCCTAAAGTTATGTATGGGCACACCCTTACCCCAATCTAGAACTATAGCAAGCAGTAGGTACCTTTGTGCATTAAAGGTGAATGGCACTTTCTTAAACCAAAGTTCTCCCTCATTTTTAACCCCTATTGCCTCAGCCATCAACTCTTTGGTCAATTTGAATTTCAAAGTATCAAAAGATACAGTATCTTTGTCATAAGACTGAGCAAACTTATGGGAGACCTCAGCATTGTATCCATCAATTTTCTTGAAAAATATCAACCATCCTACATTTTCAAATAGTTCAGCACATCCTGGGAATTTATCTATCCAACTGAGATCAGTGGGTTCGGTCCTATTAGTTTTTCCACTCTTCTTCATTTTCAGTATGGTTTGCAGCACCTATCAGTAATCTCACGGTCTATTTTTCTTCAAATTTGCATAGTTCTGGCAATCTATTTACCTTCAAACTCTCATAGTCTGCTCTATCACCAGTTTAGGAAATGTTTTGTGCCAAGTTTCAGCAATTTGACCTAATCACAGATTCAGAGACCTCCAATAGTACTGTTCTAAACTTTACTAACTCAAATGATGAATATTTAGATATTTTGATTAATATCTCATCATTCAAAGACTATTGAGTGAGTAAATTCATGTCCTTCTTTAAAATTTTGACATTATAGGCTTTATTAGAAAAACCCCCAAATTTAACAAACCCTATCAAATGTCATGCGGGATACCTCATCCAAAGATTAATATAGGCACTGGAAGTTGATCCCTTGAAAGGTTAGGTGTCGAATTGTACGTTCAAGCTATCTTCAACCGTCCAGATCGCTTCGAACTGTCACCGCTGGGAAGCCCTAATTCTTCCTTCAACTGTAAAAACTCTGATTTCTTAGCAATATGTCTCCACCATGACCTTCAATGCCTTCGTATTCTTTAGCTTAGGAACCTCTTCCCGAAAATTCTACCTCGTTCCACTTACTGTCATCATTTGCAATGAACTTGCATACAATTGCCACGATCTCCCTCATATGATGACCAGACACTTGTTTCCATGATTATCCTGGAAAGACACGTATCAAATGTGCTAATTGATGTGATTAACACCTTAGGAATGAAACCACCGAAAAAATTGGAGTGAAAAATGACTATTTTGGCACTCGCAACTTTCTTGTAGCGCGCTACTACATTAATTTTGCTCTTGCGCTACAAGAAAGTCCAAACACATAATTTCATGTCATTTAATTACTAATCCAGTTTTAAGACTTGGTTTATATGATTAATCGTTGATCTTAGTGTCATTAATGAAACCATTAATCAATATACACCTTGTAGAACCCTTCAAGAATGAACTCTACGCAAAAAATTATAAAAGCAAGCTTAAAAATAGAAAAAAATCAAAATGATGAAAACTAAAAGGCATAAACTCAAAATTAACCTTTACACCAAAATTTCCTAGAAGTAAAAATATTAGCAAATTTCAAAAACATAAACAAAAGTATAAAACTAAGGAAGACAAAATCATGACCTAACACTACCATTTAATATTTTTCATCTATGGATGAGAATGAGATGAGTGTACTGTCTAGATTGATTCTATGGGCACCATCCAAGATTAAACAAGAATGATACAATGTTGTAACACTCCAAAAATCACAAAACTTTAAAGTTTTACTGTGTGACATTTAATGCTAAGTCGAAGCCAAACCTTGTTAGTTTAAGAACTATCTTTAGATAGATTTCAAGATATGACAATAAAAGAAACTTAACAGTTAATATTCTTGACTAACTGAAACTAGAGACTACATAAATACTTACTAACTTAAAATACATTTGCTACTAACAACATTCATTCAGTTGTTGATTTCTTTTGGTATTGAAAGTTAAAGAGTTAGAGACTTAATGAAATCAGATTGATTGTTTAAATTACAGCATGTGCATTATTATGATAGTTTTTTTTCTTATCTTACTAAAGGGGCATGAGGTCAGCCCGAGGATTACTTAGCTTTCTCAATCTAATGCAGAATCGATGCTTTTACAGGCCTTTACAAGTAACAAAAATATTACTTCCAAGTTACGAAGTGTAAAACTTAAAGTTCGGAAGACTAAAAGGAGTAAGTTAGGAAAGAAGGTCCTAAACCCTTTTTTTTAGTCTATACTACCAAAAAGTAATAATTTACCAGTTCCCAAACCAAGACTATTTATCTTGACAACAGAATAGACTTGCTAGAGTGTTTATCTATTCTAACAATAAGTTATAATTTTGATGGAGGGAATATATCATCATGATCTTGGTTGTTCCAGGTGCTGTGAACCTTATTACTTTCCATATATAGTTTTATAACTAAGAACATTATTCCTGAAACAAATGGTAAGTCATTAACGAAACCCTCCATTCAAAATATTTATCCCTTTATTCAAAAATAATAAATGAAGTTACTCACAAACTTGAATATATGTTGTTGTAGGTGTAAAATCGACAATACTCAGGTGGAAGTGGAGGCGTTTACTCATAAGTTAAAGGGGTACGACATAACAATTTGGTAAACCTCGGTTTTAGAACTTGAGGTGGCCTCTGTCATTGGGTTTTTTTTGGTGTCAAGGGTGCCTACGAATGCTTATTAAGATGTTAAGTTTATTGCATTAGATAATAGTTTGTTTGGTAAATAGTGGAGACCGTAAGGTCGTGTTTTGTGCCACCCCTAGGGTTTCTTAGACGAGCTACGGCTCTTGTAAATATTTAAATTGGTTAAATTTAATTTCTGTTTCTAATCTTCATAAAAGCGTTTGTTTATCCTAAATCTTATTTGTTTTTAACACTACCTTGGCATGTTATTTAGCCAAGTATATCTTGCGTGGCTATGATAATATTAAGAGAACAATTTGGGTTTTTAACATAGAACCAAAGGAGACTATTTGGTTTTAAAAAAGGAAATTTGTTTATAATTATTAGTTAGCTAAATACAGAGCTTACTCCTCTTAAATAAATATCTGTTTAGAAAAGGTTTTTAATTTATTTTATAAAAAACTATAATTATCCTAGGGTTGGAAAAATAGTTTTGTTTAAACTGTAAGTTTTACAAGAAATCCGTCTACTATTTTTCTTGACTTTTATTGTTTTGTTCGATAAATGAAGCTAGAGACTACAAAAATACTTACTATCTTAAGATACATTTTATACTAACAAAATTCATTTTGTTGTTGATTTCTTTTAGTATTGAAAGTTAAAGAGTTAGAGACTTAATGAACTCACGTTGATTATTTAAATTACAACATGTGCATGATTATGATAGTTGTTTTTCTTGTCTTACTAGAGGGGCTTGAGGTCAGCCGGAGGCTTACTTAGATTTCTCAAGCTAACGCATAATCGATGCTTTTACAGGTCTTTACAGGTAACAAAAAAATTACTTCCAGGTTACAAAGTGTAAAACTTAAATTTCAGAAGACTAAAAGGAGTAAGTTAAGAAAGAAGGTCCGAAACCTTTTTTTTAGTCTATACTACCGAAAAGTAATAATTTACCAGTTCCCAAACCAAGACTATTTATCTTGACAGCAGAATAGACTTGCGAGAGTACTTATCTATTCTAACAATAAGTTATAAGTCTGATGGAGGGTATATATCATCGTGTTGTTCATTGTTGAAGGTGCTGTGAACCTTATTACTTTCCATATAGTTTTATAACTAAGAACATTATTCCTGCTAAGACCTAGAAATTCCCGAGTTCTATAATTATCATCACTAGTTTTCTTTAGCAATTATAGTTTATACAAAACTAGTCTATGCATATACATTTGATTCGTAACATGTATGAACATATATATTTGCAATGTATTACATATATGCTAACCTAAGCATATATAAATTTATAGCATATCAAATAAACTAAACTATATGTATTTGATGTATCAATTGTAATATTTCACATAGCTAAACCCTAATATGCATATAGAATAACTATCACTATAAACAAGATATAACATATAGGTAAGATTTGTTTAAATATTAACTTATGCAATAGTATTAATACATATTCTTTGCAGGCTTTATCTCGTCGGTTTAACTAGAATAAAACCCAAAGAATTTCAAAGTTGGTGGATTCCACATGGAGAAAAATCATTGCAAGAAGAGTTTGGCTTAAACCCTAAGCGCTTATCTACCAAAATTGCCCTTAAAACGGGGCTTGTTTCCATTAGTTGTTTGTTGGGTGAAGGTAAGATCCGACAGGCTTCGACCTTCTCGGCTCTACAACACTTGTTCAAATTTTTAAGTGTGATGGAGTCTTATCTCTTCTCCATGATTGCATTATGAGCTTAATGTTAAAGGGTGGTCACTGTAAGTTCACTGCGGCAAAAGTAGATTTCGAATTCTTGTTTTCTTACCCCCATTTCCTCCTTCTTGCTGAGTTGTGGTTCAGACAAGGTGAAAGTTTGGTTTCTAGCTTCATTTCGGCAGTCAGTGTAACAAATGGTAAGTCATTATCGAAACCCTGGATTAAAAATATTTTTCCCTTTATTCAAAAATAATATATGAAGTTACTGACAGACTTGAATATATGTTGTTGCAGGTGTAAAAACATCAATACTCAATTGGAAGTGGAGGTTTTTACTCAGAAGTTAAAGGGGTATGGCATAACAGTTCGGTAAGCCTTGGTTTAAAACTTGAGGTGCCCTCCATCGTTGGGTTTGTTGTGTTGTCAAGCGTGCCTATGACTGCTTATCAAGATGTTCAATTTATTGTATTAAATATTAGTTTGTTTGGTAAACGGTGGAGACCATAAGGTCATTTTTTATGACAACCCTTAGGTTTTCTTAGACGAACTATGGCTCTTGTAAATCTTTAAATTGGTTAAATTTTATTACTATTTCTAAGCTTTATAAAAGAGTTTGTTTATCCTAAAAGAGTTTGGCCTATTATTTAGCCAAGTATCTCTTGTGTGGCTATGATAATATTAATGCAAGGATTTGGGTTTTAAATGTAGAACCAAAGGTGACTATTTGGTTTTAAAAAAGGAAATATGTTTATAATTATTAGTTATCTAAATACAGAGTTTACAACTCTTAAATAAATCTCTGTTTAGCAAAGGTTTTTAATTTATTTTATAAAAAACTATAATTATCCTAGGGTTTGAAAATTCGTTTTGTTTATACTATAAGTTTTAAAAGAACTATGTCTGCTATTTTGCTCGACTTCTGCAGTTTTGTTCATGGCTAAGCTAAAAATACAATTCAGGTATTTTTGGTGTTAAGAGATGAATCCGATGACGACTGTAGGTTATGTTCTTTGATGATAAAATAAGACTCTGTTTTAGAAATTAATTTTCTTCTTAAAAGCTTAAGTTCGTTTAAGAAAAAATGGGTTATTATTTATTTACCTTTGTAAAAAGAAAATGCATGCACTGTGTGTTTAGAATTTATAAAGAGTGTTTACAATACTTGTTGTAATTTGATTTAACGATACGGATCGGGTTAAGCCATTTAGCAAACAGTTATGGTAATTTTCTTTACTATGGAAATACTGTGGAAGGTTAACCGTGGTTCTTATATTTTTTTTTTACTAAATAGACTAGGTATTCAGAACATCTTTAGTTCTGATAGATTCTAGGATGTAAAAGAAATTCTTATCATAACAACTCAGGGTTTTAAAACAAAACAACTTAGAAGTTATAAAAATAGGAATCTTTATAATTATGTATAGCTTAGTTTGTTAGGTATTTAAATTGGTTTGTATATTATAGTAAATAATATAATACTAACCCAAAGAGTCTTTTGATTGAACAATGGAACTTCAATGTTTGATATTTAACTAAAATAGTTTGAAGTTTAACTTGTATAATAAATATTATACCTAGGAAAACCATTGGCTATAACTAGGTTTTAGAGTGTTAAAACATACTTGATCTATATATTTACTAAGTGAATTTAATTATATTGCATTGAGTATTTATTAGAGTTCTTATATTTCAAACTAATCATTGTCTGTGTCAACTAATCTTACAGTAATAGTCCTTCTATAATATTACTAGATATTTTAAATATATAAAATAATTCTAGAAACAAAAGGATGATTATAAAACTAACTAAAATAATCACTGAAATATGCTAAAGTTAGAGTAGATTTAAATCATCCATTTCACGTTTAAATCATTCCTATTTACCTTTTAAGCAACCCTACGTACTAGAGTACTTCCTCTTATGATGAGTGGAAAAATAAAGCAAGGGATTTATTTCATTAACTCATCTTATCTAATTCGAGGTTCAGTTATCTAGATAAACTGTAAACCAGTAATATTCTTTGAAATAAAAGCATATTTACACAGTCTAATTGCAGAAACAATTTATCCAGTAATAATAGATAATCTTATCACAATTACTTTCATTCCAGTACTTTTACTTGCATAAAGATAAATAAAATAACACATTGGAATCTGATAACGTGTAGAGGAGAAAAACAGCCTAAGGAGCCCGTTCCACCCAACCTATTCCTGAATATAGCTCAACTACTTATCTTAGGATCCCCGAGCCTATCCACTGGTCCACTTGGTTGAAAGAACTACATGAAAGGATCAGATTTAATACCTTTGCAACTCCACAGAAGTACTTAACATAAATACTTCTACCTTCTGTAGTAAAGAACTCAGCTAACAAGTTGCACTAGTTCTGAAAAATAGTCTTATCACTCAAAAGGACTTATGCCTTCCCCTCATTGAATCTCTTGGGCACAATTCTCAACTTCAGAATTTCCACCAGGTAATTATTGAAACCCTCCTTTTAAATTCGATAGGTAAATATATGCATGCCTAGGTCTTTTGGTCAATTTTTCACTTAATGAGCCACCTACTCTTGTTCCCATTTGTTGGGGAACATGATCACAAAATTAGGGAAGTTGCCCTCTGCAACAATTATAATTGGTTGAGGATTCTTCCATGTGTAATTTTGCTCTCACCCCAGTCTATTCCACCTAGTGGGCCAATGGACACTCATTCAATAGCCTCCTTAGGATATTTGTCTCGTCTTTTATTTATTAACTAATAAAATATTCAACATAATTAATTACAATCATCCTTGACCCCACTTGGTTAATAATCATAAACATTACAATAAAAATAAAATATAATGTCTTCTTAAACATAAAATGTTATTACAATTTGGGGTACGTGACATACACCCCCTGTTAAATCTAACATCATCCTCGATGTTACTTTATTCATCATCCTGAGAGATACCCTGGAACAGAATTGGATATGCTTCCCGCATATGACTCTCCAATTCTCAGGTTGCTTCTTCTGGACTAAGGTGCTTCCATTGCACCTTCGCCTGCCCAATGGTGTGATTCCGAAGTAAGATCTCCTTCCTGTCGAGGATATAATCCGGTTCCACCAGAAAATCTCCTTTGGCTTCCACCTGCACATCATTCCAATTTATAAAATGAGTAGCATCATGTACATATCTTTTTAAAACATAAATGTGAAAAACATTATGAACTTTAATCTTCAGTGGTAAGGCCAGTTGGTATGCCACTGGTCCAACTATGGTCAGTATTTCGAAAGTCCCACAATACCTGGTTGTTAACTTAGCACAAATTTCTAACTTTAAAGGAATCTTTTTAGGTTTTACCTTTATGAAAACATGTTTTCCCACTTGGAAATAGTTATTATTTCTTTTAAGATCTGCTTGACTCTTCTGTCTGTCTTGTGCAACCTTCAAATTACCTTGTACCTGCTTCATGATTAATTCCATTTGCTTTAATAATTCAGGTCCTAGTACTAACCTGTCAACTAGGTTACTCCATGAAATTGGACTATTGCATTTTTTGCCATACATAATTTCGAATGGGATAAATTTTTCTGAAGCTTGGTAGTGGTTGTTATATGCAAACTCAACCAAGTGTAAATAGTCCTCCCATTTACTTGGTTGTTCTATAACATACATCCTTAGCATATCTTCCAAGATTTGATTTACCCTTTCAGTTTGTCCATCCATCTGCGGATGAAAAGATGTATTGAAATTTAAAGTAGTATTTAAACCTTTAAATAAAGATTTCCAAAATTTTCCTGTGAATTTAGGTTCCTTCTCAGAAATTATAACTTTTGGTATCCCATGCAAATGAAAAATTTACATAAATATTCCATCAATATAATAGCCTTATGAGCGTTTTTTACTGGTATAAAATGGGTTGCCTTGGTGAGTTTGTCAACAACTACCATGATTGAATCATTCTCATTCTCATTTCTAGGCAAACCTGTAATAAAGTCAAGGATGATTATTTCCCACTTCCAGCTAGGAACTGGTAATGACTGTAATAAACCGGCTGGATGCTGATGTTCGGTCTAAACCTGGTGACATTCAAAACATCTAGCAATATATTATTCCAATTCATTGTTCGTATTTGGCCAAAAATAATCTTTCTGCAACATAGTTATTGTCTTTTGATAGCGAGGGTATCCCGAGTAGGGAGCCTTATGTATTTCATTTAAAATCAATAGCTTAACTTTAGGTATGTTAGCTATATATAGCCTATTTTTATAAAGTATTAACCCTTTTTCATTTAGACTATAACCTGTACTTAAACTTTTAGTTACATTTTCTGCCACTTTAGCTTGTAATTTTTGATAATTTTCATCCAATTTTACTCCTTTGACCTGATCTACTAAATCTGTTTTATAAGTGTTGATTGCTGCCATAAAATTCAATCGTGCATTTCTACTCAAAGCATCAGCTACTTTATTTTCTTTCCCCTTGATATCTTGGATCTCGAAATCATACTGGCTAAGGAAAGCTACCCAGCTAGCTTTCCTTGCGTTTAGATGGGGTTGATCCAATAGATACTTTAAATCCTTATTATTCGTCATTAAAAAAAAAAAAAATCGTTCAAGTGATGGAACCACATATTTAAAGCATGTATCATGGTAGGCAACTCTATATCGTAAGGAGTGTAATTTATCTCGTGAATTTTAAGTTTCCTAGACTCTTATGCTATTACATGTCCTTCTTGATTTAAGACCCCACCAAGGCCATCATTGCATGCATCAGTGCATACAACAAATTCCTTGTTAAGATCTGCAATTCTTAAAATCGGTGCAGTAGTTAACAGTTCCTTTAATTTCTTAAAACTCTCTTCACATTTTTTATTCCATTCAAATTTATTCCCTTTCTTCTATAGAGAAGTTATGGGATTTGTGATCCTTGAGAATCCCTCAATGAACTTTAGATAATACCTAGTGATCCCCATGAATGACTGCACATAAGTCACATACTTTGGGATTGACCATTCATTAATTGCTTTTATTTTATCTGGATCAACTAAGATCCACTCTCTAGTTATTACATGACCCAAGTATTTGTATTTTATCTTTGAATAAGTCACATTTACTAAACTTGGCATAAAGTTGATGTTCCCTTAATACTTGTAAAACAATTTTTAAATGTTCCTCGTGCTCTTCTTTAGTCTTAGAATAGATTAAACTAACATCAATAAAAAACTAATACAAATTTATCGAGATATTTATGTAATACGTTGTTAATTAAACACATGAAGACAGTCGGAGAATTAGTAAGCCCAAATGGCATGACAACGAACTCATAGTGACCATATCTATTCCTAAAAGTCATCTTGAAAATATCCTCATCCTTGATCCAAACTTTTGATGATAACCGGATATTAAGTCAATTTTTGAAAATATTGTTGCTCCGTGCAGCTGATCATACATATCATCTATGCGAGGAAATAGGTATCTATTTTTAATTGTCATCTTATTAAGCTAATGATAATCAATGCATAAGCACAGAGTACCGTCCTTGTTTTTAACAAAGATGACAGGTGCTCCCCAAGGAGACACACTTGGTCTTATATATTTTTTATCTATCAGTTCTTTTAATTGTGATTTTAATTCATTAAGCTCCAGGATGTTCATCTGGTAAGGACATTTTGAGTTAGTTATCACACTTGGCACCAACTCAATATTGAAAACCAACTCTCTTTCCAGAGGCAATCCTGAAATTTCCTCTGGAAATACATTGGAATAACCTCTCAAAATAAGTATATCTTCTAATTTTAGTTTGTCTTCTTTATTAATGTGTTTTTCATTAGTTATATTTATAGCAAAAGCTTTCGATCCCTTTCGAACAACCATTTTTATTTCTAAGGAACAAATCTGTGTGATTGATGCTTTCTTAAGAATTCCTTTTACTCTCATCGTTTCTCCTTCGTTATTCAAAAATGTAAATTTTTTATCAAAACAATTTAACACTACTCGATGCTACTCTGACCAATCCATTCCAATTAAAACATAATAGGAGCCTAATGGAAGTACATTTAACTTTACAGAAGTTTCAACGGATTCATAAATAAAGTACAATCTTTCAAAAAATTAATTGCTTTCCTGTTTGCTCCTGTAACTAATTGAACTAGCCATGAATTTGCAATTTTTTCTACTGGTAATTTACCTTTCTCTACTAAGCTGGGAGATACATAACTCAAACTATATTTTGGATCAATTAAAATAGAAATGGGTTTATGGTTCAGCATACCTTCTACTTCCACCATGGAATTCTGATATTCAGCCTGTCTGTTTTCCAACGCTGCATTGATTCTGGGATTCTCTCTTGCGAAATCACCAATCGTCATTTCTTCTTGTACAGTATGAATCTTGTTGACGATCTTCTTCCTGTTAGGATAGAAGGATGCATAGTGAGGTCCTTGGAATTCCGAACATTTTATCGGTTCCTTACGTTCGTTATTCTTAACATAAATACTATGATTATTTGTAAATTCTTTATTTCATGCGCCAGTAGGGTTTTGCTGTGAGTTACTTTTATTTTATTGAAATTTTTTGTTAGGAACATTACGTGAGTTATTATTCCCAAAATTCCTATTAGGTGTGAAACCTTTCTTTCTGTGTTCATAATTATTAGACCTTTTTGCTTTCCAGTTTGGCATATTCTCCCTTTTCCGGTTCTGTTCATAGAAAAAATTTGCTTTTCGCATGGCCTCTTCGAGGGTTTTGGAGTTATCATATTCAATTCTATCCTAAATATGAAAAGGTAAGCAACTTAATTATTTTCTTTTATGCCTTTTACTCATTTTATGTCCTGCCATCATATGTCGGCTTTCCCAATTAAGTTATATATTTCCATTCTCTCTTTTAACTTATTTGAGTAATTATATATTTGGAAGTACTTTTTCATTCCAGACAGCCATGCTTCGTCTTCCTCTCCTTTTTTTGTTTCGCCATCAAAAGTTGGTGGTTTCAAATTAGAGGAAATTAGGGGTCTAAAATGAGCCTTATAAGAAAATGCGCCAACAATCAATTTTGTGAGATGGAATTCAAGAACCAATAGAATTCCAATAAAATGAGTCAACCATAATGGTTGAATTGACATATTTGTCATAAAAGAAAAACTATTTTTTTTGTTCGTATTGTTGACATATCTTCATGTGTGTTTACTCAAATTTCAGGCGGGAGAGCTCATTGGATAGGAAATTCAATTCCGCATCCAACGAGTACCCATACTACATACTTTTGATGGACCAATCTACTCCAAAAATAAGAAATACCTAAAAAAATGGGATGATGATGTCATCATCACATTTTTCAGGCATTTCTTGTTTTTGGAGTAACGGGGTATGTTAAAAGTATGCAGTGTGGGTACTTGTTTGATGTGGAATTAAATTCTGCATCCAACAAGCTTCCCCACTCAAAATTTAAGTAAAAACATAGGGAGATATGTCGAAAATACGAACAAAAAAAGTATTTTTTTCATTCTTCCTCCAAAATTAATAACTATTATTTTATTATTTTAACTATTATTTTATCATTTTCCTTAGCAGGCCCATTTTAGACCTCAAATTTCCTCTAATGAATCTTTTTAAACTCCTTAGAAATTTCTTCATAGGGCTTGTATTTCTTCTTCCTAGAATGGTAATTATCCTCACTATTGTCACTAGAATACTGGTGTTTCTTCCTATGTGAGTCATTGTAAATTTCAGAGGAAGAACTACTTTCAATTTTAGTGTATTTTGACATTTTAATCTTATGTTGTAGGACGTATTATCAGATTCTATTTGTTTATCATTTCCTTCATTATGAAACCTTTCTAGTAGTATTTGGTTCAACTCCTCTTGAGCTCTTAGGATTCTCTCATTCTATTTTTAACAGTCTCTATTTCCATTTTTAAATATTTAACTATATGCAGTAATTTTGATGAATTATTAGTTATATATTATTTAACAGGTTCTTTTCTGGAACTACTTTGTTCATTTAATGGGGATCCCTCTTCAACATACTCTTCGAGTCCTTCCATACCTGCAATTCTAGTTCAAAAAAATTTATATACAACAACATTTAAAGTCATAAATCAGTACGTATACTTTCTATTTACTTTATGTTTACATGAGTTGAGCCACTTCAAGTCTAGTGTCTGAACGTGTGCTCTAATACCATATGTAACCCTCCAAAAATCACAAAAATTTAAAGTTTTTCTGTGTGACATTTAATGCTAAGTCGAAGCCTACCATTATTAGTTTAACAACTATATTTAGATAGATTCCAAGATATGACAATAAGATAAACTTAACAGTTAATATTCATGACTAACTGAAACTAGAGACTACAGAAAGACTTAGTAACTTAAAATACATTTTCTACTAACAACATTCATTATGTTGTTGATTTATTTCAGTATTGAAAGTTAAAGAGTTAGAGACATAATGAATTCAGATCGATTGTTTAAATTACAACATGTGCATGAATATGATAGTTGTTTTTCTTGTCTCACTAAAAGGGCTTAAGGTCAACTCGAGGCTTACTTAGCTTTCTCAAGCTAACGTGGAATTGATGCTTTTACAGGTCTTTACAAGTAACAATAAAATTACTCCCGGGTTACGAAGTGTAAAACTTAAAGTTCGGAAGACTAAAAGGAGTAAGTTAGGAAAGAAGGTCCTAAACCCTTTTTTCTAATTCTATACTACCGAAAAGTAATAATTTACCAGTTCCCAAACCAAGACTATTTATCTTGACAACATAATACACTTGCTAGAGTTCTTATCTATTCTAACAATAAGTTATAAGTTTTATGGAGGGTATATATCAGCATGCTCTTGGTTGTTGAAGGTGATGTGAACCTTATTTCTTTCCATATAGTTTTATAACTAAGAACATTATTCCTAATAAGACCTAGAAATTCCTGAGTTCTATAATTATCATCACTAGTTTTGTTTAGCAGTTATAGTTAAAACAAACCTAGTCTATGCATATACATTTGATGCATAACATGTATGAACATATATATTTACAATGTATTACATATATGCTAACCTAAGCATATATAAATTTATTGCATATCAAATAAAGTAAACTATATGTATTTTATGTATGAATTATAATATTTCACATAGTTAAACCCTAATATGCATATATAATAACTATTTACTATAAACAAGCTATAACATCTCCATAACATTTGTTTAAATCTCAACTTATGTAATAGTATTAATGGATATTCCTTGCAGGGTTTATCACGTCAGTTTAACTAGAATGAAACCCAAAGAATTTTAAAGTTGGTGGATTCCACATGGAGAAAAATCATTGGAAGAAGAGTTTGGATTAAACCCTACAAAAATTTCCATAAAAACGCGGCTTATTTCCATCAGTTGTTTATTGGATGAAGGTACTGAGAGCCGACATCCTTAAACCTTCTTGGCTCTCCAACACTTGTTCAAATTTGTAAGTGTGCTGGAGTATTAGCTCTTTGCCATGATTGTGTTATGAGCTTAACTTTAAAGGGTGGTCGATGTAAGTTCATTGCGGAAAAATTAGATTTCGAATTCTAGTTTCCTTACCACCATTGCCTCCTTCTTACTCGACCATGGTTCAGACAGGGTGAAAGTTTGGTTTACAACTTCATTTCGGCGGTCAATGTAACAAATGGTAAGTCATTATTAAAACCGTGCATTCAAAATATTTTTCCTTTTATTTAAAAATAATAAACGAAGTTACTTACATACTAGAATATATGTTGTTGGAGGTGTAAAAACATAAATACTCAACTGGAAGTGGAGGCGTTTACTTAGAAGTTAAAGGGGTACGACATAACAATCTGGTAAGCCTTGGTTTCCGAACTTGAGGTGCCCTCCGTCATTGGGTTTGCTGTGGTGTCAAGGGTGCCTATGACTACTTATCAAGATGTTTAGTTTATTGTATTAGATAATAGTTTGTTTGGTAAACAGTGGAGACCATAAGGTCATGTTTTATGACAACACTTAGGGTTTCTTAGGTGACCTATGGCTCTTGTAAGTATTTAAATTGGTTAAACTTTATTATTGTTTCTAATTTTTATAAAAGCGTTTGTTTATCCAGAATATTATTTGTTTTGAATGCTACCTCGGCTTGTTATTTAGCCAAGTATCTCTTGTGTGGCTATGATAATATTAATCTAACAATTTGGGTTTTAAACGTAGAACCAAAGGAGACTATATGGTTTTAAAAAAGGAAATCTGTTTATAAGTATTAGTTAGCTAAATAAAGAGCTTACAACTCTTAAATAAATCTGTATTTAGCAAAGGTTTTTAATTTATTTTATAGAAAACTATAATTATCATAGGGTTTGAAAAATCATTTTTTTTATACTGTAATTTTTACAAGAACCCTGTCTACTATTTTGCTCGACTTCTGCAGTTTTGTTCGTGGCTAAGGTAAAAATATAATTAAGGTATTTTTTGTGTTAAGAGACGAATCCTATGATGACTATAGGTTATGTTCTTTGATGAGAAAAGAAGACCTTGTTTTAGAAATTAATTTTCTTCTTAAAGGCTTAAGGTTGTTTACGAAAATATGGGTTATTATTTATTTACCTTTGTAAAAAGAAAATGGGTGCACTGTGTGTTTAGAATTTATAAAGAGTGTTTACAATACTTGTTGTAATTTGATATAAGGATAAGTATTGGGTTAAGCCATTTAGCAAACAATTATGGTAATTTTCTTTACTATAGAAATACTGTGGAAGTTTAACCTAGGTTCTTATTTTTTTGTTTTTACTAAATAGATGAGGTATTCAGAACATTTTTATTTCTGATGGATTCTGGGATGTAAAATAAAGTCTTATCGTAATAGCTTAGGGTTTTAAAACAAAACAGTTTACAAGTTATAGTAATAGGAATATTTATAATTATGTACAGCTTAGTTTGTTAGGTATTTAAATTGGTTTCTATATTACAGTAAACAATATAATACTAACCCAAACAGTATTTTCACTAAACAATGGAACTTGAGTGTTTGCTATTTAACCAAAATAGTTTGAAGTTTAACTTGTATAATAAATATTATAACTAGGAAAAACATTGGCTATAACTAGGTTTTACAGTGTTAAAACATGCTTGATCTCTATATTTACTAAGTCAATTTAATTATATTACATTTAGTATTTATTACAGTTCTTATATTTCAAAATCGTTATTGTTTGTGTGACCTAAGCTTATAGTAATAGTCCTTCTATAATATTACTAGATATTTTAAATATATGAAAGAATTCTAGAAACAAAAGGATGATTATAAAACTAACTAAAGATTTAAATCATCTATTTCACGTTTAAATAATTCCTATTTACCTTTTAAACAACCCTATTGTACAAGAGTACTTCATCTTATGATGAGTAGAAAAATACAGCAAGGGATTTATTTCATTAACTCATCTTATCTAATTCTAGGTTTAGTTATCTAGATAAATTGTAAACCAATAAACTTCTTTGAAATAAAAGCAGATTTACACAGTCTAATTGCGGAAACAATTTATCTAGTAATAATAGTTAATATTATCACAATTAATTTCATTCCAGTACTCTTACTTGCATAAAGATAAATAAAATAACACATTGGAACCTGATAACTTGTAGAGAAGACAAACATCCTAAGGAGCCCATTCCACCCAACTTATTCCTGAAGATAGCTCAGCTACTTATCTTAGGACCCTCGAGCCTGTCCACTGGTCCACCTGGTTGAAAGAACTGTGTGAAAGGATGGGTTTTCATACCCTTGCAAATCCACAGAAGTACTTAACAGAAATACTTATGCCTTCTGCAGTAAAGAACTCATCTAACAAGCTGCACTAGTTCTGAAAAACAGTTTCATCACTCAAAACCACTTATGCCTTCCCCTCATTGAATCTCTTGTGCACAATTCTCAACTTCCAAATTTCCATCAGGTAATGATTGAAACCCTCCTCCTGAATTCGATGGGTAAATATATGCATTCCTAGGTCTTTTGGTCAATTTTTCACTTAATGAGTCACCTCCTCTTGTTCCACTTTCTTGGGGAACATGACCACAAAATTAGGGAAGTTTCCCTCTGCAACAACTATAAGTGGTTGAGGATGCTGCCATGTGTCAGTTTGCTCTCACCCGACTCTATTCCACCTAGTAGGCCAGTGGACACTCATTTAATATCCTAATTAGGCTATTTGTCTCATATTTTATTTATTAACTAATAAAATATTAACCATAATTAATTACAGTCATCCTTGACCTCACTTGGTCAATAATCATAAACATTACAATAAAAAAAAAATCTAATGTCTTCTGAAACATAAAATGTTATTTCAATTTGGGGTATGTGACATACACCCCCCCCCTTAAGTCTAACATCATTCTCAATGTTACTTTATTCATCATCCTTAGAGCTACCTTGGAACAAAATTGGAGATCCCCTCTTTAGTTATTAAATGACCCAAGTGTTGTATTTTATCTTTGAAGAAGTCACATTTACTGAACTTGGCATAAAGATGATGTTCTCTTAATACTTGCAAAACAATTTTTAAATGTTCCTCGTGCTCTTCTTTAGTCTTAGAATAGATTAAAATATCATCAATAAAAACTACTAGAATTTTATCGAGTTATTTATGTCATATGTTGTTCATTAAACACATGAAGACAACAAGGGAATTAGTAAGTCCAAATGGCATGACCATATCTGGTCCTAAAAGTCATCTTGAAAATATCCTCATCCTTGATCTGGACTTGATTATCACTGGATATTAAGTCAATTTTTGAAAATACTGTTGCTCCATACAGCTGATCAAATAGATCATCTACACGTGGAAACGAATATCTATTTTTAATTTTCATCTTATTAATCTGACGATAATCAATGCATAAGCGTAGAGTACTGTCCTTCTTTTTAACAAAGATGACAAGTGCTCCCCAAGGAGACACACTTGGTCTTATATAATTTTTATCTATCAGTTCTTTTAAATGTGATTTTAATTCATTAAGCTCTAGGATGTTCATCTGGTAAGGAGATTTTGAGTGAGGTACCACACCCAGTACGATCTGAATAGTGAAATCCAGCTCTCTTTTCGAAGGCAATCTTAGAATTTCCTCTGAAAATAAATCCGAATAACCTCTCATAATAGGTATATCTTCTAATTTTAGTTTGTCTTTCTTATTAATGTCTTCTTCATTACTTATAGTTACACCAAAAGCTTTACATCCCTTTCGAACAACCCTTTTTAGTTGTAAGGAAGAAATCTATCTGATTGTTGTTTTCCTAGGAATTGCTTTTACTGTCACCATTTCTCCTTCGTTATTCAAATAGGTAAAAGTTTTATCAAAACAATTTAACAATACTCGATTTTGTTTTAAGCAATCCATTCCAACTAACACATCATAGGATCCTAATGGAAGTACATATAGCTTTACAGAAGTTTCAAACTAATTCATAAATAAAGTACAATCTTTCACAAAATTAATTAATTTCCTTTTTGCTCATGTAGCTAATTGAACCAACAATGACTTTGCAAATTTTTCTACTGGTAATTTACCTTTCTCTAGTAAGTTGGGAGAGACATAACTTAGGCTAGATCTTGGATCAATTAAAATAAAAATGGGTTTATGGTTCAGCATACCTTCTACTTCCACTACGGAAGTCTGGTATTCAGCCTATCTATTTTCCAGTGCTGCATTGATTATGGGAATTCCTCTTTCTAAATCACCAACCGTCGTTTCTTCCTGTATTGTATGAATGTTGTTGACGATCTTCTTCCTATTAGAACAAACTGATGCATAGTGAGGTCCCTGGCATTCCCAACATTTTATCAGTTCCTTACGTTTGTTATTCTTATCATAATTACTATGATTATTTGTAAATTCTTTATTTCGTACGCCAGTAGGGTTTTGCTGTGAGTTACCTTTATTTCCTTGAAAATTTTTGTTAGGAACATTACGTCATTTATTATTCCCAAAATTCTGATTAGGTGTAAAACCTTTTTGCTTTCTAGTTTGACATATTCTCCCTTTTCTAGTTCTGTTCATAGCAGAAATTTTCTTTTCGCATGGCCTCTTCAAGGGTTTTGGAGTTATCATATTTAATTATATCCTTAATATTGAAAGGTAAACAACTCAAATACCACTGTACCTTGGGTTTTTCATCAACAATATAAGGCACATAATGTAGTAAGCTTAAAAATTTACTATTTAATTCTTTCATATTCATAGTTCCTAACATCAGGTCATAAAATTCTTTAGCTCGCTCCTTGTAATATTGCTTCGACAGAAATTTATTTTTAAAGTACTTTTTAAAAGTGCTCCAGTTTATATTCTTTTCTTTTATGTCTTTTACTCATTTTATGTCCTGCCACCAGATGTTGACTTTTCCAATTAAGTTATATATTTCCATTCTCGCTTTTAACTAATTTCAGTAATTATATATTTAGAAGTACTTTTTCATTCTGGACAACCATGCTTCGTCTTCCTCTCCTTTTTATGTTTCTTCGTTAAAATTTGGTGGTTTAATCTTTTTAAACTCCCCATAAATCTCTTCATATGGCTTATATTTCTTCTTCCTAGAATGATAATTATCCTAACCGTTGTCACTAAAATATTGGAGTTTCTTCCTGTGTGAGTCACCATAAATTTCATAGGAAGAACTGCTTTCAATTTTAGAGTATTTTGACCTTTTACTCTTATGTTGGAAGGACATATTATCATATTCTATCTGTTTATCCTTTTCTTCATTATGGAACCTTTCTAGCAATATTTGGTTCAGCTCCTCTTGAGCTCTTAGGATTCTCTCATTCTCTTTTTTAATAGTCTCCATCTTAGTTTTTAAATCTTTAACTTTTCTAGTAATTTCAATGAATTATTAGTTATATTTTCTTGAACATGTTCTTTTATTGAATTACTTTGTTCATTTAATGGGAATCCCTCTTCAGCATACTCTTCGAGACCTTCCATACCTGCAATTCTAGTTCAAAACATTTTATGTACAACTACATTTAAAGATATAAATCAGTATGCATACTTTTTATTTACTTCTTTTTTATGTGAGTTGAGCCACTTCATGCCTAGTGTCTGAACGTGTGCTCTGATACCATATGTAACACTCCAAAATAACAAAAATTCAAAGTTTTTCTCTGGGACATTTAATGCTAAGTCGAAGCCTAACATTGTTAGTTTAACAACTATCCTTAGATATATTTCAATATATGACAATAAGAGAAACTTAATAGTTAATATTCTTAACTAACTGAAACTAGAGACTACAGAAATACTTACTAACTTAAAATACATTTTCTACTAACAACATTCATTCTATTGTTGATTTCTTTCAGCATTGAAAGTTAAAGAGTTAAAGACTTAATGAATTTAGATCGATTGTTTAAATTACAGCATGTGCATGATTATGATAGTCATTTTTCTTGTCTTATTGAAGGGTATTGAGGTCGGCCCGAGGATTACTTAGCTTTCTCAAGATAACGTAGAATCGATGCTTTTACAAGTCTTTACACGTAACAAAAAAATTACTTCCAGGTTACGAAGTGTAAAATTTAAAGTTTGAAAGCTAAAAGGAGTAAGTTAGGAAAGAAGGTCCTAAACCCTTTTTTTAGTCTATACTACCAAAAAGTAATAATTTACCACTTTCCAAACCAAGACTGTTTATCTTGACAGCATAATAGACCACGGGGTCTTCACTTAGTGAAACCATGCCATAGCACGTTCATTCATGGCATATGAAACAATACCCCTATTTTCAAAAAATATTGGAAAATACCTCCCAAAATTGTTTTTTTTAACCCCCTCCTAATATGCATTCCCAATTTTAAAAAACCCCTATTTTCGCTATGTATTGCATGTATCCGTTTTTTCCTTTACATTTTTTATACCCCTTTATATTTCTACCTAGTATATTGACATGATACCCCACATGCATTCTACAAATAAATCAATTATGACCTGAAAGACAATGCCAAAAGACCCTGTTCCAACCACATGTTTCGCAGTGTAACTAATGGTCTGTCAAGTCAATAAAAGAATAAATAAACAATTGGAAAAAATTTCCATAAAGAAACTATTCACTTAGATTCTTGGTTGTGACCTAATGAATTCTCACTGTGAACACAATATAGGTAAACCTGTTTAGGCTGGCCATTTCTGCCACCTATGGTTGTAGCTATGATGTGTCCTGACTCTGCACCCATACCATCAACAATGGCTAGCTCAATATCCTGGAATTGATTTACATTGGTATGTCAGGGAAGAACTATGTATAAAAAGTCCTTCCATGAAAACAGGAATCAAGCATACAATAAATGCCTCCTTTCATTTCTGGCTTCAAATGCAAATATTTCTCTTAAAACAAAAAAAAAATATTAGCTTACTTTCCCATCATCAACATCCAATTTGTTTTTCTTATCCTCATCTCAAGCATCTCTCTACCAAGCCAATCAACATTCTTCACTGGCCTTTTCAACCTGTTGATTGTCCTTGAGCTTCCCACACCTCCATTGTGCCCTAAGCTCATTGATGCCATAAATGGCCTGAGTTTGGACAATCTGGAAATTAGTGTATTATTCCCCTTGGGATTCTATTCCCCACTCTCGTCTCGTTATGAACTATATGTCAGAGCGCTGATCAAAACGGCAACACTTCAAAATTGTAGATGAGTTAAAGACATATTTTGAAGACATTGTGTTTGTCAATAGACATTTTATTGGACACTAAGTATGTTTCTCCTTGACCAAAAAAAATATGTGAAGAGCTCAGTTCCTTCCAAAGGGCATTTTACTAGGAACTAAGTATGTTGCCCCTCGACCAAAAAACAATATGTGAAGAGCTCAATTCCTTCCAAAGGGCCTTAAGCCCTTAAAATAAAAAACAGAACAAGATTTCTCATGCTTCATTAAAATCCTCTTCGTTGGATAGGCTTTAAGCCTAGTTTTAACAGTACTTAAAGGAAACAGAGATCATGGTTTCTCAAAAAATACTTTTGCATTGAGAAAGCTTCTTACAGAAACTGTTTAAATTTTTAAAGGTTAGAAAAACTGTGAACACGAGTATCAATATCATGGTATCACCACAATAGAATCAACACAAGAACTTAAAATAGACACACCAACGACAATAACCTTTACAAAATATTAGTTAATGATAAGACACCAAAATCATAGGAGCTAATTTTATCATGGTTCTCTAGATAAACAATTTCAAAACATAACATTTTAGAAAAATGACTCAAAGTTCGGGCATAGCGGTCCAATTTCCAACTTTATTTCATATGTACACTCCGTATTGATGGTGATAATACGTCTATAATGAGAGAACTTAATGACCCAACCCGAAAGAGTGAAAACACCACAACATTCATGGCATGGATGTAATCACATCCAAAAAGGATATTATAATCCATCGGTTGGGCATAATAGTGACCACATAGTGACATCAATTGAGAATGAAATTAGTTGATTGGATTGTGCATATTAAGATACAATTGAAAGTGGATACGGACAAGTTAGCAGATTCAACTAATTCATCAGAAAGTTCAAACGAGGTATAGATGAGAGAGCCTCATACTCACAAAGGAAGAACCTTTATCACTAACCAAATCTGTCGGAGCTTCACGCTGTACCGAGAGCTCTACCTCACGATACCGAGATATACAGATCTCTATCTCTATACTCTGAATCGATATATTATAAAGAAATCTATAGATCTTGAAATCGATATTTCTTACCGATACTCTCTATATCTCAAAAACAAAAGAAATTTAGATCTATTCTAGTAGTACCTTACTATACAGCTTAAGACCTAGAAGGTGCAGCATGAAGTATACTCTCACATGGGATGCTCTAGTCAGTGCTGATTGTTACTGTTTCATTGTGCTTCAACCTAGACTCATCGAACTATACTATAATTTGATCAAACTAAAGGATGGAATAAACCTTTACCCATAAGAGGACCTGTAAACTTCATCATAGTAACGTCCTAAAACAAGTGTACTTCGTGAAGCCTTGATTCTCAATTGATCAGTTTGCATTTACCAATGCTTGATCAGCTTGCATTTACCAATGCTTTTCATTATTCAGCGCTGATTGCCCCTTTGTTTGTTTCCAATGGGTTAGTAATGTGATGGCATATCCTAGGTGTCCAATTGCTACTAAGTCAGCCAGTCATCACATATACAAATAACCAATAACCATTAAAGCAGATCAGTGGTCTGGTGCAGAGCTATATAACATAAAGAGTTTTGCAATATAAATACAGTATTCCTTTATAAAATAAAATCATGGATAAACTAAGTTCCAACAAAAGGACATTAAAACCCATACCAAAAAAAACCGTTCATTCCCCATAAAACCAGGATCATCCGTACAAAAAAACCGAGTGCAATGCAAAAGTAATTTAGGACCATAAAACATAATATAAATTTACATTGTCCTAAAAGACAAATTTTAAAACAAAAATTTACATAGAATACATAATAACTCTTAAAACAAATTTCAATTTTTTAAATTTACACAATAAATATATAGTTTAGAAAAGCAAAATGCAACTCTGTTGTAGGAATACAACGAGCTAGTCATCACATGTATAAATAATAATCATTAAAACAGATTAGTGCTCTTGTGCAGAGCTAAATAACATAAACAGTTATGCAATATAAGTACCATCTTCGATTACAAAATAAATGCATAGATAAACTAAGGCATTAAAACCATACCCAAAAAAACCGTTCATTCCCCATAAAACAAGGATCATCCATACAAAAAAAACAGTGCAATGCAAAAGTACTTAAGGAGACCATAAAATATAATATTTAAGGTCTATTCTCCTTCTTCTGTCGTTGCTAAGAAAAATCTGGAAATACTGTTCCTCTCATAAATATGGTGGTTTCTCCAACCCTTACTGTAATGACATGTCCTCCACCTTGGAGAATTCCATCAAATCTCCCATAAACTTTATGCCCAATTAAAAGATTGTTTTTCAGAGAGCGTCCATCATTGATATAGCTTGCAACTCTTTCGTAATCATCTGGAGAAGGATTAAGTAGACCAATTTCTGCAACTCCCGTAGCCACACTCTTGTCTGCTCTACCATTCTCTTGCTTCTTTTCAGAGTAGACCATTCTCTCCAATATGATCACCATCACATATGTACAAGAGTTGCTTAAAGCTCGATCGTCTTGGTCGAAACCTGATACAATTACTTGGTTGTTCTTGATTAATTGTATCAGGTTTCGACCAAGACCATCGAGCTTTAAGCAACTCTGTACATATGTGATGGTGGTCATATTGGAGAGAATGGTCTACTCTGAAAAGAAGCAAGAGAATGGTAGAGAAAAAAAGAGTGTGGCTACGGGAGTTTCAGAAATTGGCCTACTTAATCCTTCTCTAGATGATTACAAAAGAGTTGCAAGCCATATCAATGATGGACGCTCTCTGAAAAATGATCCTTTAATTGAGCAGAAAGTTTATGGAAGAGTTGATGTAATTGTCGAAGGTGGAGGACATGTCATTACAGTAAGGGTTGGAGAAACTGCCATATTTATGAGAGGAACAGTATTTCCAGATTTTTCTTAGCAACGACAGAAGAAGGAGAAGAGACCCTAAATATTATATTTTATGGTCTCCTTAAGTACTTTTGCATTGCACTATTTTTTTTGGTATGGATCATCCTGGTTTTATGGGGAATGGATGGTTTTTTTGGGTATGGTTGTAATGCCTTAGTTTATCCATGCATTTATTTTGTAATGGAAGACGGTACTTATATTGCAGAACTGTTTATGTTATTTAGCTTTGCACAAGAGCACTAATCTATTTTAATGATTATTATTTATATATGTGATGACTAGCTAGTTGTATTCCTACAGCAGAGTTGCATTTTGCTTTTCTAAACTATATATTTATTGTGTAAATTTCAAAAATTGAAATTTGTTTTAAGAGTTATTATGTAGTCTGTGTAAATTTCTGTTTTAAAATCTGTCTTTTAGGATAATGTAAATTTATATTATATTTTATGGTCCTAAAGTACTTTTGCTTTTATGTTCCTAAAGTACTTTTTCTTTTATGGTCCTAAAGTATATAAGTTTTTATGTAGTACATGAGCTTTCAGTGTTAGCCAACAACATCTCAAGTGACTAGGGGGAGTTATGCACAGTGCCAAACATCAAGACAGTAGACCATAATGATTTAGACATACAATCCAACTCACCAAAGGCAAGTTCTGTCACCAACTCAAAGCCGAGACACAATATAAACATGGAGGTTTGTCCAACAAAGGTTCTAGTGGGTAAAAAGGTCCTCCATGCCATAAGTCAAGTAGTAAGTCAGGTTAAAAACAAAATTGGAAGGTAATGGATGGGTGGAGACAATGAATGATGAATCCAACACTAGAAAGACAAAACAATGGTGGGAATGACTACCTCTATTCTCCCTAAGGAGGGTAAAACCAATGAGTATAGATCAGAAACTTCAAAGTCAGAGTAGGGACATCAATACATAAGACAAATACATCCAAGTATATAGAATTGTGACTGCTAGATCATGACATTACATGTTAATACATGTCACAAAGATCAGTATAAATGAAAATGATAACCATAACACAATATATTAAAATACGATTCATAATTCTGCATATAATCCATCTAAATCATCATTTGTGCAATGAGAAGGTACCAGTCCTGACATGGGAGAGTACAATAGTCCACAAATAAAATAATGATCTGTCAAAACTGCTCATCTGAGCATCTCATATGTAAGAGATCTCGCTGAAAAATGTATTGTATCTGAAAAATAGAATATGGCAGCCCAACTACTATATATGTGATAACACATGATAAGTTCATGTAGTTTACTGTCAATTCTTGGTTTTGGGCTAAGAAGCCTCTTTCGTAAAATCATTATTGGTTTACTTTTCTAATGGGTATAATGTGGAGCAATGCTCGTGAGGGTTTGGTGTAAACCGAAGCTTGTTTGTTGTGTTTAATATCGTTTAATGATTCCTCCATTTTATTTACTAAATGAAATGGTGATATTAAGGTGAAGCCGTAATGTAAGTAATGAAGTTGATGATATTAACATCATACACGGTTATTTTACTATTCACAGTTGTTTTAAAAATTAACCTACCATTCGAAGAGATTCGACCGTAAGGCCTCTCCTAATAATAATTCAGTTTTTTAATTAAAAGGCATATGAGACATGTTATTAACATTATAACTATGTAGTTTTCAGTTATGTTCCTAGGTTTTTGTTATTTTATTTATACATTGTGGAAAGGCGTGTTGTTTTTAAAAAGAGGACCGTAATACCTCTGTTAATAGAACTGTTGTTTAATAATACTTATGATAGGAATTTTGGTAAGATCTCTCTATGTATTTTACCTTGAGTAGTGAACTTGTTTAAATGTCTTTTTAACCAACTAAGAGGATGTAGGTAACCTCCATAATTAATCCATTAAAAACAAGGTAGAACTTATGGGTAGAAGTATTAAACTCTGTTATAGTTAATAATATTTTTTTTTCAAAATTAATTCATATTAATACCTAAGGTTGTTTGTAACTCTCTTATGCAAGTGAATTACTACAGAAAACAATACCAGTGTGACCTGAATCCTGTAACCAGTGCTACGATCTGTCGATAATATCGACTTGGTGTTAATAGAAAAATTAATAAACTGGTCTTAAGATACCTTTATAAAGAATTATTATGAAACTAACTTAATTAATATTGTTAATTTAAACCGAGGTTATTCTATTTTAATTCTAGAGTTTAAATTAAAGGAGATAGGATCTTAACCCTAAAAAGATTTTCAGTATTGCAACAAAGTTCTGTTCCTAAGCAGATATATATAAAAGCATAGATTCTCATAATTTAAATATCTATGCTATACTAGGTCTCTGTATTTTAAAGGACTTCAATAAATCTTTACTGAGATACAAAACATTTACTTGAATTCTAAAACTTAGCCTACATGATTCACATTACTTCTACTAATATTTCATTAAGCTATAATACAAGTAGAAAATAACCTAAAACTTATACAAAAAGAACATCATTTAGATTATGGATTACTTTTACAGAAAATACTAAATCAGTAAATATTTCCTTTAAGTTGAATACTAGTAGAAAATACTAAATCAGTAGATGTAGTTTAACAGCTTCTAGATAAAGAGAATATAAATCGTCCTAAATACAGTTCCTGAGAATATTTCAATGAAAGTACAGATTCAAAAATTAGATAATAATTGAACCTAGACAAATTCCAGAAAGGGAACAAACACCCATGGAGACTTTTCCACCCAACCTTTTCCTAAAGCAGCCAAAGTTACATGCTTAGGACCCTCGAGAATGTTCATTGAACCAATAAGAAGAAGGTCTCTACCACGCGACAAACTTCTGCAACAAAACACATAGTAGCAGAATTAACTCAACAAATCACTTTAGCTATTCCCTCATCAAATTCCTTGTGTTCCTAACTTTTCTTTTTGCAGCAGCTACAAGGTTCATTTTCTCAAAAATCAAAATGAGTGCTCAATTTGATGGTTTATATAATATTTCCTATGTCTTTGGGTCAGTTTTGGAATAAAATGAACCACCAGCTCAGTTTACCCCTCTTAGGGAACATGACCACTTTTTTAGGGATTATGCTCATGCAATAGCTAGAAATTGAATGCTAGTGCTACCACTTGTCAACCAGCCTTCTACAGTGGCTCCTTCCTCCCTCCTAGTGGGTCAGTGAACATTCATTTAAGAGTATCCCTTGGATATGTGTCTCATTTTATTAATTATTAAAATAATTAATTCTTCGATTACAATCATCCTTGACCCACTTGGTCATAAACTTTAAATAAATTTAACATAATGTTTTTACTGAAATAAATAATAAATATTTATTTTTCAATTATGGGTATGTTACAACACCCTCACATGGAAACATGCCTCATCTTGCTAAGGTGACAAGAAGGAAGGTAACGACCTTTCCTAGGAAAACGTGTAGCTCTGAGGCTACCACTAAGTCTCAGAAATGCACATCCACCAAAATCCAAACAAAAAGTTAAGAAGTTTGACCTCCTCGTTCTTGTGTTCATCCAATAAATCGAAGCATCACCAAAAGTAGAAAATCACCCAAGAATTGCCAGAAAAATAACTTGCATTAACCAGAAACCCTCATCAAGAGGAGTGCATCCATCGAGAGACACCCTAACAAGAGTAAAACAATTGCATAGCGTATTATCCCATAAGTTTTGATTTACAGATGAAAGTGAGGATATCTATTTATATGATATCACCCTCACTTTTAAAAATAAAATCTAGGCTGACATTGTTACCGAGAGAAATTCCTATGGATTGGGGTACCACAACAAACAGCGTGACTCCAGAAATCAATCATTTACAATATGCAATAGAAATTAAATATCTAACACTAAAGGATCAGACCTTAGTACAAAGTTAAGTTAATAGTCATATCATCAATGGAATTAAGCTCATAGTTATATCTAATAATGATTAAATGTTAACTAAGCTATTTTTTATTTTTTTGAAATTGTTAATTATGAATTTTGGAGGACAGCTATATACTCAATATAGACAATACACTTATGTTATTCTAGTCTATAAATGACAAAACAATACATAATAGTCCACCCAAAATTCTAAGATATATACACCTAATTAACTCAGAATCAATCTGACTTGTGAACCAAGGATGAACTGGAGGATAACTTTGTCTACGCTGCCTAGATTTGAGAACTCCACGTATGGATATCACTGTGGGTTCCCAAACTTGTTTACTGTCCTGCAGCACTCAAACTGTGTCTCTAGATCTTGTATTTTGCACCAATAATCCACATTGTCTGCGTTAACTGAATACCTTTCGATTTCTCCAACTTCTCCTGGTTGAATAGGTATCGCTTTACCTAGTCTTTTAAGACGTGTCCATGTCTACAAATTTGGGATAGTGAAAGCTTCAATTGAAGAATACAATTGAGTTATCTAGAAGAATACCCTGGTGGCAGGCCAAGGTTGATAATTAATAAGATTTTAAAAGAACAGAACCTAATTTTATTACAGAACAACTCTTGTCTGAATAGAATTGTTTAAAAGCATTCTGTGCCAAAGGTAGCAAAAACCGGAATAAAAGCATTCCACTGTATTTTTTTTTGTCTACATTTTCTTTGCATTCGAAATAAATTTAAATGATATAATAGACTTCTTAAATTTCAATGTTCTATTTTGGATATTAGTTTGTAATATTTACATTAACTTTAAAATCCAAATGTTTATAAGTTTATCATATAAAAATATTATATAATTCTACGACACTTTGCTTCATGTTTTTTTTTAATAAAGAATTTCACAATTTATTTATATAATGTGCATTATGCTCATATTACTGAGCCTACTCTTAGTCCTCGAAGCATAAGCAGGGGATGGGAAACTCTTCATAAGGAAATCGGAAGCAAATTGAAAGAAAATTGCTAACCAATAAAATAAAGTGTAATTTATGGTCTTGGTTTCATTGTACATATTTGTTATGTTTTCCTTGTTTAAGATGGGAAGGGTTTATACATTTATAAAGTATGAATTTCAAGTCTCGGTTTTATGGTACATATTTGTTTTCCTTTTTAAGAAGAGAAGGGTTTATAAAATATGAATTTCAGTCTTTGGGTGTAACCTTTGGCTGGGTACTAAAATTCTAAGGAGATGAGAGCATCTAAGGCTGCATTGACCGGGGATACACGACAGAAGGAATTGTTCTATCTCCAGAACTCACCTTACATGCTTTATTTTTGTTTATTTTTGTTTGCATGTTTAAGAGTGCAAGTGTTTAAAAATTTGCTTCCTCTAAGAATATAAAGAGACTTAAGAAATTAACTGTATATTTTGTTTATAAATATATAGTTTTATTAACAAAATATTGCTCTTATATTTATAGCAACAACCATTAATATGTTTGAAAGCAACAACTATTAATATGTTTGAAAGGTATATATTTTACATATTGATAATGTTTTTTTACTAAAGAATGTGTCAATTAATTGTATCTAATAGTTAAACTAATATAACAACAACTTAATAGTGGTATCATCATTGTAGTTAAGCTAATAGTTGTATCTAATAGTTACTTTAAAAGTTAATATAAATCTTAGACTAAGCCTTATGCACATTAACTTGAGATCTGAGTTCTTGGTGCATGGTTTCAGTGCAATCAATGTCAACTTCTCATGCTAAGAGATGAAGTTCATCTAAATTTAATTTAATAATTGTATCACTATTGCAATAATTTAATAGTTATCCAATGTTAAATTTAAGCTAATAGTTAATTTAAAAGTTAATATATTGGAAATTTCGATTCATGATTGGAGTTGAAGTTAAAGTAATAGTTGTATCATCAATATATTTAAGCTAATAATTGAATACCTTCTTTAAAAAGAATTGAAAATCTAATAACTTTACAAACTCTAGATTACCTACCTGCCCAACTAATGCTAAATGCAGTTGGACTAAGCCTTAAGTTATTAGAGTTGAAATTAAGCTAATAGTTGTAGAATCATCAAGTTAAGTTAATAATTGCATCTAATAGTTAAGTTAATAGTTATCCAATATAAATGTGATTAGAGTTTGAAATTAAGCTAATAGTTTGAGTTAAATTTAAAGTAAAAAAGTCATGATTGGAGTTGAAGTTAAAGTAATAGTTGTGTCATCAATGTATTTAAGCTAATAATTGAATACAACCTAATTATATCTATAAATGCAGTTGTGCTAAGCCTCTAAGCATTAAGTGATTAGACTTGAAGTTAAGCTAATAGTTGTAAAATCATTGGAGTTAAATTAATAGTTGTATTTAATAGTTTTAACTTAATAGTTTTAGAATCATTGTTGTTAAAGTAATAGTTATATGGAGAGCTTGTAGTTGTATCTAATAACGGAATAGTTGAAGAGTAAATTTAATTTTTGCAACTATCACTAAGTGTACTTATCACATGTTAATTAAGTTTTTTTTATTTTTTTGAAATTATTAATTATTAATTGTGAACACACCCATAGAATCAATTTGGACACTACACTTGTCTCATTCTCCTCCATAATTGAAAAAACATAGATAGTAATCCACCCCAAAATTTTAAGATATATATCTTCTACTTAATAACTAGGTATAATTTGGTAACAAAAGATTGGTCTTAATATGTATAACTGAGTATAGTTTTATTATTTCTAGATTCTAGAGTGGATCACATTCTGCTTTATTTCAATAGAGAAATGCCTGGCATCATTACAAATAGTAAAAAGCCTCTACTTCTTTTTTAAGATATGCATAAAGATCAACATCTTGTGTTTGGGCATATAGATGTATTCCAATTTCAGATCATTATAGAGAATCTTCAAAGGTGTTGTTAAAAAAAAAAAAATGCCTAACACGTTAAGAAATACTGACTTTGAACTTTGAAGCAGCTGGAAAGGATCATCACCGCCACCACCTTGGCTTCAGGTTCTCATTTATGGTTCGTCTTTAGGAGATAGAGGTTTCACATCGATCCCAAACCCTTACGCTGCTTCATAGCACGCTAGCAGAAAAAAAAAAGTAAAGTGAAACTTCTGCATTCAAGCTGATAAAGATAATATTTATTATTCACCATACTCAGCGACTCATAATCCGATAACAAGTACAGTGAGGATGCAATACAAACCATAACATTGAGGCTATCATGATGATTATCAAGAAATTACAGTATAATTCCTGTAGATTCCATTACAAGCCACACAAATGAGGCTATCACGGTTATTATGAAATTACAGTATACATCTTATAGATTTCAATTAGAAACAGAAACAAGAAATTAAAAAAGAACTCGAAAAATGAAAGGATTAGAAAATGCAGGCAGATGGAATCGATCCCCAAACCTGGACGCCTCATGATCGATAGCAAGAATGGCAGGGATAGCTGAAGTATGGAAAACTCCAACCCCTGTTTGAAACCTTTTTCGGTCTATTCATGCATTCCACACATCGAATAAGACTGCAAGAGCTGGTAGAAGAAAAGTTGAGCGCCTCTAATTTGAATTGAGGTTGCATTTATGATTCATTTTAATGAGCGGAAACTCCAGCTCCTCTTTGAATTCACGTTCTTGGAGTATGTGAAACGATCCAGCTTCGACAGAATATGTGAAACGATTGGTTTTAGCGGGACAAGCATTGGGATTTGAGAGGGACGAGCTGAAACGATTTGTCGATTGAAACAGTAAACCAAAACATAAAAAAAAAAACAGACGGAAAAAGAAAGACGTCAAAAAACGGTAGACCTTTGATGCGGCATACCAAGCGGCTGAATGAAATGAAGTTGAAGATTAAGCAAAGGCTACCACGATAATCATTTAATTTTTAATAAATGTGGCTAATCATTTTAATCTTAACCTTTAACCTTTGATGTAATTGAAGATTAAGCAAAGTTACCACGATAATCATTTAACTTTTAATAAATGTGGCTAATCATTTTAACAAGAGCCACGAGGTGGCAATGTTCCCGACATTGCTACTTGTTGTTGCAAGAGCATTTAGAGTTAATTCTTGAATGTGATGGTTAGCTGCAAGAGAATTTAGAGCTAATTCTTGAATGTGATGGTTAGCTGCAAGAGAATTTAGAGCTAATTCTTGAATGTGATAGTTAGTGATGTTTGGGGGGTTGAAGTTTTTTATAAGATTATATTCCGTCATAATATTATATTGTGGTATGTAATATTTTGATATTTTTTATGAGTAGGATAAGATGTTAGAATTGTGAATTTCTCTCACCATTTTTTTTATGAGTAGGATAAGATGTTAGAATTGTGAATAATTTTAGGAGTGATGTTAATTTTGATATAATTTTGTATGAATATTAAAATTTAAATTATGTTTAAAGGCTTTCTATCATCATTTTCATGGCAAGCCCAATTTAATTTTCTTTTTAAAGGAATCCGTAGAGAGAAGAAAGCATATGCAATAATAGTAAATTTTATTGTATTTAAATCAAACATAAAATGGATTTTAATACTAATACATTTTACTCCCCTACAATTATCATTTTAGCTAATAAATTATTACTCAGCTAATATAATTAGTTTAATATAATATTGAACAGAAAAAAAAATAATACTCACAACCTCAACCAATATATGTAGTATTGTAGTATTGGATAAGTTATAATTTCACCTCAATCCAAAAATGAACTAATCCACACTCTTTACAAAATGACATATTTATATACGGTGAAACAATTACCTTATAAGACAATACAAAATGCATTTCTTCGATCAATGATGCATTGATAAATCCAAAATTCTAAGGGAAACAAGACAAAGATGTCACGATAATCACCTAAATGTATTTGTAGTTTAGATTGTATTACTTGCGGTGTACACAATTTTTAGAACCTCATATTCAATACTAGGTTTAATGGATGAGTTGGAAAAGCAACTTATGATGAATGAGGGCCATTGTATGATGTAAGTTCAGTGCTCTGGTTGATAGCAAATACCATTTATTTTAAAGACTTAGAAATTTGTGAAAGCAATGTAATAATTATATAATAAAACCTTTTGAGGACCACTGCTGGTAGCAAATACCATTTATTTTAATGACTTAAAAATTTGTGAAAGCAATGTAATGATTATATAATAAAACCTTTTGGTTTATAGCTAATCATGTACCTCATTATTATTATTTAAATATAATTTAAAATTATGAACTTATATATTTTAATATTTAAATTGAAAAAAATGATAAATTTTTTGTTAATGTACAAGTAATAATTAGTCAAGAATATATATATTACAATATAAACTGCTTGATAAGACCTTTTGGTTTATAGTTAATGATATAAATAGGATTATTATAATTTAAATATAGTTTAAATTATGAATTTATATATTTTAACATTTGGCAAAAGAGCCTTTTTGAAATGGAGAAGTGTAAAATTTGCAGAGAAAATTATCTATATCTCCATCATCCTAATACTATTCTGGCAATGTAGAGTCTGAGGGTTTAGTCTCTCATGAGAAAAATAAACTTAAGGGTTACACAGAAGATAAGACTAGTGATGCTTCACGAAAAACAAAAATTAATTGAGGTTTTGCAAGAATATTTCTCAACCAAGACTTGAACAATAAAATTACTTTGGACACTGTCATCAACCATAAAATAAATATATTAGCAAAATAAAATACATCTCACATAATCTTGATTCTTTATACCATAAGAAAGTGATCGGCATATTTAAGATTAAGAATTCTTTTGGAAGAGTACGAGATAAAATTTTACAACTTAAATGTTATAAAATGATGGAAATCAGCAACGACTAAAATGTGGTACTTGAGAGAACATTTCATTCAATTTTGTGTGCTAGATGTCACTCAATTGAATTTTCCACATTCAAGGAATACATTCAAGATGGCAGGAACATGGTGGCATTAAAATAATTTTGGATTTCGTGCCTGCCTTTAGTATAGAAAGAGACCGACTGTCCCAGGTATAAGATGGTACTGGTATAAAGCCGGGTTCAGTGAATGAGGACGAAGAGTGGCCCAACATGTTGGTCTATCCCACTGTGCACAAATTTGACAACCGTTGAGTGGAGATAATTTGTACGTGAGTGGCGTTGTGTTTATGCTGCCATGTGCCATTCCCGTGAGCTTTTCTACGCTCTATTCATTTCTATACTGTGAAGAGACTAGGACTACTTTTGTTGAAACTATTTTGTTCTGTTTCCTACATAAATTCATAGAAGAAGGCATAGGCTCATTATTATTGCAGCAGAATGTTCCAATCTCTCATGGGTCGAAGCCAAACACGAATTTTCATATTTTTCATCCTAATGTTCCAAGGCTGGCTCATGTTATCTGCCAACTAGAAGGGACTCGCCAACGTCCTACAGTTTACCTTCATAACTGGATCAAAGAGGATACATTATTCACATATTCAGTTACTGTTGGTTACATTTCAAATCCGCCTCTAGATAAACTTACGAGCAATATAAAGTGAACGTTATATCTATTACAATATAAACTGCCTGCGACAGGAATAATAACAGTATTAAAGGCCACACTACATATCTATAGGTTCCAAGTTAAAATTTATTTCTACCAAGTGCCAAATATGTGTCAATTTCCAAGGCAGAGAATTTAATGTAAATAGTTGCAACGCATGAGAAGAAACCGTGACTGATACATCTCTGGGATCGAAAGATTTCCGGAAATAATAAGCAAGTAACTTTAATATTACAGATTTGAAGATTATGAAACAATAGCTTTAATCTATCTGTGTGTGCGAGTTCTTTGGGGAGGATTGTCAAAGCAATACTTAGCATCTTCGACGTTAATGGCGATCTTCTTTGATGAATGCTAAGGGTTTATGGTAAATGGGTGAAATCTGCATTTGTCTCTTCAACTATCCGGAAGGCTCGACCGGCATCACCATCTCCACCGCACTATGAACGATTCCATTATGATCAAATGAGAAATATACATCAATGGATTTATGTCAACAGATGGCATCACTAAGGCCAATCACAATGAAGTCAACAATCAACTGCTCAAAGTTGATATTTCAAAATTAAAAAGTTGTTGGCATGGTTGACAGTTTTCAAGTCTTCGCGGTCTCTGCTAGCATTCATCCATTTGGAAGATGATTGTTATAATAAATAAATAATTGTTTGCAATGATTTAGGGTTTTAAAGTAAACAGCCAAAGCTATTTCAGTTGGTACCATATTACCTTCTAAATAAAGGTACATTGATAAAGAATATTTGTTTTAGGTTTTTATAAGCACAGATAGCAAATGGTATGTTCTGATAAAAGTTCAGAACTGATATTATACAGAAGAGGATATTGTAGAACCAGTTCATTATATTATAGAAACTATTTGGAGAAGAGATGCACCAAAAGGTTGAAATAAAGCTGATACAGAAATTTACCTGATCTTAGACTTACCGATAGATTGTGTTATAGGGAAGCTCTAAAGTACTTGATTTTGAAATGAAGGCCACAACTGTTGTTGTTATATTTGTAACCTTGCTTCTTGTGGATTCATTTGCATCAAGTGAAGATAGGTTTATCCAGTCATATAACGCTGCATTGAGGGATCACGGCCTTCACATAAGAACGAACCCTAAGGGAAACGACTATGGTCTTGTAGCCAAAGAAGTTGTTGGCCATAAAAACATGGTTGGAGCTCATGACATTGGTAAGAAGGATAAATTCCCTTCTCATAATATAAACTACGAGCAAAATACTAGAAGGATGGTGCTATGGATTTTCATCTGATGGGTCATAGTCCAGGAATAGGGCACAATGATCCTCCTGGTCTCTGAAATTCTGACTACGACAAAAGGTAAATAGTCAATAATTATATATGCAATTGTAATCGATCAAATTCTGACTACGACAAAAGGTAAATAGTCAATAATTATATACGCAATTGTAATCGATCAATCCCAAATCCATCGAAACTCTCTATCAATCCAATAAAAAATGAACGCATGGTTTCTTTTAGATCCACCTAAACTCTATCAATTCAATCTTGAGAGGAATTAAATTCTTCAAGTTGCATAATTTTATAGTAATCTTCAAGACGGATATATTCTAATGAAATTCTTCAAGATGCCCGCTGTATCTTATTGTTCTAAATGCATGGGTTTTTAATGTAAAGTTAATATTATATTTATGCCTAAATAGTTTGAGACCTAATACCTGACACGTTGAGATGGATTCATAAACTCCTAAATGCTTGAGATGGATGAATTCATGTATATATGTGAATCAATTTCTCTGATTACTTTCATGTGATTTATATATAAATATATATACCATTTAAAGTAAAAGATTGAAGCATTTGAAATTCCTTATACATCTTCTATATTGGACTCGGCAGATGATAAGTAATGTAAAAATGTAATACGATCTGCTATTAGGAAAATGGGATTATTATTACCTGGAATGAAGTCTGTTTGCATAGAGGGTGAACTCTCCAATATTATTATCTAGAATGAAGTCTGTTTGCATAGAGGGTGAAAGTACAGCAGTAGATTACATATTGCTAGTGATTTGGTGGTAGAAGTTTCAGAAGCGATATAGGTTGTTTAACTAACTTACCATAGTGAGCAAGCCTTACAAAAAATATCTCTATAGTTAGGATTCATTTAAAATAATGAATAAAATCAATGTTAAAAACGGGACAGAATAAGGATAAACACAAAACTCTTTCAAATATTGCTGGCCAACTTTCATTTACATGTTGGTATGTATGAGTATGGACTCACAGGAAAAATTAATTCTGCAATAGTAAATAAATAATAAACATTCACAATTATAAACTATTAAGACATCTATTGTCCCTAAAATGCCTCACTATACTCAATAAAAGAAAATTCAATTAGCAAATTCAACTCTTGGGTAATCAGTATGGAGTCATAAGCAAATTTAATGATCCCAAAGTAAATACTAACCTAATATCCTAATATCTGTAATGCCCAAAGTAGGACCGAACCTCAGAGTTCAGTGAATTTTTCAATTTAATGCATTAGGATAAACCCTTGGATAGTACCTGATCCATCGAAATTTCTTCCGGGAAAAGGAAATTTTGGTTTACCCATCCCCTTATTTGCAGCTGAGAAGGCTTAAAAAGATATCCAAGAAATTACAGTCGACCCTCATGAAGGACTATCTTTGCAGCTAATCATATTACTGTCTTTATAACGGAAAAAGTTCTTACACATCTCACTCTGATTAGCAGGATTTTCTTATCTTATCCATAAATATGTAGAATCATGTCCAAATAATTCCTCGCCTTGATAAAAAACACTTAACAACAAATTCAATTCCTGGATTATTAGTATGGACTCACCAACAAATTCAATTATGCGAACACATTCACATCTGTAAATGTTTATGACATCTATTGTCATTACAATTCAATTCATGGCAGTAAACAATAAACACTGGGTAATCACTATGAACTTACGAGAAAATTCAACTTATCGCCGTAAACGATAAACACTCTGTAATCACTATGAACTTTCTAGCAAATTCAATTCCTAGGTAATTATTATGGATTCATCAGCAAATTTTCTTCTTGGTATTCACTTGTAATATTTGGTATATTTTGCAGTATAATTTAAAAATAACTAAACTCTAGAGAATTTGCATGGTTTTTGATGGAATCCAGGATTTGCATGGTTTTGGACGGAATCCAGGAGTGAGAAATCGCTGAAGTTGCTTACAAAATTTATGACATATACATGTGTGAGTGTCTGGATGCATTATCTTTGTCCTCCTCACATTTATTTTTGCCTCATTTGCTTGAAATGTAGATATTATATTCGATTAAAATATCATTAACAAAACCATAAGACATTATTTTATATTACAATATCATTTTGGGCATAATTATAAATTATATGAGCATGATCAGATTCATATCATTTATATCCACGATCTCATAAGTGATAATACTAGCTATTTTTGTTTAGATAATGATATTAGATTAAAATATCATTAACAAAACCATAAGACATTATTTTATATTACAATATCATTTTTAGTTTGAGCATAATTATAAATTATATGAGCATAATCATATCCATATCATTATATCCATGATCTCATCGAGTGGTAATACTAGCTATTTCACATGTTTCGTGCTTACTCCCTCGATAGCATATACAGATAATTATAGTGTTTCGTCCTTACTCCCTCGATATCATATAAACTAGTTTCGCTCTATTCATCCTGCTTACACAACCGAGTTCTTAGACTCAATGTAACACTTAAATCCTTAAAAAGAATAGACCAAATAGCTATGTGGAGGGAGACGCAAACAACAGTAAGGAGATGGATCATTCAAAGGAGATGGAGTTCGAAGGCGCGTTAAATTCCCACATGGATCATCAACAAAAGATGAGATCAATCATCAAAAACAATTAAAGGAAGGATTCCCATAGATCAGATCATCCAATAAATATAAATGGATTGAATAATTAATAACTTTCTTTCTTAAAAGAAGAAAGTGGTGTCACGCAAAGCCAGAACCAGTACATAACTAAATGTAAGTAGCGCACAAAGAACAAAAAACTATCCACTGCCAAAAGTGTCGAGAAGAGAGGAGGCCTATAACAATTCATTCCATGTATCAGGAACTCCTGGTGAACACCAATGGATACAATCTCCAAACACATGGATTCTGCCTGTGCTCGCTATTGTAGCCAGAACTGTAAACTGAAGGGTGACAATCCCATGATTACCAGCAATGTAACAGGAAACCATCTCTGCTTAAGCAATTTTTTGACTGTGGGTACCTGAGCAGGCATGAGAGTTTTGTATCTATTTCATTCCTGGAACGGGAGTTATCTATCTATATGGATATCCTGGAACGGGACTTTTGGTTGACCAGTTGTTTGACTATGGGTACTTGGAATTTGAACTGCAACATTATTCCCATAGATAGATAGATATGAAATAGTAACAATATATATTGTATTTCTATAATCAAATTCCAAGAGTTACCTGTCATGTTGAGGGGAAGTGGTACTAAAGAACACAACTAATCTTGTTGGATCGAGGTTTGCAGATATCTAGTTTTCCCAAGTGGTCAACGGATTCATGTAGGGTGTGTGCAAGAAGTTGAGGGTCTCTTTTGGCACGTTAGATGCAATACAAAACTGAAAAAACAGGCATCCATCAACTTGGACGCATATTTTGAGACACTTACACAATGATAATTGCGATCAGTAAAAAACAAGAAATGTAGGAAATTGAATGACCTTTCCAAATATATATTTTTTTTCTATTGAAAATGTTGTTAACTATCTAAAGTTAGATAAATTTTAATGGGCACTTTTTATTTTTTGGACAAATTATAAGGTATATGTTTTTGTGGGTGCAGCGTCTGAGTGTCTAAATGATCGAATAAACTTACAAAAACCAGTATACATATAGAGAACATATAGGACTAGTGCACGACTATTTTTCCAATAATAAAAATAATATTTTTAAAATTTTTTTTAATTATCTAAGAGATCAAATCTCGAAAATGGTACGTCAATTGTGGGTGCATCATTTGAATGTCTTAATGCAATTATTTGGAAATGGGTTTTTTATAGCATGTAGAGGTTGGTGTTCTTTAGTGCACCATACAATTTTTTTTTTAAATGGTTGAGAAACGAAAGAGATATGGATGAAACACTACCAGTGTGTTTTTTGAGTTGAGGAGTGATGACAGAAGATAAATAAGAAAAAAAATTGAAAAAATTATGTATTCTTGTTAAAATTTACATATTTAGAATCTGCAAAAAAAACCATATATGTTTCTAAAATCTCATAAAAAATGGTGTGCAGCATAATCAGACGAACCGCTAAACACAAGCATATTGAAAATTTGGATATAATGTTGAATTTTCCATGGTTTATCATACTCCAAGGCACAGGCATGTTGAATCTGAAGCAAAGTACAAAGAAGACACATAGGCATAGGAATTCCATGAAAGCATGGGTGGAGGCTCGGCCTTATCCTTTGGAGGGAATAAATTTTTGAATTTAAAACATATGCGAGTGCGATTTAGTTAAATAAAAATGCAGGCACATTGTAAACAAACCAAACGCGTGCGCGTTATATACAAACAAATCGCATGCATGTTTTGTAAAAACAAAAAAAGTATTCATCATTATCATCATAATGCTCATCTTCATCATCTTCATCTTCATCTTCATCATCATGATCATCATGTTCATCTTCATCATCATGATCATCATCGTCATCATCGTTATCCTCATCACCATCAT
>LPNX010797699.1:100000-119517 GCA_001517045.1 Pseudotsuga menziesii
TGCTACATCTGGAGGATGCGTTGATGAAGGAACAAGGAGGATGCGTTGATGAAGGAACAAGACAAGTGGATTGTTGCATGGAGGATGTTCATAGAATAGTTGGAGGATGCCTTGATCAAGGAACAAGACAAGTGGAGTGTTGCATGTCCCATTTGGAGTGTACACACATGCGAGTGATGTCAGACCTCGAATGCATCTACCTTGATTGCCAAACCTCGAACGCATGCACCATCTTCCAGTGTTGACCTTAACAAACGTAAGATTATTCAGTACAGAGGAACCTTTGGTTGGATAGTGGTGACCAGACTTCGACAGTTGAAAACACCCCACCACAGATGGTGAAGAATTTGAAACCGGATGAGAAATTGATACATTGTCACGAGACCCATCACCCAACGACACATCAGATGCAACCAATGTATCAGTCACGTTAGAACAGTGAACCCTCACATTAGGGTTCTGTTTGCCATTTGAAATCTGTGCATGAGCTGTATGCAAAGGCATGTCAGCACAAAGAAAATGTTAGCAAAGAGATGCATGTAGATATCCACACGGCTACTGCAAGTATACAGCTTCATGAACGAGCTTCAAGGTTGTCACAGCAAATTATTTTGTATTAATCAAACCACCTGCCACTGTCAATACCATTAACTCAAACTAACCATTTTCCAATGCCTTGCTTACGGTATCACACCGCCGGGTCTTGGGGCACAAAGACCCAAGCAAATGTCACATGTAAAGGACGAATAGAAATTAAGTTAAATCAATATTTTAAAAAAACTTAAAATAAAAATTAATCAAACTATATTAAAAACATTTGAAAACTAAAAAATTTAAATATGATTCTTCAATTAATTGACCTAATCGATTCATATATATTCCCTGTCGGGAACATAATAATGTACACACAAAAGAATTGTTTTATATTGACGAACTTAATTGGTAAAATCGGTAAAAAATAAACTAGTAACAACTATCTTAATAAGATTAATATGTTGAGAATAGTAACAAGTATATTAATAAGAAGATTAATAGGTTCAAAATAGGCTAGAGGTATATATTTGATAATGTTTTTTTCTTAAAAAATGTGTCAATTATTTGTATGTAATAGTTGATGTAATATAACAACCATTTAATTTTCCATTAGTAAGTTCATAGTTAAAGTCAAACTTGTAGTTATATTATCAGTGCATTTAAACTAATAGTTTTCACTAAGCCTTATGCACATTAACTCAACTTCCAATCTGAGATGAAGTTAGACTATCACATGAATTGCACATTACCATGCCGCTAAGTGCAGTTATCATATGATTTCATATTAGTTTATTAAGAGTTCCACTATCACCTCAAGTGCACATTACTTCAATTCCCAGTAGTAAAATGTAGCTTGACTAAACCTTGTACACATTAGCTAGTCTCTAGCTGCTAGATGGAGTTCCACTGTCACATGGACTACACATTACCATGCCATTAAGTTCAGTGATCACATGAGTTATTATTTTCAACTACCATAAAGTGTTATTATCACTTGAGCTATTTTGGATTTTATTATCACTTGAGCTATTTTGAATTTTTTTATAATTGTTAATTATGAATTTTGAACAACACTCATAGAATCAATCTAGAAAGTATATTTGTCTCATTTTTTTCCATAAATGAAAAAGCATAGACAAAAAATGGACCTTCTTTAAGATGCTTATCTCTCTCTCATAATATTCTGTGCATGTGACAAGAATGTGTCAAATATTGATTTAAATTTTTATATTAAATTTATTCCAAATGAAATTGTGGTGTGATTGTCGATCAATAGAAACACTTATTTAAATTTTTAAAGAGTGTATTTAAATTACCGATTTAAATGTTTGTAATAAGTCTTTTTGAAATATAATTGTCGAGGTTATTAATCATTGAATACTTATTTGATATGTTTTCTTTTATATTGAATTTTATTGTATATTTCTTTGTCATTCAAATGTAATTGATCAAAGGAGATCTTGAATTTGTGAACTTTACTTCACATTTAGTTATCTAAGAGTTAATCTCACAGTTATTCAATATAACTCTGATTAAAGTTGAAGTTAAGTTAGAATAGTTGTAAAATCTTTGGAGTTGAAGTAATAGTTGTATCTAATAATTAATTTTAAAAGTTAATATATATGAGTAATTAAACTTCAAGTAAATGTCATGATTGGAGTTGAAATTAAGCTAATAGTTGTATCATAAAGGAGTTAAGCTTATAGTTGTATTTAATAATCAAATAATTGTATCTAAAAATTGAATAGTTTAAGTTTAAGTTTAATTTTTATAACTATCACGAAGTATTTATAAGATGTTAACTAAGATATTTTTTAATTTTTTGAATTTCTAATTATGAATTTTGGACAACGTCCATAGAATCAATCTAGATATTACACTTGTTTCATTCTTCAAAAACATAGATGGTAGTCCACCCCAAAAATTTAATCCACTTGTTTCATTCTTCTTCATAGATTTAATAAAAAAAAACATAGATTGTAATTTACTTAAAATTCTAAGATATATATAACTATAATTATTATTATTATTATAGTTTATAAAAACAAATAAAAAAAATTTAAAAATTTTGAGTTATTACAGCATTAGAGAATAACCCAAAACCTATTGAATAGAATCTAAAACCTATAAACACCATATAAATACTATCCTAGTTCATAGTTCATTGTGATATCATCGTAATATATTTTTGATGAGTAAATGGAAATCAACGTAATATATCAAAATTAGTATATATATATATGATGAGTAAATGGAAATCAACGTAATGGTAAGATGTTATTGAGAAAAATTTAAAACATGAAGAAAAATTAATAATTATAATGTTAAGAGAAAATTAATAAAATTAAAATGAACAAAACTTATCTTTGAAAACTAACAAATTCAAGTTATATGTTTGATTTATTATGTAATTAATATTATATTTAATTTAATTTATAGTAAGCTTGTTACGTAATACATTATATAGGCATACTAACACTTATTTTGCTTTTGGATATTTATGTTTTACAGGATATTATTATTATTTAGATGATATTATGTTTTTCGATAATATCAATGTTAAAGATGATGATATGATGTTATTATGTTTTTAGATAATATCAATGTTAAAGATGATGATATGATGTTATGTTATATCAAAAGATTAACTATAATGATGATATGTTTGTAGTTTAATTATGATGATGAGATATTCATAGTTATAGTATTTTGTTGTTTTTACATAATTATATATATAGTTATTTTGATGAGTATACCTAGTAGAATTAGTTATAGGTTTAGGAAATGAAGGATATTTGATGTATTTGTGTATCATGGATTAAGGTTACTTTGGGTTTTTAAATTATTATTCTTTCTTAGGTTTTATGATTAGCCATTTTTATTATCCATCATTATTACACTTTGATTTTGTATATTGATGGTTACTCAATTGTCTTGATGAACTTTTCATACCCTTTTTTGTATCCCCTTCACCATAAGTGCTTCCATGTTTTTCATGTCTCTCAAGTTGTAACATATGCAATAAAAGCACTATATGTGATGTTATTTATTTTTCTAAGTTGTGAATTGCTTTGGAAGAGTTAGGAGACTAAGGTCTTGACTCGACTGAATGATTGGGCATGAATCCACTACGGAGAGGGTGATGGCCGAGAAGCCATGAGTTGGATGACAAGTGTCCCACGAACTTATGCACTTAAATTTTTAAGTGTCATTAACACTCAAAGAGATTTCTACTTGCACTAAAGATTTAACAAACACCTATGGTTGATCTATTAGCATAAGACTAATTAATATTAAAGAGAATTAAGTAAAACTAAGTGATACCATCAAATATTATTAATATCTTAACTTCAATGAAAGTAAATATTTTTAACTTCACCCTATATTAATAACCATGCCATTATGTCATATATATATAAATATTAAAAAAGCTAAATGTTTATTTTAAAATTAATAACATAAAAAAGAGGTATAGTAAAAGTAGGGTATCTCTAAGGCTTTTAACACAAAGGAATAAACCTTCACATTTTAAAAACGAATTATTTTAATTTAATCCTCCCATAATATATGTGGATTATTCCACATATTAGAGAAGTGTTTTATAAACCTATGAAATTATATATATCTAAATATAAAATTAAAGATAGTTGTTTATATAGGAAATGAAATGGTGGATTAAAAATATAAACATTGATACTCTGAAAGAATAAGGAAAGGTTTCCTTTTTAAATGATTTAGTTACGTTTAGAGGATGGATGAACCGCTTTCGAATATTTTGTTTGGTATTTGAGAGGGTCATTTTCTTGATTTTCTTAAACATGGTATGTTTGGGAGGAAGGGTAAGTGAGGAATCGACTCTTATCGCAATAAATTGGAAAATTTTATTCACCAATGATGACTAGAAAAAAGAATAAAATGTTTTTCCATCAACCCCTTATCATTCAAAAGCTCCTTATTGAACCTGTAGCACAACAAAATTTCATTTTAAAGGGACAACGCCTTCACAAGCTGGGATGGGAGGGTGAATTGGAAAATAATAACTTGTTTTGCATGAGAAAAAGGTGTTAACCCCAATTCCACATGCGATAAGGGATATTTTCGAGGGGAATCATCTAAGCTCAACACTAACCTCCCAAGGACCAAACTCGTTGTGAATATTCAAATTCATATTTCTAATCAACTCATCTTGACGAAGGAATGAACAGGGAATATCATCAACATTAAGTAAAATGTTACTTGAAGGTTCTTCATTATATTGTTCCATCTTGGAAATTGCAACAAGGATCAATTTTGGTCAAGTTGAGTTACAACTACATTGTCATCAAGTGATTTTTCCTCAACAATAGTCTAATTGTTTTCAATTTTTCCTATGTTGCATAGAAATATGAATCAACATTTGGATTCCTTGAATTTTGATTAGAAAAATCGTTAACCAAGCAATGACTATGAGGTTTCTTCTTTAAAGGTTCACAAATGGATACACAAATGAAAGGCTGAACTATAGATATTTATATTGGTTCTTGTTAGGCTCCCTTTGGTGATTCATATCTAACTCTCTATATGCTCCTTCCTTAGGTAAGGATGACTGGGCATTTTGTATGATTTTAGTAAGCTCCCATTCTAAATCAATATTCAGATCAAAGTCTCGAGGGCCTTAAATGGGCTCACTATCATACATAATTTCATCCTGCGATTCACTTAGGTTATTCTTTAAAATATCTATGACATCCTTTCTAATTACATTAGAGAAAATTTCAACTCAAAATGGGCCTCCTAAGGAAAATTAATTAAATAATAGTTAAAATAATAAAATAATATTTATTAATTTTGGAGGAAGAAATGAAAAAACTACTTTTTTTATTCGTATTTAAGACATATCGCCCTGTGTTTTACTCAAATTTCGATCGAGAGAGCTCATTGGATGTGAAATTAAATTCCGCTTCCAATGAGTGCCCACTCGGCATACTTTTGATAGGCCCCGCTACCTCAAAAACAAGAAATACTTGAAAAAACGTGATGATGACGTCATGATCATGTTTTTTCAGGTATTTCTTGTTTTTGGGGTATCAGGGCTCATCAAAAGTATGCCGAGTGGGTACTCGTTGGATGCGGAGTTTAATTCCACATCCAACGAGCTCTCTCGATCGAAATTTGAGTAAACACACAAGGAGATATGTCGAAAACATGAACAAAAAAAGTAGTTTTTTTTATGATACCTATCCCCAAATTTATATTAAAAAATTGTTTAAGAGGTGCTCCCTTTTTAAATTTTAAAGCATTTTGATTGGCTAATACATGATGACATAGAATTTGTATTATTTTTGGAAGGCCCATTTTAAATTGAAATTTCCTCTAATGCACGATTGCTTAAAAGATGAAATAAAGGCACACTCACAATCAGTTCGGGCGAGGAGAAATCAATTTGATAAGGACAATCACTTGGTATTCCATTATCAATATCCTAATCATCTTCATCAGGTTGACTCTCATCAACACAATTATTGTTTGATTGTTGTTCCATGGGATCATTAATGCTTTCACCCCATTCATCTCTTAATAACTTAGTAAAAATGTCATATCCAGTGATGGATACTAGTGCTAAATGGTCAAACCACAACCATGCATCCACATCTAGGGATGCACCTAAGGATTGCATATAAACATCATCATCGTCCACACCTAGATATTCCATATAATACCATAGGGAATCCAAATGAATTTTAATCGATATAACATTGTTTACATAGAAACAAGGAAACCTTTCAATGTACCCTTTTGGCATAGGATGAGGTGTCCCATATATTTCAAAGAAATTCAAAGGTGATGGCTTAGCCCATGTTCTAACTACTCTATATTTTCTCCTACATATGTGGTTTGGATAGGCTTGGACATCAAATCTAGAAGTTTCATCATTAAACGAATAGGGAAAATATGGTTATCATAACAGTCTTGATATTTAGATTCATACCCATAAGAAAATTCAAAATCGTTCTCATATCGAGATTGTGAATTTGCTTCTAGTTGCCCTTTTAGCATTGTTATATTTTCAGTCATTTCCTTAATGCATTAGAGGAATACATCTAAGTTCATTGTGACATATAGTTTCAATATTGTAAGGATAGGTCTGGGTTCGCTTCTCAATGGAGTTGCTTCGTGGATTCACCAGGTGAGCTCAAAACCCTGCTCACCTGGTGAATCCTTGGGAAGGGTATAAATGAGTAAAACTTGATGGTTATATATTATTAGACAAAAGAGAAATAAAACCATAAAAATTAATATGGATGCGATATGATTAATATAATGTGAAAAGGTACACTCGCAGACACTAGAGGTAAACCTCTACCTCCCTAGAAATGACGCTAAAAATGTGATTACTGGTTATGTATCTACCCCTTGAGATTATCCTATTTAGGATGGTAGATGGGAGCAAGACACCACAATGACATGCAAAGGTCTTGGTCTCCAAGTAGATTATCGGTTGCCACACCAACCATGTCCTTTGTCTCTTTAGAAAAACTATATGAGATGGCCAAGGGGGAGACCCTAGTCTCTCCTTGCAGAGAAACAATGACTAACAAGACACCTAAAAAAATATTGAAGCAAATAGAACATGGAATTACTTTTCAGGAAAATGGAAGTGATTGGGGTGAATGGCTGGGATGAACCTATGGGATTTTGAGTTAGAGAGATGAAATAATCCTCAAAGCCAATCTCATATCTTATTTGTGAAGGCCTAACACAAGATTCGATTACTTGTATAATGGATTAAGACAATTCATGCATACAAAAGCAACTAGAGACAAACCACCCACTAAAACTAGCAACCATAATCACCTAAGGTGCACTTAGAGAAAAAACTAGCACCTTAACATTTGCAAAATGGAGTCAAATATTCCTGAAAACTAAGCCTTAAGGGTTTTAAGATGTAGCCACATATAATGAAGTGGTGGATTTCACTAGTTCTAAGTAAAATTATTTATGAAACAAAAAAAGTGTTTTAATTAATTATTTATTTAGATTGACTCATGGATAGAAAATAAAATATATAATAAGAATGCAAAATCCTTACCTAGTTACGGCAGAAAAGTGCCAAAATTGTGAATATTAGTCTCACATAGATCAAATGGGAAGATCTGATGAAGTTTTGGTTCAATTTGAAGCAACCCAGTGATCTAATGCATCCTTATTCCATGCCAAGTGAAGATAAAATCAGTTAGATCAACAAGAGAGATAAGAAAATGTGTTTAATTTATAAAAGCTGAGGATCTACAGGCCTAAATGAATTCACTTGTGAAACAAGGTTGAAGGAAAAAGAAATAATTCAGTGTACACTGATAAAACATTCCTGGAAAAATTGAACAACCAAAATACAAAATCAATCAGCATAACATTACATTCAATATCATTAACATGTGTGTAATACAATGATGATATAATAGGACAAATTCGAATACACTAGGTAGGATTCAAATTCACCAACTTGGAATGAATTTAATGCTAACTCAATGTGAGAAAATCACCACTAAGAGATCACTAATATAACTCTGGACAACTAAATCAATTCCCAGACAGTTAACTGAACAAGGTAGGTAGAAAAAATAGCCTAACCTCCTTGAATCAAATAAATGTGGTGCTACACTAACTAGAGAGGAACTAACTGATGCCCTTCTGGGGATAACTCAACATGGACTAGGGTGAACTGATGGACGGACTCCCATGACTTACTATGGGTTCTTAAATTATAGGGATTTGCCTCTAGAGCTACTAAACTCATGCAAACTAGCGCATAAACTTTTAGGTGGGCCCGAGATGAGTTCCCCATGGTGCTAGTGAGGTGGAAATAGAATCCGAAGCTAGGAAAAGACAATTAGACTATGGTGGTCAAAGGGAGGATTGTTAATTAATCCTAACAAAATTCAGACAAGATACAAATGATAAGAGAATGATTAATAACTAAGATATAATCACTCCTTGTTAAACCAAAATTTGAGAGAGAAATAGAGTGAGTTTCCCCAAGTGGTGCACTCCTCCCAAAACGGATCCAAAATATACAAGAAATAATAACCAAGATATTTCAATGGAATCAAGAAGTAATTTCAATCACCATCATAAGCATTCATCTACAAGAACACAAGTTTTTTTATCACATAAGATTTCTCTCTATTCCACTTGTTCAAATGCCAAAAGTAGTTTTACAATGAGTGAGATATCTCTAATATAGATCTCCAAATACAAAATTGATATCCCAATGATATGGGAATATAGGATCTATTCATCTAAATGAAATATCAATGACAAATAGAGTGTTAGGATACAATACATGGAGCTAGCTCAAGAGGGCAAACACTTTTGCCTCTAACACCTAGGCAAACTGAGATATATCATAACAATATAACATAACATATTATAGAATGGTGGGGGGCATTCCTAGGGGTCTAAAGTCTCCCTATGCTCCCCCAATACAACAACATAATGACAGAACAATAATATCAAGGGATTCCATGGTTAAGTGTGCCCCATATGGAGGTCATCCTCTCTAGGTGATGATACGAAAAAATAATGACTCCCTTGATGTGATGAAGACATGGAATGCGGTCTCTAAATTGTCAACATAACATAAAATCCAATGTCATGTCATTTTCTTTCCCACACTATCCTAATCGATTTCCTTTGAGTAGCCATGGCCATCTTTTAATGTAATAAAATGCTTTTCTTGTTGAAGGATAAATATAATCCAAATTTTATTTCCCTTGCTCAAAACAAAAATATGAGTACATAAATGAATTCATAGATCTCAATTCCACCAATGGTGACTTATAACACCCATGGATCAATCTGAATAATCATCTAGGAGAAAAACATCTCTAATAATAATAATAAATGACTCACAAAAAAAAACCATGAACCATCAACTAAATACTATAATGATCTAATGAGTATCCCTAGTTGACAAATACACAAAATCGAGAACATGTAGCCACATCCATCCCGATACTTATATGTTGAGTTGTTCAAACTTGGTTGACCAAGTAAAAACTAGTCAAACTAATTTGATTAAACTAAAATTTGAATGATCCTGCATGCATAAGGGGTGAAGGTTTCTCTAATATTTATATTAACAATCGACTACAACATAAGAAACATAGAAATGGTGATCAACGTCAACCAAATAAAATATAAGCCATCTATTAAAGAATGTGCATGGTCCTGTTATCACACAAAGTGTAACTACCCACTAAAGGTATCCCATCTAGGATGGTAGAGGTGAGGTAGCTAAACAACGACACCACAAAGGCCTCATCCACTACAAATGAAGGGTAGTTGTCACACCAGATGGCCTCTTTTCACTTTAGATCAATCCAGAGAATGACCAAGAGGGAGACCCTACTATCTTAAGAGGGATAACACACCTACTCAAGACACTCCTAGGGGTAAACAATGAGTAAAAGATGAGAGATAATTAGTAAGGTAGTCTGGATCTACGAAATATATGTGGTATAGGAGTTAAATTAAAGTTGGGGGGGCTTAGAAAATAAGGAAAATGGTCCGAATTGATAGGGAAAGTACCACAATGGTTTTAGCAAAGTAGATCTAGGAATATCTAGCCACCAACGAAGAAAACAAAAAGGGACCCACCTAGGGTTTTATGAAAAAGTGGACAAAGTGGACCCAAAAGGTATATTGGACCATGGAATGACTATATAGGGACACTTGAAGGATAGATCTATGAAAATTAGGTGGGTTCAATCATACCCAACTAATAGATATGAAAACTTAGCCACCCACCCAAAAGGGGTGCCCCACCTAGAGAGACTAGTGCTAGATCTCAAGGAAAATGGAGTCTGATTTAAATGAAATTAGAGATCTAGGGTTTTATTCAACAATATTCAAGTGGGTTTTTATGGTCGTCGTCAAAAACTCACTGGATCTATCATATCTACAAAACTATGTTTTGAAGAAAGGGTTTTGATGGACAAATGCATAAAAATAATGAAAAATAATACTAACCTTACAGATCATACCTGAAAATAATCGTGGACTTCTTGAATGTCGATGATACTTTTACTTAGTTAAAATTTTGAGCTAGATCCAGCAAAAAGGAAGGAAAAATGCCCAATCGACGTAGTGTGCCCCCTCTTCTCCTCCTACAAAATCAAACTACGAATGAGATTTGTTCACAGATGAAAAAGATAAGATACGTATGTCATCTATAGAAAGAGATCGAATGAACAAAGGAACAATTAAAGAACTCCCTAAAGATGTACCGATTTGACTGGAAGACAATGCAAAATGCCTTAGCAATCTCCTCCAACCAATTCACTACCTTGCAAAAGATCAGTACAACCACCACAAAAAAAATATTCATTTGCATGCAAGATCCACTAAAATTTCTAAGCAAGAGGCATAACAATCACATCCAAGTACATTCACAAATCTTCCAAGAGTTTCTACAAAAATTTTCTTGTATTCAATATTCTTAGAGCCAAAAGTCCATTTACAAATGAGAGAGCATATCAATATATAGATCTCTCAAGTACATAAAACGTAGATCCAAAATATCAAGGGTTATGATAAAAATATAAAAACAATCTAATCAACAACTAATATTATTGGGATACATCATACATGAATCAACTCAATAATATAAAGGGGTCGCACCACTAGAATTTCCCAATGAGGGGATGCACCACATAAAATAACCAATAAACATAAGATAGAAAATGGTGGGGGCATAGGAGGTTATAATATCCTTCACTAGAATGGCCCTATGGAAAAACAACAAGGATTGGTGGTCAAATATACAAAGCATTGATTAAAATCACTAGGGTGTCTCCCTCCAAAATACATCAAAACACCCTCAAACTGCAAAAATCAAGGGTGTGTGGACCCTACGTGCAATGAACCTAATGTTGGATGATGAAGGTGACCCAAACACTGTTCCTTGGACCAATTCCATGCCATTTATTTTCTTCATTTTACCAACTTTACTTCTTCATCAACCATTTTTTATCATTAGAATGTTGCCTAGGGAACATAAAACTGCCAAAATCTCACCGGGAACCAAAAAATGAATCCAACTAACTGTACAGATGTGTTTGGCACCATATCTATATTTTAAAACCGACTGGTTTCACCATGAATATCCTCTCTGGCACCCTAGGACACATTCCCTTGTTTGCATTGTGTTTTATCTTGAGCTTCCTAGGGAAAAACTATCGCAAAAAGCCTAGAAGACCCATATCTCTTGTAACTACGTGAAATTAAAAACCAGCTACACCAATGGACTAAGAATGTCCAAATAAAATAGGAATGATTACTCATACACAATATGTCTATCAATAAAGATACATCAAAGCCCCATCTATGTCAGAACCATAATAATAATAAAGCTCGTAACTGCTGATAATCATAAAAATAATACAAGACATCATAGTAAATCATCATATGAAGCATGAATATGTATAATGGACATTGATAGACCATAAAAAATCATCATCCACAACCAACGGTCTAAAAATCATATCGAATCTGGTCATGGCTTGTTCAACACTGGATTGATCAGGTCAAGACTGATGAAATGATGGCCCAAGTGCTAAAATCTAATACTACAAATACAAAATGGGCATGCATGCTCAATTATCTATGTTAACAATGAGACTCAAGTACAAGTAGCTTATGTTGGTGATTATAAGCACAACATATATATAAGTAACCCAAATCAAAATTATCAATTGCTTTAAACAAGAACCTCGGGTGTATACTCATTTATAGATTTAGCCATTTCTTTAGTCAAGGATGAAGGTGAATGAAACCAGGTAAGGTCAAGGGGATGACTTCACACTTGAAACTGTAATCATTTAGGATAAAGGATAAGGGAATCCATTCAACACATAAGTTGGACTATGTGAACAATAGGGAATGGTAGTGTCTCACAAATGGGTGGAATGATGAGAAGAATCCATTATACTCTATACAAGTAATCGTTTTTAATATTTATTTGCACAACAATATACACTAGCTAACCTCTAGAAGCAGGTGCCCTGGTAATCCTTTTGGGATTCCATAAAATGACAAAGACACAACCTTTTGGGGGCTAATCTCACCCTATTTTTTTGTGCAAGAAAATGAGTCCTACATTATACAAAGAATGAGTGCTCATATTCTAGCCATCAATTTTATTTGAAAATATTTCTCTTTATTAACTTTCCAGCCTCCAAGAGCAGGTTCCCTGGAAAGCCTTCTGGGATTCCAAAAAATGACTAAGGATTACCCTGAAAGGTTTGCCTCACCCTGATACCCCATGGGGATAAATGATCCTTACACCATGCAATGGATAAGTGACCATATCTTGAAAAATGACCAGTTTTAATTTTATTTGCAGTAGTGTCTAAGGACACTTTTATTTTGTTGGGAGGGAATCCATTTAGAATAACTTTAAGCTCGAATTCCTTAGTGTCTAAACACACTTCTTTGGTAGGACTACTTGCTTTCAACACCTAGAGGTATACAATCCCTATGATAAGCATCACACAAACAAACATCGAGGCACATTTTAAACATGGATACCTATTCCAACATGGAGGTGAACGTGGGAGAAATCCTAAAAGTCATTGGTCAAGTTACAAGTCAAGGTCAATCAACAACAAGGAGAACTCAATGGATGGACAGAGATAATGAAAATGGTTCCAAGACTAGTAAGTTGTGTCGTAAGGGGGAAATGACCAAATCCATGCTAGAGTCCAAATTCCCACACAGTTGTCTTGGAGTCTAGAGTCCAAAAATAAATGGCTACACAACCTTCTTGAGAATTTTGGAGCCTTCTTGGAGAATCTTGGGTGTCAAACGCTATCAAAACACAAATCCAGAACATGCTTCTCCACCCAAACATTATTTCATGGACTAAAAAAAATCCTGCACAACCCAAAATATGCTCGCACAGTCCAAAAAATGTCTACACATACCAAAAATATTGCACAATCCAAACACATGCCCGCATAGTACAAACAAAATCCCATAGAGTCCAAAACCTTCCTGCATAGTCCAAAAAAATCCCATACAGACCAAAACCTTCTCGTAGAGTCCAAATAAATCCCTACACAAGCTTAATGGAGTCCAAAAATAATGTCTGAGTGATAATCGTTTTTCTTGGAATCCAACACAGTCTTCACTCCTTCACAATCCACAAAAATTCCCACACAACCTTCTTAAGAATCTTGGAGCCTTCTTGGAGAATCTAAGGTTTCAAGCACTCTCAAAAATTAGATCTAGAACGTACTTCTCAACCCCAACATCATTTTATGAGACAAAAAAAATGCATGCACAATCGAAAAAAATTCCCACACAATAAAAAAAAATGCCTGCATAGACCAAAAAATGCATGCACAAACCAAAAAATGCCTGCACAATCCAAAACAAATCTTGCATAGTCCAAAACAATTCCTGCACAATCTAAAACAATGCCCACACAACCTTCTTGGAGTCCAAAAAATATACCCTCACAATCTTATTTCCTAGAATCCAACATAGTCTTCACTCCTTCACAATCCACAAAAATGATTGCATAGGCCAAAACATGCCCACACAATCTTTACTCCTTCACAATCCAAAAAAGAATCCCACACAGCCTTCTTGGAGTCCAAAGTCCAAAAAGAAATGCTTGCACAACCTTCTTGAGAATCTTGGAGCCTTCTTGCAGAAACTTGTGTGTCAAGCACTCTCAAAACTTAGATCCAAAATGTACTTCTCCACCCCAACATCATTTCATGGACTAAAAGGAATCATGTACAATCCCAAAAAAATTATTGCATAGTCCCCAAAAAATGCTCGCACGGACCAAAAAATGCTTGCAAAGTCCAAAAAATGTCAGCATGGCCTAAATAAAATCCTTGCACATTCCAAAAAAGTGCTCGCACAGTCCACAAAAATGGATGCACAACCTTCTTGGGGTCCAAAAAAAATTCCCTTATAGTTTTTTTTCTTGGAGTCCAACACAGTATTCACTATTTCACAATCCACACTGAAATATGAGAGTCTGTACCAACAGTTTAAAAAATTCTCACAACTTCCTCATTAGCTAAGTAATTTCTTTATTTTTGTACTTTCAAGGCCCCTACCATTGTGAAATATTCATAGTAGCACGTATTAATGGTATAAAAAATTCTTGCACGTCCTTCTCGAAGTACAAAAAAAAATTCCTTCACAGTCCAAAAAATGACTCCAACTTCCTCATAAGGTAAGTAATTTCTTTATATTTTTAATTCCACGGCCCCTACCATTGTGAATTATTCATAGTCACACAGATTAGCAGTATAAAAAAATTCTCGCACACCCTTCTTGGAGTCCAAAAAATACCCCCACACTATGGGTTGACTTCAATCATCTATTGTACCAAACCAAACTAATTCATATAGTTTAAAACCCTCTAAGATGTGGAATGCCCTTATGTAAATAGGATGGAAGTGGTTAAGATGACTCATCAAGGCTTGAGCCTTAAAAAATTGGAAACCTTCTATATGTATTTATGCTGGAATGAAATGTTGTGAATAGGCACGATGAAATGGGTCGCAACCTTGGACATGATGCTATAGGTCTATCATTTTTTTCATAAAGTATCATTTCTAATTTCTTTCATTACCATCTCTTCAGGGTGTTGAAATAAGGCTTAACCATGGGAAAATGGGTAGATATGAATGATAGTTATTGCTTTCATGAGAACCTCGGGCCTACTCCAGAGAATGCACTTTGTTAGGTCTGAAATGAGACCATAAATGAACAAATCTTAAAGAGTCATCCAAATATAGGTGCGAAAAAAGAGGAGTGCAAAGTTATGACTACTACATGGCTAAATCCTAGCTAATTAATATTGTTGTATGATCAAAAGACACTTGTAGGCCTAAAACATAACAAATTCATTCCACACAAAAAGTCAAGCCTTAAGAACCAGCTTTTTCCTATAATTTAATTCTACATGACAATTGTTTTAAGCCATAGATTCCAACCATCCCTTCTACAATTTACCCAGTGAAAATTAATTGTTACAACCTTTAAGGCCTCTGTAGACATTCTTTAACATCATTTCACTATTTCTAACCTGAATATCAATGAAACCAAGCAACAAGAGTACTAAGGTGCGAGTCAAGATGAAGGTCATGTTGTTATACGGAACAAAACATGCCCATAATCAATTTTACAATTGATATCATGTTCAAAATACCATGGAAACAGTAGAATTGTAGAATGGAATGAAAACACCCATGCAAATAGGGGGTAATAGATAGGAAGTTGTTGTCTATTATTAGAATGCATGAAAATAGAAATTATTTGGCAGCAAGCTTAGTGACATATTTGAGTGAGGAATAGAAAAAAACCTACCAAAACCAATATAACAATGTTATATGTCTAAAGAGTGGGGAGACATGGGGTCCTTTTGTGCAATCCATGGAGGTGTAGTATGGTTTTTTTGGGTGAATGAACTTTGAAGAGATGATTTTCTTTCTATATCATGTAGGACTGAAACATATCTCATACAAGTGAGAAAATTGTTCGTGTTGTCTCTTTTGGGTGTCAGGTTGAGGCCTTTAATTGTCTTCCATATTGTCTCAACACGAGTGTTGAATAGCAGTCCTCATTGACAAACATCGTATTATTTATTAAATGTGATTATTGTTTACTGTTTAATATACATTTGTGAAGAAAGACAGATTGAGAAAGCGGACATTCTTTATAATATGGAAGAAATACTACTCTCTTATCCTTATCTTTAAATAACTCTTGCACATATTAGATGAGTCCTTTGATAATATTGCATATAACTAGTCTTCATATTTAATGAAGGTGGAATGCATCCTCCTTGCTTCCATAAATGAACACAACAATGTTTCAAGAGAAAAGAAAAATTCATCACATTTGGAGAATAGTAGCATTCTTAGAAACAGGCAATGTAGAATAAGAGTTATTTTTTTTAGTTTTGTATATTGAAATCTGGTCAAACTTCATTAAAAAATGGAATTATAATTGCAACAAATTTTACGGAAAATATATATGATAATGGAATTGAATGATATAAATGTTGATTATATCATGACTTTTGTCTACTTCACTATGAATCTGTACACCAATAGACATCACCCATCCATGTTAATCATACATAATCAATTCCTTAGAAGTTTCTTGATCTTCAGAGATGCTCTGTTCAGTTTGACTATTTCCCAGAATTTCTTTGATTTTTCTAAGATCATAAGTCCTCCATCCTGTTAGGAATCCCTCATTCTCATCTAGTTGTCATTAGTTGTTTTCCAACAGTTCACATATGCTTCTTAACTGATCGTATTTATCTTGCTATGAACCACAAATACTCATCCCCCAATCACTCCCATTCGAATGTCGTTGTTGTCTACTTCACTATTAATTCGTACACCAATAAATATCACTCATCCTTGTTGAGTGATCACGAACATCATTGTATACCATTATAAGTTTATTATTTGTTCTAACAAATCCTTGCTACCCACGTTCTACTCTCCTGGAGTTTAATTCCTATCCATCCATCAAATGCTCATCATTATAAATAGTTAATATCAAGTCTCATCCCTTCTTTCCTACAATACTATGTTGTCCTATTGAGTCATTTGAACCAACTAGTTGCACAATATTTTTTACTCATTTCTATTGGGTTCTGTGTGGTGAGAAATTAACTTCATTGTTAAATCCCAGATTGGTGTCTATGAATATCTTTTATCTTAATAGCTCAAATCAAGAGGCAAACATTTTTCGAGGATGGGAGAGAATGTTGAAAAGACTGAAATAACGTTCTACAATGACTCGCTTGGTGGATTATTAACAAATTCGAACTTGTATAATCCTTGACCATCAAGTTGTTGAAGAGTGACAATATACTTTGGAAAACAACTGAACATATATGATGCTATACTTCCATTGTGTATCTCCCTTTCATCATATACATTATGTATCTCTTTCAACAATCATTCTACTTCATCTAACTTTATTGCAGTTTCTGTTATGACAAGTGATCTTCCACGTTACACAATCAGTCTTGCTGTGACTATTTTCTTGTTGCATTAATACATTTTGTTGTGTTTCCTCATGGACATGTATTTTTCTCCTAGAAAAGAGTTGTAATTTTATTATGAAAACAAAATTACTTTTTGTATATGCTTTTCATCATTCAATGTACTTTATCTAACTTTATTACATTTTATGTTAAGTCTAAATTGATCTTCCACATTACACCATCAGTTGTGATATCTCGAAGCAGATGTGCCAAAAAGAGGATCATATGTGACTTGATAATACAACATATTAAACAATCCTACTACAACTCATTACATGTTCATATAATTGAGCCCAAGCTTTTCTTGAGAAGTCATCTTTTGGGTGTAAGATCTACTTACTTTCAAGGGAGAAGCAAGTGTTTCTTGCATATCATTGGACACTGGAACTATGCTTTCCAAAATTATTTTAGATGTTAGAAGAATGTTTCAAAGAAGATCCATAGATCAAAACGTTGTGTTTAAAGATTTGATAAAAATGAAATAACATGCTAGTGAATGATTTCATCAGTGAACTATCTTCCTGCTAGTGATTCCATGGGATTTGAATAGTAGGAAGTCCTTGAATATGGGTTTATGTGTGGCTCCTCAAAAAAATTTCAAAATAGAAATTCTTTGAAATGAAAGCATTCTCATTTTCTTCCTATCCATAAAATCCTATCAACTATGCGAAGTGTTGTTTATGAACTTTCATGTGCCCTACAAATATAAAGATTTGTCAAAGAAAAATACTATGATAAGCTATTGCTATAAGAAAATACTAATTCATACCAATTATGGACTCTGATATTTAAACCAAAAAAACTAATTCTTTGTTGATTGAAGAGAAAGAAATCCCAAGCTTGGCTTAAGCATTTAGTACTTTAAGTCATACCAATTATGGACTGTAATATTAAAACAAAAAAAAACTAATTCTTTATTGATTGAAGAGAAAGAAATCGCGAGCTGAGCTTAAGCATTTAGTACTTTAGCGATGAAATGACTACTTCGTTTACAACAACTCAATTCACGAACCTTCCACTTCTGCAAACAACCATCGATGATACAAATTAGAAAACATAAATTTGAGCATAATTAATAATTCAATAAAAAATGTAAAAGTTATTCCACCATCTTAAATATTATCAGTATTTTCACCTTATCCCTTGTAAATCCATTATTAGTCTATTAAGTGAGCGTCCAAAGATTCCCTTGAAGTAAACAACCCCTCTTAACAAAATATTTTTATAGTTGTTGAAGGAAGCTAATATCGTAATCGATCCTATTTTGATTTTAATAAAATGAATTAGTTTTTTTCCTCAAACTTAAACTTCATAACTTTAAAAATTTACTAATTTTTTATTTCTTTAGAAATTATTTAACATTCATTTCATTGTTGTTAAGTGTGACAAGATATTCATGTGACCAAATTCATGTTATTTCTTTTAGATTGGAAAAAAAAATAATAGTATTCATCATGGGCTAGTGCAAGTTAATGATACCCACTTATGACACACTAGTTGTAATGGATTTCCTGAAAAATAGTCTGTAATAGATAACTTTTGTTTATAGAAAATAACTCTTGGGTTTGGTATGTCAATAGTTCAGATTTGTGAAAAACTTATGTAGAGTTGTAGATAACAGGTGGTTCTTGTGCAGTGCAATTTTTCCAAAATTTTCAAAGTTATTTTTTTTTACATAAGTCAATGAAGCCCTAAAATGATAGGTGGAGTGTTAGACCCTTTTATGACAGTATTAACCTAATCAATCAATTATATTTCTTTTTTTTTTCTAGTGCATATGTCTTTGTCTATACTTGTGTGGGTTCTTTTATGTTTTCAAAATAGTTGAGCCAATCAAAACTTATAGTGAAAATAAAAGACCTATGTATTTCAAAATTTTGGCATATGTGCAAATACAAAAATATAAAAAATA
>LPNX010797699.1:130379-244245 GCA_001517045.1 Pseudotsuga menziesii
GGTAAAAAACTAGTTTAGGAAATCACTGTACAACGGCATCATTGGGCCATGAGGACACGAGGGAGAGGGCCACCTAGGGGTAATTGCATGCCAGGAGACCAGTGGATTTGACGGGACGAGTTGAAACGATTTGTCGATTGAAACAGTAAACCAAAACATAAAAGAAAAACAGATGGAAAAAGAAAGACGTCAAAAAACGGTAGACCTTTGATGCGGCATACCAAGCGGCGGAATGAAATGAAGTTGAAGATTAAGCAAAGGCTACCACGATAATCATTTAATTTTTAATAAATGTGGCTAATCATTTTAATCTTAACCTTTAACCTTCGATGTAATTGAAGATTAAGCAAATGCTACCACGATAATCATTTAACTTTTAATAAATGTGGCTAATCATTTTAATAGTGTAAACAGAAAAGAATTATTTTATATTGGGGAGCGTGATTGGCAAAATTGGTAAAAAAATAAACTAGTAACAACTATCTCAATAAGATTAATATGTTGAGAATAGTAACAAGTATATAAGAAGATTTATAGGTTGAAAATAGGCTAGAGGTATATATTTGATAATGTTTTTTTTTTAAATGTGTTAATTACTTGTATGTAATAGTTGATGTAATATAATAACCACTTAATTTTTAATTTTTCATTAGTAAGTTCATAGTTAAAGTTAAACTTATAGTTATATTATCAGTGCATTTAAACTAATAGTTGTATATAATAATTAATTTAAAAGTTAATATAAATCTAATGCAACTCTGAGTTATCTCAATTTCTAGATTTCAAATGGAGTTCCACTAAGCCTTATGCACATTAACTCAACTTCCAATTTGAGATGAAGTTAGACTATCACATGAATTGCACATTACCATGCCGCTAAGTGCACTTATCATATGAGTTCATATTAGTTTATTAAGAGTTCCACTATCACCTCAAGTGCACATTACTTCAACTCCCAGTAGTAAAATGTAGCTTGACTAAACCTTGTAAACATTAGCTAGTCTCTAGCTGCTAGGTGGAGTTCCACTGTCACATGGACTACACATTACCATGCCATTAAGTTCAGTGATCACATGAGTTATTTTTTTCAACTACCATAAAGTGCAATTATCACTTGAGCTATTTTGGATTTTTTTTTAATTGTTAATTATGAATTTTGAACAACACTCATAGAATCAATCTGGAAAGTACACTTGTCTCATTTTTTTCCATAGATGAAAAAGCATAGGCAAAAAATGGACCTTCTTTAAGATGTTTATCTCTCTCTCATAATATTCTGTGCATGTGACAAGAATGTGTCAAATGTTGATTTAAATTTTTGGGTGATTCCATGAAGATGGGTAACACTTTTTGGCCAAATTTGGCGATGAAAACCTGATTTTTTACTCATGTGCTAGATAGAAGCCCTCAAAACGCATATATACCATGTGAATTTTGACTTGCAGTAAGAAAACAAATTGTAGAATATTATGTTGGCTTCAAAGTGATATTTTTTTTAAAATATTCTGATGTCATTTAATGTGTGAATTTTTGCATTTAATGAACTGTGTGACCTTAAAAATTTGAAGAAGCTAATAAGTGGCTCGTGTCCACGTAGAGTAATTCAATCTTGCATTAATAATTTTAAAAAAATAAATATATGAGCATGATCTACATAAAATGCAGTGTGATGTGCATATTTTTTTGTTAATTTTTTTCGCATTATACAATTATTTATTATTTTTTGAAAGTGACCACATTCGATTTCAGCATCATTTTAAACACATATTTGTCCATGTAAAGGAATTTTTTCTATTTTTTCAAAAATTGAAAAACCAAAGATACCCTTTTGAAGAGGACACGTCGATATGTGATGTGTGCATTTTTAATAATTTTTTGGCTGTGTATTTTTAACTCTGCGGATTTTTCTTTGAGCTGCTTCGAAGTTGCAGTGTGGTTTTCTAAGTATAAGTTTTAGAAGTAATTAAAAAATAAATATCATATGAATGCCAAAATGCGTGTATGATACGTCAATGGATAGAAGATTCGTCGGTGAATCTATCGATATCAACTCCACTCAGTTATGTGCTAGGAATGGCATGGTTTACACCTCTGCAAGGCATAGTAAATTTTCCATTTGTTTGAATGAGGGCTAAGTCTGTTTTTTTAAGCCCTCGACCGAGGTATGAACCTCGACCGAGGTATCTAAATACCTCGGTCGAGGTATTTAAATACCTTGACCGAGGGTTTGTAAAGCCCGCAATACCTCGGTCGAGGGCTTGATAAAACCTCGGTTGAGATATTAAGACCTCAGTCGAGGGCTTAACAAGCCCTCGACTGAGGTGCGTTTTTCTGTTTTTGCCGAAATGCACTTGCCAAAAAGTGTTACCCAGGTCCGTGGATTCACCCTTTTATATTAAATTTATTCCAAATGAAATTATGGTGTGGTTGTCAATCAATAGAAACACTTATTTAGATTTTTAAAGAGTGTATTTGAATTACCGATTTAAATGTTTGTATTAAGTCTTTTTGAAATATAATTGTCCAGGTTATTAATCATTGAATACTTATTTGATTTGTTTTCTTTTATATTGAATTTTATTGTATATTTCCTTGTCACTCAAATGCAATTGATCAAAGGAGATCTTGAATTTGTGAACCTTACTCCACATTTCGTTATCTAAGAGTTAATCTCAAAGTTATCCAATATAACTCTAATTAAAGTTGAAGTTAAGTTAGAATAGTTGTAAAATCTTTGGAGTTGAAGTAATAGTTGTATCTAATAATTAATTTTAAAAGTTAATATATATGAGTAATTAAACTTCAAGTAAATGTCATGATTGGAGTTGAAATTAAGCTAATAGTTGTATCATAAAGGAGTTAAGCTTATAGTTGTATCTAATAATCAAATAATTGTATCTAAAAATTGAATAGTTTAAGTTTAAGTTTAATTTTTATAACTATCACGAAGTATTTATAAGATGTTAACTAAGATATTTTTTAATTTTTTGAATTTCTAATTATGAATTTTGGACAATGTCCATAGAATCAATCTAGATATTAAACTTGTTTCATTCTTCAAAAACATAGATGGTAGTCCACCCAAAATTTTAATTTACTCAAAATTCTAAGATATATATAACTATAATTATCATTATTATTATAGTTTATAAAAACAAATAAAAAAAATTTAAAAATTTTGAGTTATTAGAGCATTAGAGAATAACCCAAAACCTATTGAATAGAATCTAAAACCTATAAAGACCATATAAATACTATCCTAGTTCATTGTACTGTGGAGAGCGTTTGGAAGCGCAACGAACATCCGAGTGCAGGTTCATTGCATTATGGAACGCGTTTGGATAAATGAAACATAGACAAAATTAGTGATATCATCGTAGTTGCTTTTTATATATATATATATATATATATATATTTTTGATGAGTAAATGAAAATCAACGTAATGGTAAGATGTTATTGAGAAAAATTTAAAACATGAAGAAAAATTAATAATTATAATGTTAAAAAAAAATTAATAAAATTAAAATGGACAAAACTTATCTTTGAAAACTAACAAATTCAAGTTATATGTTTTATTTATTATGTAATTAATATTATATTTAATTTAATTTATAGTAAGCTTGTTACGTAATACATTATACAGGCAGACTAACACTTATTTTGCTTTTGGATATTTATGTTTTACATGATATTATTATTATTTAGATGATATTATGTTTTTAGATAATATCAATGTTAAAGATGATGATATGATGTTATGTTATATCAAAAGATTAACTATAATGATGATATGTATGTAGTTTAATTATGATGATGAGATATTCATAGTTATAGTATTTTGTTGTTTTTACATAATTATATATATAGTTATTTTGATGAGTATATCTAGTAGAATTAGTTATAGGTTTAGGAAATGAAGGATATTTGATGTATTTGTGTATCATGGATCAAGGTTACTTTGGGTTTTTAAATTATTATTCTTTCTTAGGTTTTATGATTAGCCATTTTTATTATCCATCATTATTTCACTTTGATTTTGTATATTGATGGTTACTCAATTGTCTTGATGAACTTTTGATATCCTTCTTTGTATCCCCTTCACCATAAATGCTTCCATGTTTTTCATGTATCTCACGTTGTAACATCCGCAGTAAAAGCAGTATATGTAATGTTATTTATTTTTCTAAGTTGTGAATTGCTTTGGAAGAGTTAGGAGACTAAGGTCTTGACTCGACTGAATGATTGGGCATGAATCCACTCCGGAGAGGGTGATGGTCGAGAATCCATGAGTTGGATGACAAGTGTCCCACGAACTTATGCACTTAAATTTTTAAGTGTCATTAACCGTCAAAGAGATCTATACTTGCACTAAGGATTTAACAAACACCTATGACTGATCTATTAGCATAAGACTAATTAATATTAAAGAGAATTAAGTAAAACTAAGTGATATCATCAAATATTATTAATATCTTGATTTCAATAAAAGTAAATATTTTTAACTTCACCTTAAGGTTTTTTTTATTATAATAATAACCATACCATTATGTCATATATAAATATTAAAAGAGCTAAATGTTTATTTTATAATAACAATAAGGTTATTATGTTAAAATTAATAACATAAAAAAGAGGTATAGTAAAAGTACGGTACCTCTAGGCTTTTAACACAAAGGAATAAACCTTCACATTTTAAAAAGGAATTATTTTAATTTAATCCTCCCATAATATGTGTGGATTATTCCATAATATGTGTGGATTATTCCACATATATATATATATTAAAGTAAATAAAAAATATAGGATTTCATAGGATCCTTTTCCATCCAAGTTTATATATTTATATACCTCTTGCCTGTAAGAAGGTGAGAGGGCAAATGCCCACAACCGCATTTATGACTTTTATTTCTACGCTTGCAAACATTATAGCTTGACGTAGAGAGGAGGATGAACCCCTATTTATTCAATCTTAAAGTTTGTTGTCTTTTGTGTTTGAAGGACAATCCTCCTAGATTTTCTATCTTTTTTTTTTCTACAAGTGTCAATGTAGGGAGATCAAAATAAAGAATCCCATGCATATCCTGTTATAACTATGCCATTCTCCAACTTGTGAGTTGTCCTAAGGGAGTGGTCTCAAGGGAGATCGACTCCATTCATTGATGTGTTTTCTTTTTGCTGTGAAGTAAAATATAGATATTTGGATTAATGATCAAATTTTCCATGATACTCAAGAGTAAAGACATTTATTCATGAAAATTTTTAGATATTTATGATGTGGAAAAAAATACATATGTATATAGAACGCATGGATGCTTAATTCGTTTATTCGAAAGAAATTTGAAAACTTGGAAAATATTCAAGTAACAGGAAGTCCTTTAGTGCCAAATATGTTGAAAGCGATTAGAATGAAAGAAATAAAATTGGATTTATAATAACTATCCTAGTTAGGAACTCTAGTTTAACTAATGTTAAAAGTAGGGGGTTTTGCTAGATAGTAGACTAGAAATTCAAATTTGATAGTTGTAAACAAAAAATATATTGGTTGTACCCAAGAGCATGTTATTAGTTCTTGGTAAAAAAAAATTATTAACCCCTACCACCTTAGTGGATTCATGCTCGGCTCAGGAGGTTGCCTCTCAGGGGGGAAACATACGCCAGACAAAGTGCCAATTGGTTGGGAGGAAAGTTGAATTCAAACCTTCAGTCACCGTGTTGATATGTTTCAGTTAAGTAACTCACCAAAATTATGTGTCTTTACTCATCAAGTTTATAGTGGAAAGATGGTTGTGATAGATGTGTAAATTGTATGGAAAGATATGCCTAATGATTGAAAGAGTACCCATGATGCTTAAAGGATTAATCTATTTCTTATACAAGGTGTAGGTAAGTATTTGTTTGACCATTAAGTTATTTTTATATTATGATTAAAGCATGCTTCACATGTTTCATTAAGACAAGAATACGTTATAAATATGTCTTTGTCAATGACTAAACACATAGAAGGTCATTGTGTAAAGTAAGTCATTATCATATGGATTGTTATTATGTTGGACTAAGTATAAATCGTTATGTTTACAATTTGTACATTCATCAAAATACGAGAAGCACAACATAATAACAATATAGTTGGTTTAATAATTGAATTAAAAAGAGTTACCAATAGATGAATGTTATAGTTATATTTCTAGATTAGTTAATAAGAAGAGGTTAATAGAATCAGTCTACTTGTTACTTATGAGTTTACTCATAAATATTTAAAACAGTAAGTGTGATTAAATGATATAACCTTATACCATTGCTTAATTTTCCAAGGATTATGTTAAGGTAAGATTGAACTTTCGTTAAAGTTAAACCAACTACCAAATGTTACAAATGACATGAAGTTAAGAGTTTTAAGTATAGTAGGTATCTTAAAAGAGATTGTGTTTATATGTTTTTGTGATGTTAAGATTTTAAATAAATTAGTTGCTTGTATATCATTACTCTAATTCTTGGAGAAGATCGGTATAATTATATTAAATAAGTAGTGACTTATACCTCTCTAACATAAAAGTTACTCTTGAATGACTGAAGGGTGCAAACAAAATTCTTTTGATATATTAAACTCTTACCCCCTTTTGAGATTGAAAGGGACGTATCTTGCTTATGATGTAAATGATTATTGAGACCAATGTCTATGGTTGATTGAGACAAAGTTGTAAAAAAAATACCCCATTTTTCTATTTAGCATTTAGAGGAGTTTGGGGCCGGTATGTTACATGGCCAACAGTAATTTTGATTTTATATTTGTTCCACATCTAATTTTTTTTGGCCCATTTTCATTTCATTTCATATTTATCCTTCTGGCTTGCATTTCAATATAATATATATATATATATATATATATATATATATATATATATAACATGAGTCACCATAATGCATGTGATGATGAAAAGAAAAATTGCTTTAAGGACTACTGGGATAACTTCAAGGACATATGCCATCCTATACTACACTCAAACATCATGGGTTCAATACAAATGAGATCCCAGGTTTGATAGCATAGCCATACACAAATTCATAGCTAAGACACAAGAAACATGGTGTCTATCCAACATAGAGGTCTAAGTTGGGTGAAGACTTTGATCTCACAAGTCCAAGTTTGATTCAAAGGTAAAGTCTCAAGGATGGAAGCAACGGATGGACTAAAACAATGAGAAGTGGTTCCAAGCATAGAAAGGATACGGTTAAGTCTGCATAAGGTAGGAAATACTAGTGATCATATGAAAAAGTATTGGCACTCAAGACCACTAAACTGCTCATACTAACAAGCCTATAATATGAACCAATAATATGACATCACCACTATTAGTTACCATGCCAAGTAAAATTTATTAAAATAAGTAATACAAATAAATAATAACACCCAAATGCAACATATATACCTACTCAATCATATACTTGTCTCTGAAAATAACCATGACAACCACCTATGACTACATAGGGGCAAGGGAAATATATATCAGTTTCCATCTCTGCAACTCTACCAATTGAACCATGACTAAACCAATTCATCTCAATGGGTTCAAGCTTAAATCTTGACAAGGGATACTGTTGTGCTGCTCAGTAGGATCTACCTAGCTCTAAAAAAGTACTTTCATTATTGATCACTGATCAAGGAGATGCTCAACTCATGTAGGACTAAATTTGACTAGGAAAAAAATAGTATGTTGTATCATGGAAACTCCATCGGGACAAGTTCTCTAACAGAGAGAGTGTTTGAAAACCCTAGAATCTCTAGTCCACAGCACCCTTATCATCATCAACAAACATCCATCTATACTGGTATGCAACAACTTCAAGTGTACATTTGTTACTTGCACAGTGCATAATTTATACCAATATTTGCAGACCAACTTTCAGCACACCTCATATGTATAGAGAGAAATAATACTAAAATAAAATGGTGAAATGGAATACTGAAATGTAGATCTAATATTTGTTTTTTATTAATTGCAAAAAATAAAGCACACACGCATAAGCTAGCAATCAAACAAACAACTGGACTAATGCAAAAAAAGATAAAAGTTTAACTACTGCTTAAGTGAGCTTATTCAGTCCTATCTACCCTACTCTAACAAATTCAACCAGTGCTAGGTGAAATCATAGATACAATGCAACCATTCATTACATGGATCGATAATTTTTCCTTAATCTCTTTATCAAACATATCAAAATTAGATAAGATATTAATTCCTTTGAAATCGTGGTCTTCTTTATTTGTCCAAAATTCAAGAAAATATCATAATGGTGCAAAATAAATCCATGCCAAACTTGAGACTAACCCTTGCGAATCTCATCAACCCAACCATTGATAGCATTATAAAAATAATACTATCATTGATGAAATAAAGGATGAAATGCTCAACCCAAACCTTCCTGGCATATGTTTTTCTCCTCATATACCATACTTTCATACTCCATTATGTTCACATTATGATCAGTGGTAGAACAGAGTAGGGACAAATTAGAACTAAATAAAAATGAGATTGAGATTAGTCCCTCTTGCTGCTCAATAATTGAGAAAAGATGGAAACGGTCTTTGTAAAGCTTCTCAATCAATGAGTCAATGGGATCATTAAATTGGAAAATGTTATTCACCAATGATGACTAGAAAAAAGAGATAAAATGTTTTTCCATCAACCACTTATCATTCAAAAGCTCCTCGTTGAACCCGTAGCACAACAAAATTTCATTTTAAAGGGACAACGCCTTCACAAGCTGGGATGGGAGGGTGAATTGAAAAATAATAACTTGTTTTACATGAGAAAAAGGTGTTAACCCCAATTACACATGCGATAAGGGATATTTTCTAGGGGAATCATCTAAGCTTGGCACTAACCTCCCCAGGACCAAACTCGTTATGACTATTCAAATTCATATTTCTATTCGACTCATCTTGACCAAGGAATGAACAAGGAATATCATCAACATTAAGCAAAATGTTACTTGAAGGTTCTTCATTATATTGATTCCATCTTGGAAATTGTAGCAAAGATCAATTTTGGTCAAGTTGAGTTACAACTACATTGTCATCAAGTGATTTGTCCTCAACAAAAGTCTGATCATTTTCAATTTTTCCTCTGTTGCATAGAAATATGAAACAACATTTGGATTCCTTGAATTTTGATTAGAAAAATCGTTAACCAAGCAATGACTATGAGGCTTCTTCTTTAAAGGTTCACAAATGGATACACAAATGAAAGGCTCAACTATAGATATTCCTTTATGGTTCTTGTTAGGCTCCCTTTGGTGATTGATATCTAACTCTCTATATGTTCCTTCCTTAGGTAAAGATGACTAGACATTTTGTATGATTATAGTAAGCTCCCATTCCAAGTAAATATTCAGATCAAAGTCTTGAGGGCCTTAAATGGGATCACTATCATAAATAATTTCATCATGTGATTCACTTAGGTTATTCTTTAAAATATCTATGACATCCTTACTAATTACGTTAGAGAAAATTTCAACTAAAAATAAGCCTCCTAAGGAAAGTTAATTAAATAATATTTATTAATTTTGGAGGAACAAAAGAAAAAACTACTTTTTTTGCTCATATTTTCAACATATTGCCCTGTGTTTTTACTCAAATTTCGATCAAGAGAGCTTGTTGGATGTGTAATTAAATTCCACATCTAATGAGTTCCCACTCAACATACTTTTGATGGTCCCCGCTACCTCAAAAACAAGAAATACCTGAAAAAATGTGATGATGATGTCATGATCACGTTTTTTCAGGTATTTCTTGTTTTTGGGGTATCAGGGCCTGTCAAAAGTATGCCGAGTGGGTACTCGTTGGATGAGGAATTTAAGTCCACATCCAACGAGCTTTCCTGATCTAAATGTGAGTAAACACACAGGGAGATATTTCAAAAACACGAACAAAAAAAGTAGTTTTTTTTATGATACCTATCCCCAAATTTATATTAAAAAATTGTTTAAGAGGTGCTCCCTTTTTAAATTTTAAATCATGTTGATTGGCTAATACTTGATGACATGGAATTTTTATTGTTTTTGGAAGGTCCATTTTAAATTGAAATTTCCTCTAATGCACGATTGCTTAAAAGGTGAAATAAAGGCACACTTGCAATGGGTTCGGGAAAGGAGAAATCAATTTGATAAGGACAATCATTAGGTATTCCATTATTAGTATGCTAATCATATTCATCAAGTTAACTCTCATCATCACAATTATTGTTTGATTGTTGTTCCATGGGATCATTAATGCTTTCACCCCATTCATCTCTTAATAACTTAGTAAAAATGTCATATCCAGTGATGGATACCAATGCTAAATGGTCAAACCACAACCATGCATCCCCATCTAGGGATGCACCTAAGGATTGCATATAAACATCATCATCGTCCACACCTAGATATTCCGTATAATACCACAGGGAATCCAAATGACTTTCAATCGATATAGCATTGTTTACATAGAAACGAGGAAACCTTGCAATGTACCCTTTTGGCATAGGATGAGGTGTCCCATATATTTCAAAAAAATTGAAAGGTGATGGCTTAGCCCATGTTATAACTACTCTATATTTTCTCCTACATATGTGGTTTGGATAGGCTTGGACATCAAATCTATAAGGTTCATGATTAAACGAATAGGGAAAATATGGTTATCATAACAGTCTTGATATTCAGATCCATACCCATAAGAAAATTCAAAATCGTTCTCATATCGAGATTGTGAATTTGCTTCTAGTTTCCCTTTTAGCATTCTTATATTTTCAGTCATTTCCTTAATGTATTAGAGTAATACATCTAATTTCATTGTGACATATAGTTTCAATATTGTAAGGATAGGTCCAGGTTCGCTTCTCAATGGAGTTGCTTCATGGATTCACCAGGTGAGCTCAAAACCCTGCTCACCAAATAGTAAAGATATGTCGTTGGGAAGGGTACAGATGAGTAAAACTTGATGGTTATATATTATTAGACAAAAGAGAAATAAAACCATAAAAATTAATATGGATGCGATATGATTAATACAATGTTCAAAGGTACACTCGCAAACACTAGAGGTAAACCTCTACCTCCATGGAAATGAAGCTAAAAATGTGATTATTGGTCATGTATCTACCCCTTGAGGTTATCCTATTTAGGATGGTAGAGGGGGGCAAGCCACCATAATGACATGAAAAAGTCTTGGTCTCCAGGTAGATTACCGGTTGTCACACCAACCAAGTCCTTTGTCTCTTTAGGAAAACTATATGAGATGGCCAAGGGGAAGACCCCAGTCTCTCCTTGCAGAGAAACAATGACTAACAAGACACCTAAAAAAAAGATTGAAGCAAATAGAACATGGAATTACTTGTCAGGAAAATGGAAGTGATTGGGGTGAATGGCTAGGATGAACCTATGGGGTTTTGAGTTAGAGAGATGAAATAATCCTCAAAGCCAATCTCAGATCTTATTTGTGAATCCTAACACAAGATTCGATTACTTGGATAATAGATAAAGACAATGCATGCATACAAAAGCAACTAGAGACAAACTACCCACTAAAACTAGCAACCATAATCACCTAAGGTGCACTTAGAGAAAAAACTAGCACCTTAACATTTGCAAAATGGAGTCAAATATTCCTGAAAATTAAGCCTTAATGGTTTTAAGATGTAGCCACATATAATGAAGTGGTGGATTTCACTAGTTCTAAGTAAAATTATTTATTAAGCAAAAAACTATTTTAATTAATTATTTATTTAGATTGACTCATGGATAGAAAATAAAATATATAATAAGAATGCAAAATCCTTACCTAGTTACACCAGACAAGTGCCAAAATGGTGAATATTAGTCTCACATAGATCAAATGGGAAGATCTGATGAAGTTTTTGTTCAATTTGAAACAACCCAGTGATCTAATGCATCCTTATTCCATGCCAAGCGAAGATAAAATCAGCTAGATCGACAAGAGAGATAAGAAAATGTGTTTAGTTTATAAAAGATTAGGATCTACAGGCCTAAATGAATTCACTTGTGAAACAAGGTTGAAGGAAAAAGAAATAATTCAGTGTACACTGATCAAACATTCCTGGAAAAATTGAACAACCAAAATACAAAATCATTCAACATAACATTACATTCGATATCATTAACATGTGTGTAATACAATGATGATACAATAGGATGAATTTGAATATAGTAGGTAGGATTCAAATTCACCAACTTGGAATGAATTTAATGCTAACTCAATGTGAGAAAATCACCACTAAGAGATCACTAATATAAATCCCGACAACTAAATCAATTCCTAGACAGTTAACTGAACAAGGTAGGTAGAAAAAGGATCCTAACCTCCTTGAATCAAAGAAATGCGGTGCTAGACTAACTAGAGAGGAACTAACTGATGCCCTTCTGAGGATAACTCAACACAGACTAGGGTGAACTGATGGATAGACTCCCATGACTTAGTGTGGGTTCTTAAATTATATGGATTGGTCTCTAAAGCTACTAAACTCATGAAAACTGGTGCATCAAGTTTTAGGTGGGCCCCAGATGAGTTCCCCATGGTACTAGTGAGGTGGGAATAGAATCCTAAGCTACGAAAAGACAATTAGACTATGGTGGTCAAAGGGAGGATTGTTAATTAATCCTAACAAAATGCAGATGAGATACAAATGATAAGAGAATGATTAATAACTAAGATATAATCAGTCCTTGTTAAACCAAAATTTGAGAGAGAAATAGAGTGAGTTTCCCCAAGTGGTGCACTCCTCCCAAAATGGATCCAAAATATACAAGAAATAATAACCAAGATATTTCAATGGAATCAAGAAGTAATTTCAATCACCATCACCAGCATTCATCTACAAGAACACAAGTTTTTTTACCACATAAGATTTCTCTCTATTCCACTTGTTCAAATGCCAAAAGTAGCTAAATACAATGAGTGAGATATCTCTAATATAGATCTCCAAATACAAAATTGATATCCCAATGATATGGGAATATAGGATCTATTCATCTAAATGAAAGATCAATGACAAATAGAGTGTCAGGATACAATACATGGAGCTAGCTCAAGAGGGGAAACACTTTTGCCTCTAACACCCAGGCAAAGTGAGATACATCATAACAATATAACATAACATATTATAGAATGGTGGGGGGGCATTCCTAGGAGTCTAAAGTCTCCCTATGCTCCCCCAATACAACAACATAATGACAAAACATTAATATCAAGGGATTCCATGGTGAAATGTGCCTCATATGGAGGTCATCCTCTCTAGGTGATGATACGAAAAAATAATGACTCCCTTGATGTGATGAAGATATGGAATGCGGTCTCTAAATCATCGACATAACATAAAATCCAATCCCACGTCATTTTCTTTCCCACACTATCCTAATTGATTTCCTTTGAGTAGCCATGACCATCTTTTAATGTAATAAAATGCTTTTCTTGTTGAAGGATAAATATACTCCAAATTTTATTTCCCTTGCTCAAAACAAAAATATGAGTACATAAATGAAGTCATAGATCTCAATTCCACCAATGGTGACTTATAATACCCATGGATCAATCTGAATAATCATCTAGGAGAAAAACATCTCTAATAATAATAAAATGACTCATAAAAAAAAACCATGAACCATCAACTAAATACTATAATGATATAATGAGTATCCCTAGCTGACAAATACACAAATTCAAGCACATGTAGCCACATCCATCTCGATACTTATATGTTGAGTTGTTCAAACTTGGTTGACCAAGTAAAAACTAGTCAAACTAATTATTAAACTAAAATTTGAATGATCGTGGATGCATAAGGGATGAAGGTTTCTCTCATATTTATATTAACAATTGACTACAACATAAGAAACATAGAAATAGTGATCAACGTCAACCAAATAAAATATAAGCCGTCTATTAAAGAAGGTGCGTGGTCCTGTTATCACACAAAATGTAACTACCCACTAAACGTATGCCATCTGGGATGGTAGAGGTGAGGTACCTAACCAGCGACACCACAAGGGCCTCATCCACTACAAATGAAGGGTAGTTGTCACACCGAATGGGCTCTTTTCACTTTAAATCAATCCAGAGAATGACCAAGAGGGAGACTCTACTATCCTAAGAGGGATAACACACCTACTCAAGACACTCCTAGGGGTAAACAATGAGTAAAAGATGAGAGATAACTAGTAAGGTAGTCTAGATCTACGAAATATATGTGGTATAGGAGTTAAATTAAAGTTGGGGAGGCTTAGAAAATAAGGAAAATGGTCCAAATTGATAGGGAAAGTACCACAATGATTTTAGCAAAGTAGATCTAGGAATATCTAGCCACCAACAAAGAAAACAAAAAGTGACCCACCTAGAGTTTTATGAAAAAGTGGACAAAGTGGACCCAAAAGGTATATTGGGGCATGGAATGACTATATAGGGACGCTTGAAGGATAGAGATATGAAAATTAGGTGGGTTCAAGCATACCAAACTGATAGATCTGAAAACTTAGCCACCCACCCAAAAGGGGTGCCCCACCTAGAGAGACTAGTGCTAGATCTCAAGGAAAATGGAGTCTGGTTTAAATGAAATTAGAGATATAGGGTTTTATTCAACAATCTTCAAGTGGGTTTTTATGGTCATTTTCAAAAAATCACTAGATCTATCATATCTACAAAACTATGTTTTGAAGAAAGGGTTTTGATGGACAAATGGATAAAAATAATGAAAAATAATACTAACCTTACAGATCATACCTGAAAATACTTGTGGACTCCTTGAATGTCGATGATCCTTTTACTTAGTTAAAATTTTGAGCTAGATCTGGCAAAAAGGAAGGAAAAATGCCCAATTGACGTAGTGTGCCCCCTCTTCTCCTCTTGTAAAATCAAACTACGAATGAGATTTGTTCACAGATGAAAAAGATAAGATACCTACATCATCTATAGAAAGAGATCCAATGAACAAAGGAACAATTAAAGAACTCCCTGAAGATGTACCGATTTGACTGAAAGACAATGCAAGATTCCTTAGCAATCTTTTCCAACCAATTCGCTACCTTGCAAAAGATCAGTACAACCAACACAGAAAAATATTCATTTGCATGCAATATCCACTAAAATTTCTAAGCAAGAGGCATAACAATCACATCCAAGTACATTGACAAATCTTCCAAGAGTTTCTACAAAAATTTTCTTATATTCAATATTCTTAGAGCCAAAAGTCCATTTACAAATGAGAGAGCATATCAATATATAGATCTCTCAAGTACATAAAACGTAGATCCAAAAGATCAAGGGTTAAGATAAAAATATAAAAACATTCTAATCAACAACTAATATTATCGGGATACATCATACATGAATCAACTCAATAATTTAAAGGGGTCGCACCACTAGAATTTCCCAATGAGGAAACGCACCACATAAAATAACCAATAAACATGAGATAGCACATGGTGAGGGTATAGGAGGTTATAATATCCTTCACTGGAATGGCCCTATGGAAAAACAACAAGGATTGGTGGTCAAATATACAAAGGAGTGATTAAAATCACTAGAGTGTCTCCCTCCGAAATACATCAAAACACCCTCAAACTGCAAAAATCAAGGGTGTGTGGACCCTAGGTGCAATGAACCTGATGTTGGATGATGAAGGTGACCCAAACACTATTCATTGGACCAATTCCATGCTATTTATTCTCTTCATTTTCCCAAATTTACTTCCTCATCAACCATTTTTTATCATTAGAATGTTGCCTAGGGAACATAAAATTGCCAAAATCTCACCATGAACCAAAAAATGAATCCAATTGATTGTACAGATGTGTCTGGCACCATATCTATATTTTAAAATCGACTGGTTTCGCCATGAATATCCTCTCTGGCACCCTAGGACACATTCCCTTGTTTGCATTGTGTTTTATCTTGAACTTCCCAGGGAAAACTACCCCAAAAAGCCTGGAAGACCCATATCTCTTGTAATTGCATAAAATTAAAAACCAGCTACACCAATGGACTAAGATGTCCAAATAAAATAGGAATGATTACTCATACACAATATGTCTATCAATAAAGATACATCAGAGCCCCATCTATGTGAGAACCATAATAATAATAAAGCTTGTAACTGCTAGTAATCATAAAAATAATACAATCCATCATAGTAAATCATCATATGAAGCACGAATATGTATAATGGACATTGATAGACCATAAAAAATCATCATCCACAACCATCAGTCTAAAAATCATACCGAACCTGGTCATGGCTTGGTCAACACTTGATTCATTAGGTCAAGACTAATGAAATGATGGCCCAAGTGCTAAAATCTAATACTACAAATGCAAAATGGTCATGCATGCTCAATTATCTATGTTGACAATGAGACTCAAGTACAAGTAGCTTATGTTGGTGATTATAAGCACAACATATATATAATTAACCCAAATCAAAATTATCAACTGCTTTAAACAAGAACCTTGGGTGTATACTCATTTATAGTTTTAGCCATTTCTTTAGTCAAGGGTGAAGGTGAATGAAACCAGGTAATGTCAAGGGGATGAATTCACACTTGAAACTGTAATCATTTAGGCTAAAGGATAAGGGAATCCATTCAACACATAACTTGGACTATGTGAACAATAGGCAATGGTAGTGTCTCACAAATGGGTGGAATGATTAGAAGAATCCATTAGACTCTATACAAGTAATCATTTTTAATATTTATTTGCACAACAATATACACTATCTAACCTCTAGAAGCAGGTGCCCTGATAAGCCTTTTGGGATTCCATAAAATGACAAAGACACAACCTTTTGGGGGCTAATCTCACCCTATTTTTCTATGCAAGAAAATGAGTCGTACATTATACAAAGAATGAGTGCTCATATTCTAGCCATCAACTTTATTTGAAAAGATTTCTTTTTATTAACTTTTCGGCCTCCAAGAGCATGTTCCCTTGAAAGCCTTCTGGGATTCCAAAAAATGACTAAGGATTACCCTGAAAGCTTTGCCTCACCCTGATACCCCGTGGGGATAAATGAGCCTTACACCATGCAATGGATGAGTGCCCATATATTGGAAACTGACCAGTTTTAATTTTATTTGCAGCAGTGTCTAATGACACCTTTATTTTGCTAGGAGGGAATCCATTTAGAATAACTTTAAGCTCGGATTCCTTAGTGTCTAAACACGCTTCTTTGGTAGGACTACTTGTTTTCAACACCTAGAGGGATACAATCCCTGTGATAAGCATCACAGAAACCAACATCGAGGCACATTTTAAACATGGATACCTATTCCAACATGGAGGTGAAGGTGGGAGAAATCCTAAAATTCATTGGTCAAGTTACAAGTCAAGGTCAATCACCAACAAGGGGAACTCAATGGATGGATAGAGATAATGAAAATGGTTCCAAGACTAGTAAGTTGTGTTGTAAGGGGGAAATGACCAAATCCATGCTAGATTCCAAATTCCCACACAGTCGTCTTGGAGTCTAGAGTCCAAAAAGAAATGGCTACAAAACCTTCTTAAGAATTTTGGAGCCTTCTTAGAGAATCTTGGGTGTCAAACACTATCAAAACACAAATCTAGAACATACTTCTCCACCCAAACATTATTTCATGGACTGAAAAAATTCCTACACAGTCCAAAATATGCTCACACGGTCCAAAAAATGTCTACACATACCAAAAATCTTGCACAATCCAAACACATTCCCGCATAGTACAAACAAAATCCCATAGAGACCAAAACCTTCCTGCATAGTCCAAAAACATCCCATAGAGACCAAAACCTTCTCGCAGAGTCCAAAAAAATCCCTACACAAGCTTAATGGAGTCCAAAATAATGTCTTAGTCATAATCTTATTTCTTGGAATCCAACACAGTCTTCACTTTTTCACAATCCACCTTCTTAAGAATCTTCGAGCCTTCTTGGAGAATCTGAGGTGTCAAGCACTCTCAAAAATTAGATCCAGAATGTACTTCTCAACCCCAACATCATTTTATGAGACAAAAAGAATGCATGCACAATCGAAAAAATTTCCCACACAAAAAAAATGCCTGCATAGACCAAAAAATGACTGCACAAACCAAAAAAAATCTACACAATCCAAAACAAATCTTGCATAGTCCAAAACAATTCCTGCACAATCCAAAAAAATGCCCACACGACCTTCTTGGAGTTCAAAAAATATACCCTCACGATCTTATTTCCTGGAATCCAACATAGTCTTCACTCCTTCACAATCCACAAAAATGATTGCATAGGCCAAAACATGCCCACACAATCTTCACTCCTTCACAATCCAAAAAAAAATCCCACGTAGCCTTCTTGGAGTCCAAAGTCCAAAAAGAAATGCTTGCACAACCTTCTTGAGAATCTTGGATCCTTCTTGCAGAAACTTGTGTGTCTCAAAACTTAGATCCAAAATGTACTTCTCCACCCCAACATCATTTCATGGACTAAAAAGAATCATGTACAATCCCAAAAACATTATTGCATAGTCCCAAAAAAATGCTCGCATGGACCAAAAAATGCTTGCAAAGTCCAAAGAAATGTTAGCCTGGCCTAAATAAAATCCTTGCACATTCCAAAAAAATGCTCGCACAGTCCACAAAAATGGATGCACAACCTTATTGGGGTCAAAAAAAAATTCCCTTATAGTTTTTTTTCTTGGAGTCCAACACAGTATTCACTATTTCACAATCCACAAAAATATGAGAGTATGTACTCACAGTTTAAAAAATTCTCGCAACTTCCTCATTAGCTAAGTAATTTCTTTATTTTTTTAATTTCAAGGCCCCTACCATTGTGAAATATTCATAGTAGCACGTATTAACAGTATAAAAAACTCTTGCACATCCTTCTCAAAGTACAAAGAAAAATTCCTTCACAGTCCAAAAAATTCTTGCAACTTCCTCATAAGGTAAGTAATTTCTTTATATTTTTAATTCCACGGCCCCTACCATTGTGAATTATTCATAGTCACACAGATTAGCAATATAAAAAAATTCTGGCACACCCTTCTTGGAGTCCAAAAAATACCCTCACACTATGGTTTGACTTCAATCATCTATTGTACCAAACCAAACTAATTCATATAGTTTAAAACCCTCTAAGATGTGGAATGCCCTTATGTAAATAGGATGGAAGTGGTTAAGATGACTCATAAAGGCTTAAGCCTTAAAAAACTGGAAACCTTCTATATGTATTTATGCTGGAATGAAATGTTGTGAATAGGCACGATGAAATGGGTCGCAATCTTGGACATGATGCTATAGGTCTATCCTTTTTTTCATAAAGTATCATTGCTAATGTCTTTCATTGCCATCTCTTCAAGGTGTCGAAATAAGGCTTAACCACGGGAAAATTCGTACACATGAATGCTAGTTATTGCTTTCATGAGAACCTCGGGCCTGCTCCAGAGAATGCACTTTGTCAAGTCTGACATGAGACCATAAATGAACAAATCTTAAACAGTCCTAGAAATTTAGGTGCGAAAAAAGAGGAGTGCAAAGTTATGACTACTACATGGCTAAATCCTAGCTAATTAATATTGTCGTATGATCAAAAGACATTTGTAGGCCTAAAACATAACAAATTCATTCCACACAAAAAGTCAAGCCTTAAGAACCTGCTTTTTCCTATAATTTAATTCTACCAGACAATTGTTTTAAGCCATAGATTCCAACCATCCCTTCTACAATTTACCCAGTGAAAATTAATTGTCACAACCTTTAAGGCCTCTATAGACATTCCACTTTAACATCATCATTTCACTATTTCTAACCTGAATATCAATGAAACCAAGCAACAAGAGTACTAAGGCGCTAGTAAAGATGAAGGTCATGTTGTTATAAGGAACAAAACATGCCCATAATCAATTTTACAGTTGATATCATGTTCAAAATACCATGGAAACAGTAGAATTGTAGAATCGAATTGTAGAATGGAATGAAAACACCCATGCAAATAGGGGGTAATAGATAGGAAGTTGTTGTCTATTATTAGAATGCATGAAAATAGAAATTGTTTGGTAGTAGGCTTAGTGACATCTTTGAGTGAAGAATAGAAAAAGGCCTACCAAAACCAATATAACAATGTTATATGTCTAAAGAGTGGGGAGACATGGGGTCCTTTTGTGCAAACCATGGAGGTGTAGTATGGTTTTTTTGGGTGAATGAACTTTGAAGAGATGAGTTTCTTTCTATATCATGTAGGACTGAAACATATCTCATACAAGTGAGAAAATTGTCCGTGCTGTCTCTTTTGGGTGTCGGGTTGAGGCCTTTGATTGTCTTCCATATTGTCTCAACACGGGTGTTGAATAGTAGTCCTCATTGAAAGACATTGTATTATTTATTAAATGTGATTATTGTTTACTGTTTAACATACATTTGTGAAGAAAGAAAGATTGAGAAAGTGGACATTCTTTATAATATGGAAGAAATCCTACTCTCTTCTACTTATCTTTAAATAACTCTTGCACATATTAGATGAGTACTTTGATAATATTGCATCTAACTGGTCTTCATATTTAATGAAAGCAGAATGCATCCTCCTTGCTTCCATAAATGAACACAACAATGTTTCAAGAGAATAGAGAAATTCATCACATTTGGAGAATAGTAGCATTCTTAGAAACTGGCAATGTACAACAAGAGTTATTTTTTTTTAGTTTTGTATATTGAAATCTGGTCAAACTTCATTAAAAAATGGAATTATAATTGCAACAAATTTTATGGAAAATATATATGATAATGGAATTGAATGATATAAGTGTTGATTATATCATGACTTTTGTCTACTTCACTATGAATCTGTACAGCAATAGACATCACCCATCCATGTTGATCATACATAATCAATGCCTTAGAATTTTCTTGGTCTTCAGAGATGCTCTATTCAGCTTGACTATTTCCCAGAATTTCTTTGATTTTTCTAAGATCATAAGTCCTCCATCCTGTTAGGAATCCCTCATTCTCATCTAGTTGTCATTAGTTGTTTCCGAACAGCTCACAAATGCTTCTTAACTGATCGTATTTATCTTGCTATGAACCACAAATACTAATCCCCCAATCACCCCCATTCGAATGTCATTGTTGTCTACTTCACTATTAATTTGTACACCAATAAATATCACTCATCCATGTTGAGTGATCATGAACATCATTGTATACCATTATAAGTTTATTATTTGTTCTAACAAATCCTTGCTAGCCACGTTCTACTCTCCTGGAGCTTAATTCCTATCCATCCATCGTATGCTCATCATTATAAATAGTTAATCTCAAATCTCATCCCTTCTTTCCTACAATACTATGTTGTCCTATTGAGTCATTTGAACCAACTAGTTGCACAATATTTTTTACTCATTTCTATTGGGTTCTTTGTGGTGAGAAATTAACTTCATTGTTAAATCCCAGATTGGTGTCTACGCATATCTTTTATCTTAATAGCTCAAAGAAAGATGCCAACATTTTTCGAGGATGGGAGAGAATGTTGAAAAGACTGAAATAACCTTCTACAATGACTCGCTTGGTGGATTATTAACAAATTCAAACTTGTTTAATCCTTTACCATCAAGTTGTTGAAGAGTGACAATATACTTTGGAAAACAACTAAACATATATGATGCTATATTTCCATTCTGTATCTCCCTTTCATCATATACATTATGTATATCTTTCAACAATCATTCTACTTCATCTAACTTTATTGCAGTTTCTGTTATGACAAGTGATCTTCCACGTTACACAATCAGTCTTGCTGTGACTATTTTCTTGTTGCATTAATACATTTTGTGGTGTTTCCTCATGGACATGTATTTTTCTCCTAGAAAAGAGTTGTAATTTTATTATGAAAACAAAATTACTTTTGGTATATGTTTTTCATCATTCAATGTACTTTATCTAACTTTATTACATTTTATGTTAATTCTAAATTGATCTTCCATATTACACCATCAGTTGTGCTATCTCGAAGCAGATGTGCCAAAAAGAGGATCATATGTGACTTGTTAATGCAACATATTAAACAATCCTCCTACAACTCATTACATTATCATATAATTGAGCCCAAGCTTTTCTTGAGAATTCATATTTTGGGTGTAAGATCTACTTACTTTCAAGGGAGCAACAAGTGTTTCTTGCATATGATTGCACACTGGAACTATGCTTTCCAAAATTATTTTAGATGTTAGAAGAATGTTTCAAAGAAGAGGCATAGGTCAAAATGTTGTGTTTAAAGATTTGATAAAAACAAAATAACATACTAGTGAATGATCTCATCAGTGAACTATCTTCCTGCTAGTGATTCCATGGGATTTGAATAGTAGGAAGTCCTTGAATATGGGTTTGTGTGTGGCTCCTCAGAAAATTTTCAAAATAGAAATTATTTGGAATGAAAGCATTCTCATCTTCTGCCTATCCATAAAATCCTATCAATTATGGGAAGTGTTGTTTATGAACAATTGTCTTTCATGTGCCCTACAAATATAAAGATTTGTCAAAGAAGATTAGTATGATAATCTATTTCTCTAAGAAAAGACTATTTCATTCCAATTATGGATTGTGATATTTAAACCAAAAAAGACTAATTCTTTGTTGATTGAAGAGAAAGAAATCGCAAGCTTAGCTTTAGCATTTATTGCGTTAAGTCATACCAATTATGGACTGTGATATTTAAACAAAAAAAACTAATTCTTTGTTGATTGAAGAGAAAGAAATCCCAAGCTTGGCTTAAGCATTTAGTACTTCAGCGATGAAATGACTACTTCGTTTACAACACCTCAATTCACGAACCTTCCACTTCTGCAAACAACCATCGATGATACAAATTAGAGAACATAAATTTGAGCATAATTAATAATTAATAAATTTGAGCATAATTAATAATTAATAAATTTGAGCATAATCAAAGGTAAAGTCTCAAGGATGGAAGCAACGGATGGATGAAAACAATGAGAAGTGGTTCCAAGCATAGCAAGGATACGGTTAAGTCTGCATAAGGTAGGAAATACTAGTGATCATATGAAAAAGTATTAGCACTCAAGACCACTAAACCGCTCATAGTAACAAGCCTATAATATGAACCAATAATATGACATCACCACTATTAGTTACCATGCCAAGTAAATTTTATTAAAATAAGTAATACAAATAAATAATAACACCCAAATGCAACATATATACCTACTCAATCATATACCTGTCTCTAAAAATAACCATGACAACCACCTATGACTACATAGGGGCAAGGAAAATATATATCAGTTTCCATCTCTGCAACTCTACCAATTGAACCATGACTAAACCAATTCATCTCAATGGGTTCAAGCTAGGCTAAGTCTTGACAAGGGATACTATTGTGCTGCTCAGTAGGATCTACCTAGCTCTGAAAAAGTACTTTCATTATTAATCACTGATCAAGGAGATGCTCAACTCATGTAGGACTAAATTTGACTAGGGAAAAAATAGTCTGTTGTATCATGGAAACTCCATCGGGACAAGTGCTCTAACAAGGAGTGTTTGACAACCCTAGAATCTCTAGTCCACAGCACCCTTATCATCATCAACAAACATCCATCTATACTGGTATGCAACATCTTCAAGTGTACATTTGTTACTTGCACAGTGCATAATCTATACCAATCTTTGCAGACCAACTTTCAGCACGCCTTATATGTATAGAGAGAAATAATACTAAAATAAAATGGTGAAATGGAATACTGAAATGTAGATCTAATATTTGTTTTTTATTAATTGCAAAACATAAAGCACACACACATAAGCTAGCAATCAAACAAACAACTGGACTAGTGCAAAAAAAGATAAAAGGTTAACTACTGCTTAAGTGAGCTTATTCAGTCCTATCTACCCTACTCTAACAAATTCAACCAGTGCTAGGTGAAATCATAGATACAATGAAACCATTCATTACATGGATCGATAATTTTTCCTTAATTCTCTTTATCAAACATATCAAAATTAGATAAGATATTAATTCCTTCAAAATCGCGGTCTTCTTTATTTGTCCAAAATTCAAGAAAATATCATAATGGTGCAAAATAAATTCATGCCAAACTTGAGACTAACCCTTGCGAATCTCCATAACCCAACCATTGATAGCATTATAAAAATAATACAATTTATCATTGATGAAATAAAGGATGAAATGCTCAACCCAAACCTTCCTAGCATATGTTTTTCTCCTCATATACCATACTTTCATACTCCATTATGTTCACATTATGATCAGTGGTAGAACAGAGTAGGGACAAATTAGAACTAAATAAAAATGAGATTGAGATTAGTCCCTCTTGCTGCTCAATAATTGAGAAAAGATGGAATCGGTATTTGTAAAGCTTCTCAATCAATGAGTCAATGGGATCATTAAATTGGAAAATGTTATTCACCAATGATGACTAGAAAAAAGAGATAAAATGTTTTTCCATCAACCACTTATCATTCAAAAGCTCCTCGTTGAACCCGTAGCACAACAAAATTTCATTTTAAAGGGACAACGCCTTCACAAGCTGGGATGGGAGGGTGAATTGAAAAATAATAACTTGTTTTGCATGGGAAAAAGGTGTTAACCCCAATTACACATGAGATAAGGGATATTTTCTAAGGGAATCATCTAAGCTTGACACTAACCTCCCCAGGACCAAACTCGCTGTGACTATTCAAATTCATATTTCTAATCAACTCATCTTGACCGAGGAATGAACAGGGAATATCATCAACATTAAGCAAAATTTTACTTGAAGGTTCTTCATTATATTGATTCCATCTTGGAAATTGCAACAAGGATCAATTTTGGTCAAGTTGAGTTACAACTACATTGTCATCAAGTGATTTGTCCTCAACAAAAGTCTGATTGTTTTCAATTTTTCCTCTGTTGCATAGAAATATGAATCAACATTTGGATTCCTTGAATTTTGATTAGAAAAATCGTTAACCAAGCAATGACTATGAGGCTTCTTCTTTAAAGGTTCACAAATGGATACACAAATGAAAGGCTCAACTATAGATATTTCTTTATGGTTCTTGTTAGGCTCCCTTTGGTGATTCATATCTAACTCTCTATATGTTCCTTCCTTAGGTAAAGATGACTGGGCATTTTGTATGATTTTAGTAAGCTCCCATTCCAAGTAAATATTCAGATCAAAGTCTTGAGGGCCTTAAATGGGCTCACTATCATAGATAATTTCATCATGCGATTCACTTAGGTTATTCTTTAAAATATCTATGACATCCTTACTAATTACATTAGAGAAAATTTCAACTCAAAATGGGCCTCCTAAGGAAAATTATTAAATAATATTTATTAATTTTGGAGGAAGAAAAGAAAAAACTACTTTTTTTGCTCATATTTTCGACATATCGCCCTGTGTTTTTACTCAAATTTCGATCGGGAGAGCTCATTGGATGTGTAATTAAATTCTGAATCTAATGAGTTCCCACTCAGCATACTTTTGATGGTCCCCGCTACCTCAAAAACAAGAAATACCTAAAAAAACGTGATGATGATGTCATGATCATGTTTTTTCAGGTATTTCTTGTTTTTGGGGTATTAGGGCCTGTCAAAAGTATGTCGAGTGGGTACTCGTTGGATGCGGAATTTAATTCCGCATCCAACAAGCTTTCCCGATCGAAATTTGAGTAAACACACAGGGAGATATGTCAAAAACACGAACAAAAAAAGTAGTTTTTTTTATGATACCTATCCCCAAATTTATATTAAAAAATTGTTTAAGAGGTTCTCCCTTTTTAAATTTTAAATCATTTTGATTGGCTAATACATGATGACATGGAATTTATATTTTTTTTGGAAGGTCCTTTTTAAATTGAAATTTCCTCTAATGCATGATTGCTTAAAAGGTGAAATAAAGGCACACTCGCAATGGGTTCGGGCAAGGAGAAATCAATTTGATAAGGACAATCATTAGGTATTCCATTATCAGTATCCTAATCATCTTCATCAAGTTAAATCCCATCAACACAATTATTGTTTGATTGTTGTTCCATGGGATCATTAATGCTTTCACCCCATTCATCTCTTAATAACTTAGTAAAAATGTCATATCTAGTGATGGATACCAGTGCTAAATGGTCAAACCACAACCATGCATCCCCATCTAGGGATGCACCTAAGGATTGCATATAAACATCATCATCATCCACACCTAGATATTCCATATAATACCACAGGGAATCCAAATGACTTTCAATCGATATAGCATTGTTTACATAGAAACGAGGAAACCTTTCAATGTACCCTTTTGGCATAGGATGAAATGTCCCATATATTTCAAAGAAATTGAAAGGTGATGGCTTAGCCCACGTTCTAACTACTCTATCTTTTCTCCTACATATGTGGTTTGGATAGGCTTGGATATCAAATCTATAAGGTTCATGATTAAACGAATAGGGAAAATACGGTTATCATAACAGTCTTGATATTCAGATTCATACCCATAACAAAATTCAAAATCGTTCTCATATCGAGATTGTGAATTTGCTTCTAGTTGCCCTTTTAGCATTGTTATATTTTCAGTCATTTCCTTAATGCATTAGAGGAATACATCTAATTTCATTGTGACATATAGTTTCAATATTGTAAGGATAGGTCCAGGTTCGCTTCTCAATGGAGTTGCTTCGTGGATTCACCAGGTGAGCTCAAAACCTTGCTCACCAAATAGTAAAGATATGTTGTTGGGAAGGGTATAGATGAGTAAAACTTGATGGTTATATATTATTAGAAAAAAGAGAAATAAAACCATAAAAATTAGTATGGATGCGATATGATTAATACAATGTGCAAAGGTACACTCACAGACACTAGAGGTAAACCTCTACCTCCCAGGAAATGACGCTAAAAATGTGATTACTGGTTATGTATCTACCCCTTGAGGCTATCCTATTTAGGATGGTAGAGGGGGGAAAGCCACCATAATGACATGCAAAGGTCTTGGTCTCCAGGTAGATTACCGGTTGTCACACCAACCAAGTCCTTTGTCTCTTTAGGAAAACTATATGAGATGGCCAAGGGGGAGACCCCAGTCTCTCCTTGCAGAGAAACAATGACTAAGAAGACACCTAAAAAAAATATTGAAGCAAATAGAACATGGAATTACTTGTCAGGAAAATGGAAGTGATTGGGGTGAATGGCTTGGATGAACCTATAGGGTTTTGAGTTAGAGAGATGAAATAATCCTCAAAGCCAATCTCAGATCTTATTTGTGAATGCCTAACACAAGATTTGATTACTTCGATAATAGATAAAGACAATGCATGCATGCAAAAGAAACTAGAGACAAACCACGCACTAAAACTAGCGACCATAATCACCTAAGGTGCACTTAGAGAAAAAACTAGCACCTTGACATTTGCAAAATGGAGTCAAATATTCCTGAAAATTAAGCCTTAAGGGTTTTAAGATGTAGCCACATATAATGAAGTGGTGGATTTCACTAGTTCTAAGTAAAATTATTTATGAAACAAAAAAAGTGTTTTAATTAATTATTTATTTAGATTGACTCATGGATAGAAAATAAAATATATAATAAGAATGCAAAATCCTTACCTAGTTACGGCAGACAAGTGCCAAAATGGTGAATATTAGTCTCACATAGATCAAATGGGAAGATCTGATGAAGTTTTGGTTCAATTTGAAACAACCCAGTGATCTAATGCATCCTTATTCCATGCCAAGTGAAGATAAACTAAGCTAGATCGACAAGAGAGATAAGAAAATGTGTTTAATTTATAAAAGTTGAGGATCTACAGGCCTAAATGAATTCACTTGTGAAACAAGGTTGAAGGAAAAAGAAATGATTCAGTGTACACTGATCAAACATTCCTGGAAAAATTGAACAACCAAAATACAAAATCAGTCAGCATAACATTATGATTCAATATCATTAACATGTGTGTAATACAATGATGATACAATAGGATGAATTTGAATACAGTAGGTAGGATTCAAATTCACCAACTTGGAATGAATTTAATGCTAACTCAATGTGAGAAAAACACCACTAAGAGATCACTAATATAACTCCGGACAACTAAATCAATTCCTAGACAGTTAACTGAACAAGGTAGGTAGAAAAAGGAGCCTAACCTCCTTGAATTAAAGAAATGTGGTGCTAGACTAACTAGAGAGGAACTAACTGATGCCCTTCTGAGGATAACTCAACACAGACTAGGGTGAAATGATGGACGGACTCCCATGACTTAGTGTGGGTTCTTAAATTATATGGATTGGCCTCTAGAGCTACTAAACTCATGCAAATTGGTGCATCAAGTTTTAGGTGGGCCCCAGATGAGTTCCCCATGGTGCTAGTGTGGTGGGAATAGAATCCTAAGCTACGAAAAGACAATTAGACTATGGTGGTCAAAGGGAGGATTGTTAATTAATCCTAACAAAATGCAGACGAGATACAAATGATAAGAGAATGATTAATAACTAAGATATAATCACTCCTTGTTAAACCAAAATTTGAGAGAGAAATAGAGTGAGTTTCCCCAAGTGGTTCACTCCTCCCAAAATGGATCAAAAATATACAAGAAATAATAACCAAGATATTTCAATGGAATCAAGAAGTAATTTCAATCACCATCACAAGCATTCATCTACAAGAACACAAGTTTTTTTATCACATAAGATTTCTCTCTATTCCACTTGTTCAAATGCCAAAAGTAGCTAAATACAATGATTGAGATATCTCTAATATAGATCTCCAAATACAAAATTGACATCCCAATGATATCGGAATATAGGATCTATTCATATAAATGAAAGATCAATGACAAATAGAGTGTCAAGATACAATACATGGAGCTAGCTCAAGAGGGGAAACACTTTTTCCTCTAACACCCAGGCAAAGTGAGATACATCATAAAAATATAACATAACATATTATAGAATGGTGGGGGGGCATTCCTAGGGGTCTAAAGTCTCCCTATGCTCTCCCAATACAACAACATAATGACAGAACATTAATATCAAGGGATTCCATGGTGAAATGTGCCCCATATGGAGGTCATCCTCTCTAGGTGATGATACGAAAAAATAATGACTCCTTTGATGTGATGAAGACATGGAATGCGGTCTCTAAATCATCGACATAACATAAAATCCAATCCCACGTCATTTTCTTTCCCACACTATCCTAATCGATTTCCTTTGAGTAGCCATGGCCATCTTTTAATGTAATAAAATGCTTTTCTTGTTGAAAGATAAATATACTCCAAATTTTATTTCCCTTGATCAAAACAAAAATATGAGTACATAAATGAAGTCATAGATCTCAATTCCACCAATGGTGACTTATAATACCCATGGATCAATCTGAATAATCATCTAGGAGAAAAACATCTCTAATAATAATAAAATGACTCATAAAAAAAAACCATGAACCGTCAACTAAATACTATAATGATCTAATGAGTATCCCTAGCTGACAAATTCACAAAATCGAGCACATGTAGCCGCATCCATCCCGATACTTATATGTTGAGTTGTTCAAACTTGGTTGACCAAGTAAAAACTAGTCAAACTAATGATTAAACTAAAATTTGAAGGATCCTACATGCATAAGGGGTGAAGGTTTCTCTCATATTTATATTAACAATCGACAAAACATAAGAAACATAGAAATAGTGATCAATGTCAACCAAATAAAATATAAGCCGTCTATTAAAGAAGGTGCATGATCCTGTTATCACACAAAGTGTAACTACCCACTAAACGTATGCCATCTGGGATGGTAGAGGTGAGGTAGCTAACCAGCGACACCACAAGGGCCTCATCCACTACAAATGAAGGGTAGTTGTCACACCGGATGGGCTCTTTTCACTTTATATCAATCCAGAGAATGACCTAGAGGGAGACCCTACTATCCTAAGAGGGATAACACACCTACTCAAGACACTCCTAGGGGTAAACAATGAGTAAAAGATGAGAGATAATTAGTAAGGTAGTCTGGATCTACGAAATATATGTGGTATAGGAGTTAAATTAAAGTTGGGGAGGCTTAGAAAATAAGGAAAATGGTCCAAATTGATAGGGAAAGTACCACAATGATTTTAGCAAAGTAGATCTAGGAATATCTAGCCACCAACGAAGAAAACAAAAAGTGACCCACCTAGGGTTTTATGAAAAAGTGGACAAAGTGGACCCAAAAGGTATATTGGGGCATGGAATGACTATATAGGGATGCTTGAAGGATAGATATATGAAAATTAGGTGGGCTCAAGCATACCAAATTGATAGATCTGAAAACTTAGCCACCCACCCAAAAGGGGTGCCCCACCTAGAGAGACTAGTGCTAGATCTCAAGGAAAATGGAGTCTAGTTTAAATGAAATTAGAGATATAGGGTTTTATTCAACAATATTCAAGTGGGTTTTTATGGTCATCGTAAAAAACTCACTGGATCTATCATATCTACAAAACTATGTTTTGAGGAAAGGGTTTTGATGGACAAATCGATAAAAATAATGAAAAATAATACTAACCTTACAGATCATACCTGAAAATACTTGTGGACTCCTTGAATGTCGATGATCCTTTTACATAGTTAAAATTCTGAGCTAGATCTGGCAAAAAGGAAGGAAAAATGCCCAATCAATGTAGTCTGCCCCCTCTTCTCCTCTTGCAAAATCAAACTATGAATGAGATTTGTTCACAGATGAAAAAGATAAGATACGTACATCATCTATAGAAATAGATCGAATGAACAAAGGAACAATTAAAGAACTCCTTGAAGATGTACCGATTTGACTGGAAGACGATGCAAGATTCCTTAGCAATCTCCTCCAACCAATTCGCTACCTTGCAAAAGATCAATACAACCACCACAGAAAAATATTCATTTGCCTGCAAGATCCACTAAAATTTCTAAGCAAGAGGCATAACAATCACATCCAAGTACATTCACAAATCTTCCAAGAGTTTCTGCAAAAATTTTCTTGTATTCAATATTCTTAGAGCCAAAAGTCCATTTACAAATGAGAGAGCATATCAATATATAGATCTCTCAAGTACATAAAACGTAGATCCAAAAGATCAAGGGTTAAGATAAAAATATAAAAACATTCTAATCAACAACTAATATTATCGGGATACATCATACATGAATCAACTCAATAATATAAAGGGGTCGCACCACTAGAATTTCCCAATGAGGGGACGCACCACATAAAATAACCAATAAACATAAGATAGCACTGTTGGGCACCATTTTGACCTCTTTTTGTCACGTAGATATCTTCCATTTTCCTCCATAAAACCTTTACACTGAGCTATAAAGCTTTAAATTCACCCACAAACTTTGGTAAAAAGGTATAAATGTCATTGCTTTTTAACAAATTGAATTTTGAGATTTTTAAAGCATTTAAACTAAGGTTTTTATTCAGGATTACAGGATGTGCTAACTTGCCGTAATGTCTCCAAGGTTGAATATTTGCAGGCCAGCTAGGCGTGAACTGAAAGATGGAGAAAAGATCCTCAGTGTCCAAGGATGGATAAACTTCCAACAGATAAATGATGTGGCCATCACAGGTGTCCAGTCAAAGTCGATCAAGGACGACCACCTATGCCACCACTCAGCACAAAAGCAAGGCAGTTCGATTTTGTTGATCTTCACGGATCTGATAGAGGATCCCGAGGCCTGGATGACATTAATTAGTTTCCAGATTAATAGCATTTCTAGTTTTCTTTTAAGTTTGTATAAATACTCCATAAGAGAGAGGACAAAGAACATCACGACTTGGGAGAAAACGCATGCTGTTTGGTATTGCGTTGTTCTATTACTGTTCATGAACGATTTTATGGTGAATATAATTACAATTCAAGCTATATGATTGTCTTTCTACGTGTGTGAACGAGGCATTGGAGGGCCCCCATTGTCACACCCCTTTTATTGCCGGTTAATGCGATTTGGATTGTGTTGATGGTATGTTTCAGTTCCTGTAGAATCAATTTTCTTATTGCAGAATTAGTTAAATTGCTTTCAATCAGTTTTATAAAGCTCTGTCATTTCATTGGTTATATGCTGGAGAATGGTTCATACTACGATCCCATTATGCTGTACATCACTTGCATTTTTATAAGCTCTGTCATTTTATTGGTTATATATTGAAGGAGTGGTTCAGACTACGATCTCATTATACTATACATCGCTTGCTTATTCAATGATGAAGTGTTAAGAATAATTATACATTATGAATGCTTTCCTGTAAGGGAAATTGATGATTGGTTGTTTTATTCAGTGCTGGGATAATAGACAGAATCTCGTAGTTCATAGTTTAGGGTTAGGCTTAATTCATTTTTATTACCTCGGAAGCTTTCATATATAAATTGCTTTCACATAAAATTGTTGTGTAAATGAAACAACAAATGAAGCTGTTCCTGTAAGGGAATTTTTGTGTTTTCAAGTCATAGTAACTTGATCTTTTAATAGGCTTATTTCATAGATAACTAGATTACCAAACAAGTCTAGCTTCGAGTCCTGATACTTGGATATGCCTCTAAGTCTACCAACCCAGATTGATATTAACTTAAGGTTTGATTTGCATCAGTAGATCGAAGCCCAACAAGCACATGGTGGGGGGATAGGAGGTTATAATATCCTTCACTGGAATGGCCCTATGGAAAAACAACAAGGATTGGTGGTCAAATATACAAAGGAGTGATTAAAATCACTAGGGTGTCTCCCTTCGAAATACATCAAAACACCCTCAAACTGCAAAAATCAAGGGTGTGTGGACCCTAGGTGCAATGAACCTGATGTTGGATGATGAAGGCGACCCAAACACTATTCATTGGACCAATTCCATGCTATTTATTTTCTTCATTTTCCCAAATTTACTTCCTCATCAACCATTTTTTATCATTAGAATGTTTCCTAGGGAACATAAAACTGCCAAAATCTCACCAGGAACCAAAAAATGAATCCAACTGATTGTACATATGTGTCTGGCACCATATCTATATTTTAAAATCGACTGGTTTCACCATGAATATCCTCTCTAGCACCCTAGGACACATTCCCTTGTTTGCATTGTGTTTTATCTTGAGCTTCCCAAGGAAAAACTACCGCAAAAATCCTGGAAGACCCATATCTCTTGTAACTGCATGAAATTAAAAACCAGCTACACCAATGGACTAAGATGTCCAAATAAAATAGGAATGATTACTCATACACAATATGTCTATCAATAAAGATACATCAGAGCCCCATCTATGTCAGAACCATAATAATAATAAAGCTTGTAACTGTTGATAATCATAAAAATAATACAAGCCATCATAGTAAATCATCATATGAAGCACGAATATGTATAATGGACATTGATAGACCATAAAAAATCATCATCCACAACCATCGGTCTAAAAATCATACCGAACCTGGTCATGGCTTGGTCAACACTTGATTGATCAGTTCAAGACTGATGAAATGATGGCCCAAGTGCTAAAATCTAATACTACAAATACAAAATGGTCATGCATGCTCAATTATCTATGCTAACAATGAGACTCAAGTACAAGTAGCTTATGTTGGTGATTATAAGCACAACATATATATAAGTAACCCAAATCAAAATTATCAACTGCTTTAAACAAGAACCTCAGGTGTATACTCATTCATAGATTTAGCCATTTCTTTAGTCAAGGGTGAAGGTAAATGAAACCAGGTAAGGTCAAGGGGATGACTTCACACTCGAAACTGTAATCATTTAGGCTAAAGAATAAGGGAATCCATTCAACACATAAGTTGGACTATGTGAACAATAGGGAATAGTAGTGTCTCACAAATGGGTGGAATGATGAGAAGAATCCATTAGACTCTGTACATGTAATCATTTTTAATATTTATTTGCACAACAATATACACTATCTAACCTCTAGAAGCAGGTGCCTTGGTAAGCCTTTTGGGATTCCATAAAATGACAAAGACACAACCTTTTGGGGGCTAATCTCACCCTATTTTTCTATGCAAGAAAATGAGTCATACATTATACAAAGAATGAGCGCTCATATTCTAGCCATCAACTTTATTTGAAAATATTTCTTTTCATTAACTTTCCAGCCTCTAAGAGCATGTTCCCTTGAAAGCCTTCTGGGATTCCAAAAAATTACTAAGGACTACCCTGAAAGGTTTGCCTCACCTTGATACCCCGTGGGGATAAATGAGCCTTACACCATGCAATGGATGAGTGCCCATATCTTGGACACTGACCAGTTTTAATTTTATTTGCAGTAGTGTCTAAGGACACTTTTATTTTGCTGGGAGGGAAACCATTTAGAATAACTTTAAGCTCGGATTCCTTAGTGTCTAAACATGCTTCTTTGGTAGGACTACTTGTTTTCAACACCTAGAGATATACAATCCCTGTGATAAGCATCACACAAACCAACATCGAGGCACATTTTAAACATGGATACCTATTCCAACATGGAGGTGAAGGTGGGAGAAATCCTAAATTCATTGGTCAAGTTACAAGTCAAGGTCAATCAACAATAAGGGGAACTCAATGGATGGATAGAGATAATGAAAATGGTTCCAAGACTAGTAAGTTGTGTTGTAAGGGGTAAATGACCAAATCCATGCTAGATTCCAAATTCCCACATAGTCGTCTTCGAGTCTAGATTCCAAAAAGAAATGGCTACAAAACCTTCTTGAGAATTTTGGAGCCTTCTTAGAGAATCTTGGGTGTCAAACACTATCAAAACACAAATCTAGAACATACTTCTCCACCCAAACATTATTTCATGGACTGAAAAAATTCCTGCACAGTCCAAAATATGCTCACACAATCCAAAAAATGTCTACACATACCAAAAATCTTGCACAATCCAAACACATGCCTGCATAGTACAAACAAAATCCCATAGAGACCAAAACCTTCCTGCATAGTCCAAAAAAATCCCATAGAGACCAAAACCTTCTCGCAGAGTCCAAAAAAATCCCTACACAAGCTTAATGGAGTCCAAAATAATGTCTGAGTCATAATCTTATTTCTTGGAATCCAACATAGTCTTCACTTTTTCACAATCCACAAAAAATCCCGCACAACCTTCTTAAGAATCTTGGAGCCTTCTTGGATAATCTGAGGTGTCAAGCACTCTCAAAAATTAGATCCAGAACGTACTTCTCAACCCCAACATCATTTTATGAGACAAAAAAAATGCATGCACAATCGAAAAAAATTCCCACACAATAAAAACAAATGCCTGCATAGACCCAAAAATGCCTGCACAAACCAAAAAATGCTTGCACAATCCAAAACAAATCTTGCATAGTCCAAAACAATTCCTGCACAATCCAAAACAATGCCCACACGACCTTCTTGGAGTCCAAAAAATATACCCTCACGATCTTATTTCCTAGAATCCAACATAGTCTTCACTCCTTCACAATCCACAAAAATGATTGCATAGGCCAAAACATGCCCACACAATCTTCACTCCTTCACAATCCAAAAAAAAATCCCACGTAGCCTTCTTAGAGTCCAAAGTCCAAAAATAAATGCTTGCACAACCTTCTTGAGAATCTTGGAGCCTTCTTGCGGAAACTTGTGTGTCAAGCACTCTCAAAACTTAGATCCAAAATGTACTTCTCCACCCCAACATCATTTCATGGACTAAAAAGAATCATGTACAATCCCAAAAACATTATTGCATAGTCCCAAAAAAATGCTCGCATGGACCAAAAAATGATTGCAAAGTCCAAAGAAATGTCAGCATGGCCTAAATAAAATCCTTGCACATTCCAAAAAAATGCTCGCACAGTCCACAAAAATGGATGCACAACCTTCTTGGGGTCCAAAAAAAATTCCCTTATAGTTTTTTTTCTTGGAGTCCAACACAGTATTCACTATTTCACAATCCACAAAAATATGAGAGTCTGTACTCACAGTTTAAAAAATTCTTGCAACTTCCTCATTAGCTAAGTAATTTCTTTATTTTTTTAATTTCAAGGCCCCTACCATTGTGAAATATTCATAGTAGCACGTATTAACGGTATAAAAAACTCTTGCACATCCTTCTCGAAGTACAAAGAAAAATTCCTTCACAATCCAAAAAAATGCCTGCAACTTCCTCATAAGGTAAGTAATTTCTTTATATTTTTAATTCCACGGCCCCTACCATTGTGAATTATTCATAGTCACACAGATTAGCAATATAAAAAAATTCTGGCACACCCTTCTTGGAGTCCAAAAAATACCCTCACACTATGGTTTGACTTCAATCACCTATTGTACCAAACCAAACTAATTCATATAGTTTAAAACCCTCTAATATGTGGAATGCCCTTATGTAAATAGGATGGAAGTGGTTAAGATGACTCATAAAGGCTTAAGCCTTAAAAAACCGGAAACCTTCTATATGTATTTATGCTGGAATGAAATGTTGTGAATAGGCACGATGAAATGGGTCGCAATCTTGGACATGATGCTATAGGTCTATCATTTTTTTCATAAAGTATCATTGCTAATGTCTTTCATTACCATCTCTTCAGGGTGTTGAAATAAGGCTTAACCACGGGAAAATGGGTAGACATGAATGCTAGTTATTGCTTTCATGAGAACCTCGGGCCTGCTCCAAAGAATGCACTTTGTCAGGTCTGAAATGAGACCATAAATGAACAAATCTTAAATAGTCCTCCAAATATAGGTGCGAAAAAAGAGGAGTGCAAAGTTATGACTACTACATGGCTAAATCCTAGCTAATTAATATTGTTGTATGATCAAAAGACATTTGTAGGCCTAAAACATAACAAATTCATTCCACACAAAAAGTCAATCCTTAAGAACCTGCTTTTTCCTAAAATTTAATTCTACATGACAATTGTTTTAAGCCATAGATTCCAACCATCCCTTCTACAATTTACCTAGTGAAAATTAATTGTCACAACCTTTAAGGCCTCTATAGACATTCCACTTTAACATCATCATTTCACTATTTCTAACCTGAATATCAATGAAACCAAGCAACAAGAGTACTAAGGCGCTAGTAAAGATGAAGGTCATGTTGTTATAAGGAACAAAACATGCCCATAATCAATTTTACAGTTGACATCATGTTCAAAATACCATGGAAACAGTAGAATTGTAGAATCGAATTGTAGAATGGAATGAAAACACCCATGCAAATAGGGGGTAACAGATAGGAAGTTGTTGTCTATTATTAGAATGCATGAAAATAGAAATTGTTTGGCAGCGGGCTTAGTGACATCTTTGAGTGAGGAATAGAAATAGGCCTACCAAAACCAATATAACAATGTTATATGTCTAAAGAGTGGGGAGACATGGGGTCTTTTTGTGCAATCCATGGAGGTGTAGTATGTTTTTTTTGGGTGAATGAACTTTGAAGAGATGAGTTTCTTTCTATATCATGTAGGACTGAAACATATCTCATACAAGTGAGAAAATTCTTCGTGTTGTCTCTTTTGGGTGTCAGGTTGAGGCCTTTAATTGTCTTCCATATTGTCTCAACACAGGTGTTGAATAGCAGTCCTCATTGATAGACATTGTATTATTTATTAAATGTGATTATTGCCATTACTGTTTAACATACATTTGTGAAGAAAGACAGATTGAGAAAGTGGACATTCTTTATAATATGGAAGAAATCCTACTCTCTTCTACTTATCTTAAAATAACTCTTGCACATATTAGATGAGTCCTTTGATACTATTGCATCTAACTGGTCTTCATATTTAATGAAGGCGGAATGCATCCTCCTTGCTTCCATAAATGAACACAACAATGTTTCAAGAGAATAGAGAAATTCATCACATTTGGAAAATAGTATCATTCTTGGAAACTAGCAATGTAGAACAAGAGTTATTTTTTTTTAGTTTTGTATATTGAAATCTGGTCAAACTTCATTAAAAAATGGAATTATAATTGCAACAAATTTTATGGAAAATATATATGATAATGGAATTGAATGATAAAAATGTTGATTATATCATGACTTTTGTCTACTTCACTATGAATCTGTATACCAATAGACATCACCCATCCATGTTGATCATACATAATCAATGCCTTAGAAGTTTCTTGGTCTTCAGAGATGCTTTGTTCAGCTTGACTATTTCCCAGAATTTCTTTGATTTTTCTAAGATCATAAGTCCTCCATCCTGTTAGGAATCCCTCATTCTCATCTAGTTGTCATTAGTTGTTTTTGAACAGTTCACAGATGCTTCTTAACTGATTGTATTTATCTTTCTATGAACCACAAATACTAATCCCCCAATCACCCCCATTCAAATGTCATTGTTGTCTACTTCACTATTAATTCGTACACCAATAAATATCACTCATCCATGTTGAGTGATCACGAACATCATTGTATACCATTATAAGTTTATTATTTGTTCTAACAAATCCTTGCTACCCACGTTCTATTCTCCTGGATTTTAATTCCTATCCATCCATCGTATGCTCATCATTATAAATAGTTAATATCAAGTCTCATCCCTTCTTTCCTACAATACTATGTTGTCCTATTGAGTTATTTGAACCAACTAGTTGCACAATATTTTTTACTCATTTCTATTGGGTTCTTTGTGGTGAGAAATTAACTTCATTGTTAAATCCCAGATTGGTGTCTATGCATATCTTTTATCTTAATAGCTCAAAGCAAGATGCCAACATTTTTCGAGGATGGGAGAGAATGTTGAAAAGACTGAAATAACCTTCTACAATGACTCGCTTGGTGGATTATTAACAAATTCAAACTTGTTTAATCCTTTACCATCAAGTTGTTGAAGAGTGACAATATACTTTGGAAAACAATTGAACATATATGATGCTATATTTCCATTCTGTATTTCCCTTTCATCATATACATTATGTATATCTTTCAACAATCATTCTACTTCATCTAACTTTATTGCAGTTTCTGTTATGACAAGTGATCTTCCACGTTACACAATCAGTCTTGCTGTGACTATTTTCTTGTTGCATTAATACATTTTGTGGTGTTTCCTCATGGACATGTATTTTTCTCCTAGAAAAGAGTTGTAATTTTATTATGAAAACAAAATTAATTTTTGTATATGCTTTTCATCATTCAATGTACTTTATCTAACTTTATTACATTTTATGTTAAGTCTAAATTGATCTTCCACATTACACCATCAGTTGTGTTATCTCGAAGCAGATGTGCCAAAAAGAGGATCATATGTGACTTGTTAATACAACATATTAAACAATCCTCCTACAACTCATTACATGATCATATAATTGAGCCCAAGCTTTTCTTGAGAATTCATATTTTGGGTGTAAGATCTACTTACTTTCAAGGGAGCAGCAAGTGTTTCTTGCATATGATTGCACACTGGAACTATGCTTTCCAAAATTATTTTAGATGTTAGAAGAATGTTTCAAAGAAGATGCATAGGTCAAAATGTTGTGTTTAGAGATTTGATAAAAACAAAATAACATACTAGTGAATGATCTCATCAGTGAACTATCTTCCTGCTAGTGATTCCATGGGATTTGAATAGTAGGAAGTCCTTGAATATGTGTTTGTATGGGTTTGTGTGTGGCTCCTCAGAAAATTTTCAAAATAGAAATTCTTTGGAATGAAAGCATTCTCATCTTCTGCCTATCCATAAAATCCTATCAATTATGGGAAGTGTTGTTTATGAACAATTGTCTTTCATGTGCCCTACAAATATAAAGATTTGTCAAAGAAGATTAGTATGACAAGCTATTGCTATAAGAAAAGACTAATTCATACCAATTATGGACTGTGATATTTAAACCAAAAAAGACTAATTCTTTGTGGACTGTGATATTTAAACCAAAAAAAGACTAATTCTTTGTTGATTGAAGAGAAAGAAATCCCAAGCTTGGCTTTAGCATTTAGTACTTTAAGTCATACCAATTATGGACTGTGATATTTAAACCAAAAAAACTAATTCTTTGTTGATTGAAGAGAAAGAAATCCCAAGCTTGGCTTAAGCATTTAGTACTTCAGCGATGAAATGACTACTTCGTTTACAACACCTCAATTCACGAACCTTCCACTTCTGCAAACAACCATCGATGATACAAATTAGAGAACATAAATTTGAGCATAATTAATAATTCAATAAAAAAATGTAAAAGTTATTCCAGCATCTTAAATATTATCAACTCCAATTCACGAACCTTCCACTACTACAAACAACCATCGATGATACAAATTAGAGAACATAAATTTGGGCATAATTAATAATTCAATAAAAAATGTAAAAGTTATTCCACCATCTTAAATATTATCAGTATCTTCACCTTATCCCTTGTAAATCCATTATTAGTCTATTAGGTGAGCGTCCAAAGATTCCCTTGAAGTAAACACCCCTCTTAACAAAATATTTTTATAGTTGTTGAAGGAAGCTAATATCGTAATCGATCCTATTTTGATTTTAATAAAATGAATTATTTCTTTTCCTCAAACTTAAACTTCATAACTTTAAAAATTTACTAATTTTTTAATTCTTTAGAAATTATTTAACATTCATTTCATTGGTGTTAAGTGTGAGAAGATATTCATGTGACCAAATTCATGTTATTTCTTTTAGATTGGAAAAAAAAATAGTAGTATTCATCATGGGCTAGTGCAAGTTAATGATACCCATTTATGACATGTTTGTTGTAATGGATTTCCTGAAAAATAGTCTGTAATAGATAACTTTTATTTATAGAAAATAAGTCTTGGGTTTGGTATGTCAATAGTTCAAATTTCTGAAAAAATTATGTAGAGTTGTAGATAACATGTGGTTCTTGTGCAGTGCAATTTTTCCAAAATTTTCAAAGTTATTTTTTTTTAAGTTAAGGAAGTCAATGAAGCCCCAAAATTATAGGTTGAGTGTTAGACCCTTCTATGACAGTATTAACCTAATCAATCAACTATCTTTCTTTCTTTTTTTCTAGTGCATATGTCTTTGTCTGTACTTGTGTGGGTTCTTTTATGTTTTCATAACTCATATTTTTATGCTCCTTACATTGTTGGAAAGGTATTAATGAGGTATACAACTTTTATGTTTTATGTTTTCTATGATTCATCACCATTTTTCATTCATTTTTAAAAGACGATTATAAATATTTTGACTAATAAAATAAAATGCGTCCACGTTTGTGTTACATAAAAACATGCCTTCACTATTTTTTTCCATAAAATTTGATTGAGAACTTAGATTTTGGTTACCTTTTTACGTTTGGTAATTTATTTCTTGGATCTACAACTCTCTCTTTTTTTAGTCTCTTTTGATTTCTCCCTCACCCTCTCTCTCTAAACCCTTTACCCCTAACTCCCAACATATCTCTCTCTCTCTCTCTCTCTCTCTCTATATATATATATAGAGAGAGAGAGAGAGAGAGAGAGAGAGAGATACCCAATATCATCTATAAAAAAATTGGGAGAAGCAGTGATAAATTTTTCCTTAATCATTAACAAAACAATCCATTAAATTTTGATGGTATTAATATCATCCTCATTAATCATATTCAATTAACATAATATTTAACTTCTAAGGAGGCATACTCCATCTTAACATTTTATTCAACACACAATAGTTTGTGTTTCTAACAGACCTCCAAATATTGAGCTAATTTCACACAAGTTTAATAATTTGAATTCCATGTATTCTTCTTTAAGTAAGCCTATATTAAACTTATTTAACTTGAATACATATATTGAAAACACATTCTTTAACATCAAAATATCTATTTAATCTTTTGAGAAGGGATACTTATTCCTCTAAAATTCGTATAACATTTAATGAAGACACCATTTTTGATGATATGAAAACCCCACATCATCCTTCCATATTAATAAATTTCCATTACATAAAAAGGACTTTCCTCTTAAGATAGGAAAATAGTTACTTGACATATCAATTCACATCCTCATAAAGTAAGTGGTCTATTTTATTCTTAATAAAAACCTTCAAACATACATTCCTCTTTACCATCAATTATTTATCATAATTTCTTTTTAATCTCCTAAGTGTCTAAACAAGGCATTAGTATTCTTCCAAAGTACATAAATATTAAGAGTCTTTTTTACCAGTTATTACTTAACTCCTCAATATAGTTGGAACCACATAAAAATTATAATAAAACTTTATGTATCTATTTTTTTAAGGTGCTTTGGTTCTATACTTCAACCATTCAATTATAATACGAACCATTTATGAGGAGTTTTTAAAAATATTTTAACCATCATTCATTGGCAATAACACTTTACTATTATTCTATTTAATAGTGTTACATAACCAACCACATGGTTAATGCAAATTTTTTTGGTAAAGCAATAACTTGAATCAAATACATAAATAAAACACATAAGAAACAAATACAAGAGAGACACCAATATATGTGGTTCACCAAAAAAATAGGCTACATCCATAAAGGATTTGCCGGTTTCTTTATTATTTTATCGACAAAGGAAGGATTACAATCTATCGCACATCCGCTTTGACTTTTCTTCTCCACTCTCTCACAATATCTCTCATACAATAATAGAGATCTTTTAACAATTTTAACTTGGGTTTCATAAATAACCATAATTTTAAATTTGCTCAACAACTAAACTACAAAGGATTCTTTAAAATTCTTATGAATAAAACGAGGGTCACAAACAATATATAAATACCTATGACAATGCTAGCTCGTAATCCAAGCTGTGGGTTGTTAACAATTTATATAAATATTAAATACGCTTGTTCTCTTTCATAAAAAACAAGCCTTGACCACAATTAAATAATTCTTTGAATCTTCTATCTCTCAATTAATTAGAATTTAGCTTTCAACATTCAACTTCCATTACACTAATAATGAAGAGTGAACTTTCAAGATCTCTATTTTTTTTCGATAATATAAACTCCCATCTCTTAGTACTCCATATTAGATTTTTATCATTCAAGCTACCATTATGATCTTAGGATCTTTAACTGAGAGAATAACATGAACAACAATAAAACACAAGCAAAACACAAGAGACAAGAGACACAAAGAATTTTCCTCGTGGAATCCATAAAGGAGAAAACCCCACAACTTCCTCAGAGATAGAATCAACACCAAAGGTAAAACCCGAAAACATAAAGATGATCTCCCGACAGCAGCAGTCTCTCTCTCTCACACTAAGAGAGCTTCTTCTCTCTCACTCATGCACCCCAATGAGTGAGTGTGTGTGTCCTAAATAGAGAGACTCACTCTCTATTTATATTCTTCCATTCACTTGGAACCCACTCCATCATGTCAGACTCACTTAACAATTACTTACTAGAGCCGACATCACTAGGAGTGTCTAATAACCCTAGTGCCCCACCACTTGTGAGGACTTTGCCTCCTCCGACCAATAGGAGGTAACACAATGGTGGGGACTATTGCCCTGACTTACAATGACTCACCTAGGGTCGACTTCACTATAATAGTCTAATAACCCAAAGGCCCCATAACTGTGGGGACTTTAACCCTTGACTAATAGGAGGATTACCCACAATGACTTGACATGAATTTCTCATTATAGAAACTTCTCGGAATAAACATCAGGGTATGACATGACTCAAATACATTACAATACATAAGAAATACAAGTGAATACATTCTGAAGTTACAAATACATCAACACTCCCTCTTAACTATGAAGGTATTCTCTCGACACAATTTATCAGCACAAGTCTTCTTCTCTGTATCATCTGGTCATCTGCATCTTCAAGTCATCTTCATCTGGATATGGATCATCACTCGATCTAGATCATCATCACTAAATATAGATCATCACTAGATCTAGATCATCATCATCACTGGATCTAGATCATCACTCGATCTGGATCATCACTGTTGGATCTAGATCATCACTGCTGGATATGGATCATCACTCTATCTAGATCATCACTACTGGATCTATATCATCACTTGATCTGGATCATCACTGCTGGATCTAGATCACCACTCGATCTGGATCATCACTGGACATCATCACTGGATCTGGATTATCACTCGATCTAGATCATCACTGGACATCATCATTGGATCTAGATCATCACTCGATCTGGATCATCACTGCTGGATCATCATGGGTGCTATCTCATGATTCTTCTCGTCACAGGAATTTCTACAAAGCCATCCCTTTTTCATGTTGGTTGTGGGCCTAGCCTCCATGTAGGTCTTCTTTAGCACTTATATCTTACCTGCTCGTCAGAATCGCACAGCACTCACATCCATCTAGGCTGGAACACATCCTACACATAATGATGGAAGAGTTATGTACTTTCATCCAGGCTGGAACACATCCTGCACACAATGATGGAATATTTTCTTACTTCCATCCAAGCTGGAACACATCCTGCACACAATGATGGAATATTTCCACACTTCCATCCAGGCTGGAACACATCCTGCACACATTGATGGAAGATTTCCACCATTCCCTTCCAGGCTGAAACACATCCTGTACACAATGATGGAAGATCTCTGCACTTACATTCATCCAAGATGGAACCACATCCTACCACAATGATGGAATATTTTCGTACTTCCATCCACGCTGGAACCACATCCTACCACAATGATGAAAGGGCTCTGCACTTACATCCATCTAGGATGGAACACATCCTGCACACAATGATGGAAGGGCTTGCACTCATATCTGATCTTGTTACGAACCAATCCTATAGTCACATCAGAATGGCCCCCAGTCCTAGACTGATCTACCTATTAACTGACCAGGTGCCTCCATTCTCTTACAGAATGGCAGTTTCCCTTACATCTGACCTGCTTGTCGGAATTTCCAGCACCCACATCTGACATGGAAGGAACTTAATCCTTTAGCCATGACAGAATGGATCAGCCCTTACATCTGATCAAGTGGGAACACATCCATCTATCACATCAGAATGGCCATGCACACATATCTGATCATATGAGAACACATCTCACAGTCACATCAAAATGGCCCTCAGCCTTAGACTGATTTTTCTTGGTAACTAACCAGGTACCTCCACTCCCAGAATGGAATTTTCCCTTACATCTGTCCTACTCGATAGAATGGCCAGCACTCACATCTGACATGGAAGGAACCAATCCTCTCACCATGATAGAATGGCTTAGCCCTTATATCTGACCTACTCGTCAGAATGGCTATGGATCTCAGCACTCATATCTGACATGGAAGGAACCAATCCTCTCACCATGACAGAATGGCTCAGCCCTTACATCTGACCATGGAAGGAACCAATCTTCTCACCATGTTAGAATGGCCATGGGTCTCATCACTTTCCCTTGGAGGAAACCTCGATCTGGAGAACACCAAGCTTCTCCCTGAAGTACTTGAACTTCAGCCTAGCCAATGGCTTCGTCAATACATCAAGTATATGTTCCTCCGTCGCAACATACTGGAGCTTCACTGCTCCCCTCTGCACCATATCCCTGATATAGTGATACTTTATCTCGATATGCTTCGACTTGTCATGGAACACTAGATTCTCTAACAACTTTACGCAACTCTGGTTGTCACAATGTATACAAGTATCCTCCAACTGGAGATCAAATAAATCAGATAGTAGCTTCCTCAGCCATATTGCCTCATAGCTAGCTGAAGAAGCTGCAACATACTCTGCTTCAACTATACTCAGTGCCACACAGGATTGCTTCCTGCTAAACCAAGAGATCACACCTGATCCCATACTAAAGCAACACCCTGAGGTGCTCTTCCTATCGATGGCACTGCCTACCCAATCTGAATCAACATAACCTTCCAGGCTAATCTTCTGATTCACATCGTACTTGAGCCCATAATCAACTGTACCCTTCAGGTACCTCAGAATATGCTTTGCAGCAATCAAGTGAACATGTCTCAGATCTGTCAGGAACTGGCTCAAGGTGTTCACAGCAAATCAAATATCTGGTCTTGTGTTCGTCAGGTACATCAAGGACCCAATCATCTAAAAATACATCATAGCATCAACCGTCTCTGATGAAGCATCACTCAATAGCTTCATGTTCAATGCCATAGGTGTGGTCATGGTCTTGCAGTCAATCATCCCGAGCCTCTTCAGGATCTATACTGCATACTTCCTTTGTCCAAGGAAGATTCCATCCGCATTCTTCTACACCTCCATGCCTAGAAAAATAGTGCATCGACACATAACAGGAGCATCACTAGTCTTCCACCTTCAACCTTGAAGCAAAGGTTGGAATCTGCTTTACTCTCAGTAAGGCCTAGAGTCATCAGTAATCTATCCATCCTTTCATACCATGTCGAACCTTAGATCTTATGCAGTCACTCCCTCTGTCTTCCATATCTATGCACTGAAACATTCTGTATCGGAGTGACAAGTAGCTTCCTATGCTACTAATATTCTATGTGACCATCTAGTGTATAAACTTGCATCTTCAACCTTGTAGTAAAGGTTAAGATCTTCATCAAGCTCATCATATATGTGTTTAAACTCTTACTGGCTGCAAATGTCTCTTCGTAGTCTAGGCCTTCTTTTAGTGAGAAGCCTTGTGCTACGAATATTGCTTTGTACCCCACGATGTTTCCATCTACTGCATGATGGAACTACGAACTTCCCTTCATGTATCGATACTGCATCCTAGACATCATTCTTCTTGAACTGGAATTCTTCATAGCTTGAAGGTTCTACATCAATGATGTCGCTGTATTTGTCATATTATTCTTCATTTTGAAATGTCATCACTTGTTTTTCGAAACAAGTCTTATCCTTCTTTGCTTGCAGGCGATTATGTATGCGGTCTTTCCTACAAGTCAAATGTATTTGTATGGTTAGAAACATTTCATAAGGAATATTCATACTGGCAAGTTCTTATGCATAAATATATGATCATGAAACTACTTTAGCCAATACAACATTCATCCATATCTCACTGAAACTTTCTAGATGCCTTCCATCTCTACCAGGATAACATTGAGATTGTGCGCTAATCCAATATGTCAGCAAAGAGGTTTCATTCTAGATAAGTAGCAATGGAGAGTTGTATAGCACCATGAGCTACTTACCCATCACATGCATATTAGTAGTATACTATCATTAATGCAAACATCCTATAATGCATAATACATCAACTGAATATAAAAAAATGCATAACAAAACAATGAAATGACAATTGAATACTTATCTTTATTTGTTTCGTGGCTAGACTCCTTCTTGAGCCTTCAGCTTCATCGTCTTCTTCATTCATAATATCATCATTTCTTATCCAAATGCTAAGGTGGATAAGAGATTCTTCAAGAGTTGAGTTCTTCATATTCCTCATCACTTGAGGGATCTTCTTTGTATGGTGCGAGCTTGATCTTCAGTTTCTCCCATCTTCTCTTCTCTTCTTATGAGTCAAGATTCTTCTTCTTCTCGGAGTTTGCTAAAAGTAATAACTTCCTTCTGGCACACATTCTTCGAATGAATGAATCCCATGATTCTGGGAGGCCATTCAAGGTGGACATCACCACTACTGCATTCTTCACTTCTTCTTTTACCGCTACAAGTTGTTCTTTGATTTGAGAGACCCTTGTAAAGTATGACTGCATGGTCTCTGCATTCTGGATCTTCACATTCTTCTTTTACCACTATAAGTTTTTCTTTGATTTGAGAGACCCTTGTAAATTATGACTGCATGGTCTCTACATTCTGGATCTTCACATTCTTCAACTAGTTTCTTAAGGTCATATTCTGATTTATGTTCTTCCCTTCAAATAGCTTGGTCAAGCAATCAAACAACTTCGGTGTATTTAAGGAAGACACTTGTAGTACAAGTTGATTCATGACTGAATCAGCAATTATCTTCTTGGCCTTGACCAAGTTCTTCTTGTGTAAGGCTTCGAGCCTCATCTCCCTTTGGAACTGGAACCTCTATACTCATGTAGGTGTCCAATCCATTTTCTTTAGAGAGATCATATACTTCCAGGATTGGAAGTTGTCAACTCCCCCAAGCTTATCATCAAGCTGATGTGATAGATCACTTTGAAATGAGAACCTCCAATGAAAATAGTGAAAGATTAAATCTTACCATTTTGAGGTGTTCGTCCTGGTTCCGGAGCTGGCTAATCTAGGGTTTGTCACAGAAACCCTAATTTTCAAAACTTGGAATCTTCTAGATTTGATTGGATAGAAAGATATATCTCTTCAAATGGAGCTTTCAAATGTGCTCCTTTTCTGAAAACAGTGGAGGGAAGCTCTCGGAATAGGAAGCCCTAGTTTTCCATTTTCTTTTGCATAAATTCTTGTTACTGTTTCTACAGTATTTCCAAAATTTCTGCTCCTCTATGTCTGCACTTTTGCACTGAGGTATCCTTGTATGTCTCTATTCCAACACCATAGGTTTTATCAGAATTGGTGTCACCAATTGGGACTTATGGTCATTTTCCCAAGGTGACCTGTTACAGGACTTTTCAGAACAGCAAAGTTGTACGGACTTCTAGGTGTCCCTGGTTCATCTTCTGAGTCTAAATATTGAACCATAGAAATTACAGTCTGTTCCCTTTCTAGAACATCTTCATAAATCTCATTTGGACTTGTGTAGCCCAAGATATAGCAATTCTCCCCAGGTGTCATGTTTAGGGATGAATTCTGGAAGAAGTTGGAACCCTAACTTGGAGGGATCATATCTCCCAGAATATATTGAATTGGAGGCTAAATTTTGGACACAGTGTAAATCAATATTGTATATTCGGTCTCTAGAATTTTTCGCTCTTGAACCTTCGCCAATATTGGGATATAGCGAATGTACCAAAACTTAGCATTTTTTGGTATTTATCGTTTTTCTAGCTCGAGGTCAAACTAGGGTTTGACTTTCCCAGAGTTTCACCCAACCAAACAACTTGATCCAGGTCTCTAAAATTTGGTTTTGATGAGGATATCAATCCTATTTTGAGGTCACTCAAAAATTCCTCTTCTGTAGAAATCCCTAATTTCCGCACTAAAAACTGAACATGCTCGTAATCGAATTCCGCTTTGACAGAAAGATGCGCCCTTCAATGGAGAGTCAACCTAGCATACTTTTGCTAATGGATTGTGGAAAGAGACCCAAAAAGTAATAATCCATAGCTTCTACAGCTGCACAATGTCTTCTTCTCAGGTTAGCTCTGATACCATGTTAGATCTTTATCATTCAAGCTACCATTATGATCTTAGGATATTTAACTGAGAGAATAACATGCACAACAATAAAACACAAGCACAACACAAGAGACAAGAGACACAAAGAATTTTCCTCAGGGAAACCATAAAGGAGAAAACCCTGCAACTTCCTCAGAGATAGAATCAGCACCAAAGGTAAAACCCAAAAACATAAAGATAATCTCCTGACAGCAGCAGTCTCTCTCTCTCTCACACTAAGAGAGCTTCTTCTCTCTCACTCATGTGCCCCAATGAGTGAGTGTGTGTGTCCTAAATAGAGAGACTCACTCTCTATTTATATTCTTCTGTTCACTTGGAGCCCACTCCATCATGTCAGCCTCACTTAACAATTACTTACTAGAGCTGACATCTCTAAGAGTGTCTAATAACCCTAGTGCCCCACCACTTGTGGGGACTTTGCCTCCTCCGACCAATAGGAGGGTAATGCAATGGTGGGGACTATTTCCCTGACTTACAATGACTCACCTAGGGTCGACTTCACTAGAATAGTCTAATAACCCAAGGGCCTCGTAACTATGGGGACTTTAACCCTTGACTAATAGGAGGGTTACCCACAATGACTTGACATGACTTTCTCATTATAGAAACTTCCTGGATTAAACATCGAAGTATGACATGACTCAAATACATTACAATACATAAGAAATACAAGTGAATACATTCCAAAGTTACAAATACATCAACACTCCAAACAACAAGAGATAGTTGACTCATAGATAAATTAATAAACTCTAGTTTTTAACTAATAAAATCAAATTATTGAATTCCAAGACTTTACCTTTCTTATAACCATTGTAATATATATTTATTTCCATACAGTTTATTCAAAATAGAGTATATATAACATACAATACTAAAAATAGAATAAATATATATATTTTTCCATAGTTAATATAGAGTATAGTATAACACAATATTACTAAAAATGGAAGGGTTAGTCTATGCTCTTTAAAGCATAATCTTTCTCTTAAATTTAATATTTTATTACTTAAATAACCATACTCAATTTTGATGTCTTATGGGAAGAATTTATTATCCATAAAAAAAAAATTTAATAATTAGAAAAGAGATTGAATGGGATTCCTTAGAGAGAGAAAGTAGAAATATTCCAAACTATATTATTGGTCTTTCATTCCTCAAGGAGCAGTAGCTTCTCTCCTTCATTGCTACACTCATATTGAGTTTAAATCTGATAATACAAGACAATCCTAACCAAATCATATTTATGTTAGTGAACAATGTCTCCTAGTTTTATTGATCATTGATTTCCCCTAGTGAAAAGACGATAGGATTTAATTATTATTTTATATTAAACATAATTATTTCGTTTATGATATCCATGATTCACAATATAATTAATAACTTAATTTCGAACTGAATCGAATCAAATCCTCCCTCAAAATGATGGGGATTTTGTTTCTTTCAAGCAAACCCTAGCCACCGACTACACAGAAAAATATATAAATATATTGATATTAAAGAATTCAACCAAACTATGTTAAGTTATTATTATTCTTGTCTTTGGGATGCACTCTTCATTATTAGTCCTTTCCTGGCTAGCAGGGACTCTTGTAATCGGCTTGCTGCCATTTGCATTAATCAGCACTCTAACCAAAACATGTTTTAAACAATTGTCCTAAGTTGTAAACATTCCTTTCGAGCTGCCTTTCTATCAACCTGGATGCCTTTTCATGAACCAATCAAATAAGCACCAACTATTTCATCCACTAATAAACAAATTGGAGGTCTTATTTGTCCTCATCCCAAGGCAATAAGAGAAAAATATCATTGTTTTCCTATGGTTTTTTTGCCTTCCATCTAAGCTATGAGAAATTGCAAATCAATTTTGAAATAATGCTATAATTTTGTTAGCAATACTTCTCGACATTAACTGCCAAGTATTGTAGTTTACATATTTTTGTCCCAAAATGCCTTACTTCATTGAATTGTTGAGTGGTGTTCTTTAGTGCAGGTGTTTATCTAGGCATGCACCTGTTTGTTGGCTTGATTATCCTTTTCCAGTTTCCATTCTCTACACTTGGAACTAGATCAATCCTTTTTCAGTTTCCATGTGATGTGATTCACCATGCTACCTCCTTTGCATGCTCTACAAGTGCCCTTTCCTTTGATCGAGAGACGGGGAAGGATGGGGAAGGGATAAGTTGTTATAGTCAAGCTTAAGCTAGGAAAGATTAAGCTCAACATGCTCAAACTTTGGACTTTGGAAATTCCAAGTACCTCTTCATGCTTCCAGGTCCAAATTCCTCTGGGAGGAAGCTACTGGATCCATAAGCAAGCAAGCAAAGCTGTAACAAAGGTAACAACAACCCTGCACTGGAAATCATGTTAGCAAACTAGTTGAAATATCTAAATTATACCTTGTATAGCACATAAACTATTGTACTTCAAAAAATTTATCCTGAGATTAAAGGACGACTATCAACATTATTATTATTAATCTTGAAATTTCCAAATACCCATCCTAAAAGAAGGGTGGGCATGAGCACCCTGTAATTGACAAGTGATGCAATTAATAACATGAAGAGATCGTGAAAACCTACCAATATATTTGATTGAGAGAGATGGGAAAATAGAGGGATATTCAACCTCACGGTGTCGGTCCTACCCAGCGTGGCTACTGCTAACAAAGTCTCCATGGTATCCCACCTTTAGACAAATAAAGTTCAACGAAGAAAGAGATACAAGCATGGAAATCTATAGACTCTAATATTGTATATCTAATATTTCTATAAAAAATGTAGGCGGTGAAAAATGATGGTTATACCTGATTATTGCTTGTACTTCATGTTCAATTTTTGAGTAGTCTTGATTCATTTCAAGCTTAAAACATGTTTAAATGTTGTTATTGCAATATTTGCAAATTAGATATTACTAATTCCTCTAGCTAAATGTATTGAGCTCCTTGGCTATTTTCAAAGGGCATGTGACAGGTAAATTAATATGCACAAGAAAATTGGAATAGAGAGGATAGTCACCATGGGTTACCATCAACACTATCATCTCCCTATGAAAATCATTGACAAAAATACCTTACCATTCATCCTTAAAATTCAACAAAATGCATTTTGATGATACCTAATGACCTACATCCCATATAAACCTATCCTCTGGAAAAATTAAAGACGTGATGAAGAGCCATGGTTAGATCGACAACACCGAGGCTACCTTGTAGGTGGCCTCCAGTTTTTGACACACTGAACGCAAGCTCTACTCTAATATATGTGGCCAGTTGCTCCAGATCCTGCATATTATTATTTTTATTATGAACCTACCGAATTAGACCACAGATAAAAATAATTCATGTCCTTGGAAACAAATATTTAAGTAACAAATAAGAGAAATTAGGCTTCATACCCGTATCGAGAGATTCTTTAGGCTCTTTGGATAATTGATGGTGTCAAGCAACGATGTGGGAGGTTTCTCAGTTAATAAATTAGTCTTTGGAGCAATCTCCACAGCGGTCGTCGCATTTTTCACTTTTTCTCCATCGCAATTATTGAGGTTAGAAAACAATATACAACGCTAGTGCATATTTCCATACAACAAACATTTTTTTTTTAGAATATGATTATCAAGCAAAAATAGAAGCAAGAAGATTGAGGGTAACGCAAAAGGTTAATACTGCAAATACCTTTCTTTTAGATGTTACACAAATCTGTTGAAAAGTGTAGGGGATTACCTATTAGAACATACTATTTCGAGAACCCAATTCTTGTGGGAACCATTGTTGTCTAAAGAAGACTTGAATGCAGAGAGAAAACCCAAGTGTATGTTTACCAGAGTAGCGAGCTAGCATGACAACTGTAACATCATTTGTTTGTTTGTGTTTTAGCTTTTCAAATTGAGGTTTGGTAGTCATCCATTGTCTTTGTAGCTGCTGGATATCTCTGGAGTGCTTGTGATCCCAATATTTTGTCCTTAAGCTTCCCACCTTCTCTCATACAGAGCAAGACATTCATGTTCCTCCACACTATGCTTCTCACACCTGCGCACCTACTTAGCAAGAGCACTAATCTCGCAAAAAGCACAAATCCATAAATAAATCTATCCATCGAAGGAGTGATACAACACACTTCAAGGAGATGGACATGGGCATGCTAAAGACAATCATTGCCTCACTACCAATAGTCATCAAGTGGTGTGGTTCCTCATTGGAGTCCTTGTACCATGCTTCTCAGTCATAGGTGATAAATATGATTCTGGGAAGGCAAGCTACAACTTGTGTTTGTTGGTACCAATAATAGCTTCTTTGAAGTAAGACTTATTCTTTGCCTCATCAAAACAAGGATTCGTAAAATATCAATTTATTATGTGGAAATGCTCCCAGTGGTCTTCATCAACGTTCCTGCAAACTCAATACTGCTAATATATTCTTTGAACATGTTCTCGCTAGGCCTCTAGAAAATTCTACCTCATACATCTGGTGGATGCATGGTGTGCATGGCCTAAACGTGGCAAGTGTATGAAATGAGTCAATAGGAATAAAGGAGTTTGGTGCATGTGAAGATTATAAGTTATCAACGATTCTCTTGATGTAATTAACCGTTTGTAAAAATGTGTGTTTCTATGTTCAACCGGTGTCAATGAGTGGGATGTAAATTCAAATCAATGTTACTTATCGGTGGGTTCAATGCTCTTGTTTCACGAAGCCCCATAATTGTTGGATGGCTCTGGATATAGGCCCTAAGTATTATGGATTCAGTCTGCCCCCACTAATAAACTAGCTCTTGGTTACTTTATCCCCCAATGCCTTTAACTTTCAATTAAATCGCATGAACCAATGTTATCAATTTATTATCCATGCTCATTAATTTCTATGCAATAATATTTTCTACAGGTCCCTGTATTATTTCATTCACCAACATCAATTTCTGTACAATGGAAGCTCCCTTTATGGTTTCAACAGGGACGATCAGTTTCTTTACAAACGTAGTAATATTGCTTTAACTAAAAGTCTAGAATTTTATCATGGAGTAATTCAGGAGGCTTAAAGCAATAATGCACATCAAATTAAATTATCATAGGAATAAAAGACTAGCTTCCACACCAAGACTCTCTTTGAAGAAGGGAAAACCCTACATTTCAATTAACCCGTGGCTCTATCTTAAATAAATGAAATGTACACATAACAATTTCAAGACCTTATAGCTCCTCACAGTGTTATTAAAATAAGAATAACCAAAACAAATATTTTTGTGTGATATTAACTTGTATTGCTCACTGGGTTATGAAAACGTAGAGTGATAATTCCTTGTTGTTGGATACAGTACCAATCGACAAGTTATATGGTGGTTAAATCTAAGTAAATATGGTATAAAGCTATAGGTAAACCCTATACTGATACATAGTAATAATGTCCATCACACCTGGTTACAATAAAAAAATAGATAAATAAAATGGATAAACCCTAATGAAATATAGCCACATCTCCATTTAGTAATTTCAGTTAAACCCTAAGTAAATATAGGCTAGGACTAAAAGTTACAATTAAACCCTAAGAAATTGATGGTTATACATATATAGAATAATAATGCTTCTAACATTCGACAATAAATCAACAAAGCACAACGTATAAGACTCTAATCAATTATAGATCCATGTGTGAGTTAAGAATTTCAGTTAACTCTAAGAATATTACACGTTGAAGTTCAAGTTCAAAGCTACAGTAGACCCTAAAGAGTAAAACAACGCTACCAAGACTGCAGAATATAAAGATTTATATAAATATATTCCAAATAAAGAAGTTGAACATAAAACCTTAAGTAATTAACAATCCATATTTCAAAATACATTCAATTCATAATTATCCACAAAACAAAGGGCTAAGTTACCACACTACTAAGGAATTTTTACTTTTCTGGAAAACATGTTTTTATTTTTAAATAATTACTCTACTTTTTTTAAAACATCATTTTATTTTTTCTTAACACAAGAAACTACTAAGAAATTACACTACCAAAAAATTAGTGAATACATATGTAAAAAGGTAAACGACTCGGTATCTAGATTACATCCTATCTTATTATTTTAGAACCATAATTTTATTCACATGATAATGCATCATGATAAATTCATACATTGTAGTAGTTTGTTTTTTTTAAGGGAATACATATAGTTTATGATTGACCATCCCAACTCTATATTCCAATAGGTTAAAAAGATAGTTACTTTACTTTATTTTTCATCGTATGTTTTGTCTATAAAAGTAAATCATTTTAATACTTTGATTCTTAGAATATATAATACTTTTATTTCTATAATATATATTATCATTACTAAGAAATGGTGTTTAGGTTTCTTTAAAATTCTATCTAAACCATTGGATTTATATAGTAAATTAATGAACGAAATTATGGAATGTTTGTTTCTAGCTTTACGAAATTAAATGAGCACTAATAACATGGCTTCCTTTAGGTGTTAAGGGGACTCTCGATCATCGTCAACTGAATTCTCAAGGATTTGCAAGCCTTTAATCTCTCTCTTTAATGGATTCATTTGCCTACATAATTTAGTTGTAGTGCATTTAAATATCCTAGGTCTACATTAAATTATTTTGACATTTCAATTTACATCATTCATCACCATGTCTTAACTAATGCATGGTTCGACCTAAGAAACTATAACAATACCACAGCCTTGAGAATCTCGTTAGGAACCAATTATTTACATCTTTATATATCGACTACAACAAAGTAGGTGTCAAAAGTGGTATTACATACTCCCCCTTTAAAAATAACACCATCCTTGGTGTTCTTATTTCTTAGACAATAATTTCTATTTCCACTTGCTTTTACAACATGACAATTCTTGATAGTTCTAGTTTCTCTTGCTAGATTTTGAGAGTATCCACATCTTCAATATTTCCTTTGCGAGGCTCCAAGGTTTTCTTCCTCAAGTCATTGATTCTTTAATATAAACAATACCAATGTTTCTAGAACCATGGAATAAAACATGTACATATATATTGATTAGTTAATATGAATTGTAGGAAGATATGAGTAATAAATAGCAGTTCCTTCTAAGTCATTTTTCCTCTACCTCTTGATCAAAACTCTTTGTTTATAAGATTTATTTTGTCACATATTATTCATTTTTGAGGTCAACAACTCTAAAGTATTTCAAACAATGCATTTATTTCATTTCACAAGATGTCGACAATACTTTTCATCATCGTAAATTATATGTATAATTTTAATTAGCATGATACTTGTCTATACCATAAATATATTTCATAACAACAATGGGAAAACACATACCTCCTATATGTCATTGATATACCAAAGAAGTTCTTGGTTGTCATTTGTAAATTTCTTTAGAAGTTCTCATGCATATACATGAGGGTTATCTCCTAACTAAACCACTAGTTCATGTGCATGCCTCCTCAACCTATCTATACTTAATTCTTTCGATATGAGGACAATACCCTTTATTTGGATATTTAAATCTCTTTAAGATGTGTACGCAACCAAGGCGTCCCTACAATTGTTTCACATATTAGCATTTTTGGTTTAATCATTATTATCTTATCAATTTATTTGGTCTTAAATTAAGTCTCAGATTCAAATCTTATTACATCGTGTAATGATTCTGCATATACTATTAGTCATTCCAATACCTACTTCTAGTATATTAACTATACTCTTGAATTATTGTGGTACAACTTACCATGAATTCAACAGCCAGTCCTTGGTTCAGTCTAGGAAGAGTACCCATTCTGTACACTAGCTACAAAGTAGTCGATACTTGATTGGGTGTTTCAAGTACCTCTCATTGCACTAGACCCTGGAATAAATTACGATATTTTGGACTACCTATCAGTAATTTGTACTGAAATATGATATACGTCTACTGCGCATGCACATCCCATTAATTTCTAGGAATATAACCTATTATGTAAATAAACTACAGAATAGTTGATACTTGATTGGGTATTTCAAGTACCTCTTAATGTACCATGCACTAGAATATATTACAACACTATGGATTGCCTCTCATTACTTTGCATTAGAATTCAACAAACCTCTACTGCACATTCACATTCTTGTGAATAGTATATTGTACTAGAATGCAACACACCTCTACTACACATTTGCACCCATGTGAATACTTTCACAAACATATTTCTGATTTCTTCCCTTGAGCTAGACTAGACTTCTTTTATTTTTTGTTTCTTGAATTCAATTAAAATTTATCCATTACTTTGGTGTTACAATTATCTTCATTAAGTCTTTCAAATGAAAAGTCACAATGAAAATATTTTATTCTATAGTTATCAAAGAAGACTAGCTCGACCATACTCTAAAGTACAATTATGCACATACATTAACTCGATCATTAATAGACTCACTCCTCCATCAAATAAATTTAGCTCTTATAATTTCAAAAAATAAGGATGAGTAGTCGTACACACCCCATGTGTACCAAACAACTACTTTATTCCATATTCATTGCAAGCAGTCAGGTGGCCAACTCATACAACCATACTTGGTATTTTTTTACTCAAACTAGATACAAGCGAAAGGCTCTATTTTGAAATATCAAACTTCTCAAACAAGACTTAAGCACATAATAACATTAATAAGTTTAAGAGAATAAAATATTTAAACATCATCGGAGATCTCTATTTTACAAACCTATTATTCTCATCTTCATTCTATTCTTTATTGCGTAAGTAATAATTCCACAAACCTTCATTCTTGCTAGCACACAACTTTAATAGAGATGGCTTCAATTCAATTATGAACCATACTTGTCAAGAATATCGGGGAGTTTGGATTAAGCCCAAACTTTGTTTCAGCAAAAAAATCTAGATTAATTCTTTAACACAATAGGATGTAATATTGGCCCTCATATAGACTATGTTCACATTTTGAGAGGGAATTGATTAAGTTATGCAACCTCATACATTCATCACACTAAACAAACAATCATGCACGCAACAATCCATCCAATTCTTAATGGATTTGTTTCATAGAGACACAAATCATGTAGAATTCCTTGAATAAAGCATCAGTTTATCTTCCACAAATTTCTCACATACAGACACTTGTTGAAATGGTTTAGATCTAATGTTTTGACAAAAATCAGGATGGAAGCATACATACACCCATGTGTACTCTTTATGTTGGAGCAATTGGATATTCACCCTATGCAATTAAATATTTATTCATGCTAGCAAATCCATATTGTTTACATGCTTCAAATAACAACTCTAACATTAAATTTTAAATTCTTTAACCAATGAGGCATCTACAATGCGCATGACTATCATCAAATCGTCTTCCATATGAATCTCATCCATATTTCATTTTTTATTTTTCATCATTCGAGGTTTCATATTTGGTCATGGAGCTTTAAACATGTACCATTTTCAGTATATATGCATATTAAGGTAAACAATAAATGACCATTAGTGTACATGAGTTTCTAGAATTCCCAAGGCACTTTACCATCACCTTTAGAAACTTTATTGGTATTGCTCTCTCTCCATCCTTAAGTATAAGAGCTTGTGTCTTTATTTTCCTCTTGTACTCATAGGGACAACAAGTATATTAGTCATTATCTTAATTTTGCGTTCAATCTAACAATATGCATTCATCATAACCTATTACAATCCTTCTACATGAATAAGAATATATGTATGCATTATTTTCAATAATCATTCTATGATTGTTAAAGTCACCTCAAAATGTATTCTTTAAATTGTAAATGTTAATGCTTATAGATTCAATAATCATATATATGCTATATATTATAGCAATAAGATCAAAAGAATAACATTAATTAAAATAAAATTTGCTTACAATTAAATTAAGTAGGTAACATAGGATATTATTCCACTAGTTGTGTTCACTGCAAATATTATAAGTTCATAAATTTTAATTTTTCCTCCTATGGTTAATCCCATAAGGCTGCAAAGTGTTGCAACCTTGCCCTAATACCATTTTGTAACATACCCAATATCCTCTATAAACAAATTGGCAGAATGTGTGATAACTTTTTCCTTAATCATTAATGAGAGGATCCATTAAATTGTGATGATCTTAATCCCATCGTGTTGATGTATTTGTAACTTCGGAATGTATTCACTTGTATATCTTATGTATTGTATTTCATTGTACCTCAATGTTCCTATCAAGATAATCATTAATGTAATCAAGTCATGTAAAGTCATAGAGGTTAACCCTCCTTTGTTTATCAAGGGGAAAGTCCCCATAGTTGAGGGGCACTAGGGTTATTTAAATCTCCTAGTGAAGTCATCCCTAGTAAGTAATTATCAAGTCGGAAACTCATATAAATAGAGAGTGAGCCTCTCTATTTGCAACACACACTCACTCAATTGTAGTGCATGAGTGAGAGAAGAGAAGCTCGCACAAGTGAGAGAGAGAACAATTGTCGGAGATCGTCTTTCTGTCTTGTGGTTTTACATTTTCCATTGGTGCTCATTCTATCTATGAGGAAGTTGTAGGGTTTTCTCCTTTATGGTTTCCCTGAGGAAAACTATTTGTGTCTCTTGTCTCTTATGATTATTGGTTTGCATGTTATTCTCTCAGATAAGATCCTAAGATCATATTGCTTAAATGTTACAAATCTAACATGGTATCAGAGCCAACCTGAGAAGAAGACATTGTGCAGCTGTAGAAGCTAGGGCTTGTTACTTTTTGGGCCTCTCTCCATAAATCATTAGCAAAAGGAGGCTAGGTTAATTCTCCATTGAAGGGTGCATCTTTCTGTTGAAGCAGAATCTGATTCTGAGTATTTTTAGTTTTTGACCTACCACTACAACGAGAAATTAGGGCTTTTCATCGAAGCAGAATTTTTGAGTGAGCCCAGCATATGATTGCTCTCCTCCTCAAAATAAAAGATTAGATACCAAGATTGAATTTTTTGGTTGGGTAGAAATCTGGGAAATTCAAGCCCTAATTTACCCCTAAACCAGAAAACCAGCACTACAGAAGATCAGCTCTAGATCCAGTTCTGACATCTCAAATTGGTAAGATCTAAATATTTTGTATTTCCATTTGAGGTTCTTAGTTAAGATGTCCCATCACACCAATATTGATGAAAATCTTTAAGGAGCTGAAATTTTTTGAGCATGGAAGTATAGGATCTCACTGGTTCTTGAAGAAAATGAATTGGACACCTACATAAGTGGAGAGGTTCCAATTCTAGAGAGAGATGAGGCTAAGGCCTTACACAGGAAGAACTTGGTCAAGGCTAAGGAAATTATTGTTGATTCTATCAAGGATCACCTTATACCACAAGTGTATTCCCTAAAGACACCTAAAGAGATGTTTGATTCCTTGACCAAGCTATTTGAAGGGAAGAACATAAGTCAGAAGATGACTTTAAGGAACCTGTTGAAGAATGTAAAGATCTAGAATGCAGAGACCATACCATTCATACCTTACAATGGTATCTTAAATTAAAGAACAACTTGAAGTAGTGGATGAAGAAGTGGAGAATGAAAAAATTGTGATGACCACCTTGAATGGTCTCCCTAAGTCATGGGACTCCTTCATTCAAGGGATTTGTACTAGAAGAAAGCTAATCACTTTCAGTAGGCTGTGGGAGGAATGCTCACAAGAAGAAGCTTGAATAGTAGCTCGAGAAGAAAAGATGGGAAATGAAGATCAATCTCTCACAGTACACACCAAGAAAATCAGAAAGACTATCACCATCCCAAAGGTAATCATTTTCACCAGAAAGATAACACTAAAAGATATAGCAGAGATCTATCTAAAATCAAATGCTATACATGTGGCAAGAGAGGAAACTTTACCAAAGAGTGTCCTAGAAACAAAGGTGGCTCTCACAAGAAGAAGGGCAAAAAAAGAAGACATCATGCCCACACTACAGAAGATGATGAACCTCCCAAAAAGAGAATGAAAGAAGAAAGTGAAGAATCTTCAAGTGATGAAGAATATGTTATGATTTCTCGCCTCATGGGAACTATCACACATGGAATAAATGATTGGCTCATAGATAGTGGGGCTTCCAAGCATATGATGGGATTCAAAGAATATTTTGTGAAACTATTCAAACATGAGTCACCCCACAAAGTGAAAATTGGGGATGACTACCAGTATCCCATAAAAGGTAGTGGTGAATCCTCCTATAAGCTATATTCTGGAAAGTATATGAAGAGGAAGGATGTCTTGTTTGTACCAGGACTAAAGAAGAATCTCCTCTCCATATCTGCATTGGATGCAAGAGGCATGAGGGTTTCATTTGTAGATGGCCAAGCCCTTATGTGTCCAAATGGAAAGACTTTATATGATGCAGTAGTGATTGGAGAGAAAGAGGGAGGATTATGCAAATTAAAGGGCCATCCAGAACAAGCTTTGGTCCATGAATCAGTAGAACCAAGTAAAAATTGGCATACAAGGCTTGCAGATGTGCACTACAGGGCACTACCACTTGCAAGAAAAGCTATTGAAGGTATTCTAGAAATATAGGAAAAACATGAAGGTATTTGCAAAGCATGTGGGAAAGGAAAGAACACAAATAAGACATTTCCAAGTAACGAGAACAAGCAAAAAGGAATCTTAGAAATCGTCCACTCCGATGTATGCGGTCCGATGTCATCCAGTTCATTAAGTGGGTATGTATATTATGTTTCTTTCATTGATGATTTCTCTAGGAAGACATGGATATATTTCTTGAAAAGGAAAGATGAAGTATTCAGTAAATTCAAGGAATTCAAAGCCTTTATCGAAAACCAAACAAAGAATAAAATCAAGACCTTTCTATCAGAGAATGGCGGAGAATTCACATCAGATGAATTCAAGGAACTATGCAGAGATTCAGGGATTAAGAGGGAGTTGACCAGTCCATATAATCCACAATAGAATGGGGTTGCAGAAAGGAAGAATAGAATGATTATGGAAGTAGCAAGGGAAATGCTTCATGATCAATATGTTCCCATGCATCTATGGGAAGAAGCTGCGAGGACAACTGTGTATGTAAAGAACCATACTCCTCTTAGAGTACTTGAGAACAAGACACCTGAAGAAGTCTTTTTCAAGAAGAAACTAGAAGTCAGTCATCTCAGAATATTTGGTTGTCCAGTGTACATACACATTCTGAAAGAAAAGAGGACAAAGCTATATCCTTCGGGAAATAAGGGTATATTTGTGGGATATAGTGAAAGCTCGAAGGCTTACAGAATATACTTCACGGGATTCAAGAAGATTGACATCAATAGGCATGTGCTACTTTGACGAAGACTCAGCTTACAACAAATACAGAAAAAGACCTAATGCAGAACTTGAAGAAATAGAAGAACCCAGGATCCAAGATAGAACTATGAACGAAGCAACTCCAGAAGAAGATCGAGAAATGGAAGAAGCCCATGAACCTGTAGATCCACCCGAGGAGAAGAATCCTTACAAAAGGAAACCTGCATGGGTACAAGAGGTTATCCAAGGTGCAGAAAGATATGGGGCTCCAAAATAAATGCATAGAGAAAGGAAGAGAAATAGGTCCTACTCCGGTTATGTATCCCTATTATGTGACATCATTGATAAAGAACCTTCCAACTATGAAGAAGCAACAGAAAATAAAGAATGGAAGTATGCTATGATCAAGGAGTACCAGTCGATCATGAAGAATGATGTCTGCGATGTTGTCTCAAGACCAGAGGGGAAGTCTGTTGTGACTTCCAAGTGGATCTACAAGATCAAACATGTTGCATATGGCAGCATAGATAAATATAAAGCAATATTTGTGACACGTGGATTCTCCCAGAAAGAAGGGATAGATTATAAGGAGATTTTTGCACCTGTAGCTAGATACACTTCCATCAGATCAATACTTTCTTTGGCTGCAGTAATAAAATGGAAGATACACCAGATGGATTTCAAGACTTCCTTGTTGAATGGTGTAATAGAAGAGGAAGTGTATGTGGAGTAGCCACTCAGTTTTGAGACACATTATAGGGAGTCTCATGTGTGCAAATTGAAGAAGGCCCTATACGGTTTGAAACAGGAACCTAAGACATGGTACGACAGAATTGACAGCTTCCTGACTGGCTTAGGGTTTACCAAGAGTAAAGCATATTCCAACCTTTACTACAAGGTTGAGGAAGGGAACCATGTGATACTCCTAATGTATGTATATGACCTGTTTGTAATAGTTTAGGGTGGGTTGATTTCTAACACAAAGAGGAAGCTTGCTGTCGTGTTCACACTTGGGTATGATGCACTACTTTATAGGCATGGAGGTGTGGAAAACTACAAAGGGAATCTCCCTGGGACAATGGAAGTATGCAGTAGAGATCATGAAGAGGTTCAGGATGATGGACTACAAGGCCATGACCACACCTATGCAATCGAACCTGAATCTATTGAGTGATGCTTCATCAGAGTCGGTGGATGCTATGATGTATCGTCAAATGATTGGGTCCTTGATGTACCTGACGAATACGAGACCAAACATTTGCTTTGCTGTGAACACATTGAGCTAGTTCCTGAAAAATCCGAGACATGTTCACTTGATTATTGCAAAGCATATTCTGAGGTACATGAAGGATACAGTTGATTATGGGCTCAAGTATGAGGTGAATCAGAAGATTAACCTAGAGGGTTATGTGGATTCAGATTGGGAAGGCAGTTCCATTGATAGGAAGAGCACTTCAGGGTGCTTCTTTAGTATGGGATCAGGTGTGATATCTTGGTTTAGTGGGAAGCATACCTACATGGCACTGAGTACAACCGAAGCAGAGGCATTGTAGTTGAGGAAGATACTATATGATTTGTCTGATCTCCAGTTGGATTCTACTTGTATATATTGTGACAACCAGAGTTGTGTGAAGTTGTCGGAGAACCCGATGTTCCATGACAAGTAGAAGCATATCGAGATCAAATATCACCATATCATGGAGATGATGCAGAGAGGAGTAGTGAAGCTCCAGTATTTTGTGATAAACAAGCAAATAGTTGATGTGGTTAACAAGCTATTAGACAGAGTGAAGATTGAGTACTTCAGGAAGAACCTTGGTGTTCTCTAGATCGAGGTTCCTTCCAAGAGGAAGTGATGAGTCTATGTGCCTTTCTGACATGGTGGTAGGATTGGTTCATCCCATGGTCAGATGTAAGTGATGTGCCTTTCTAACATGGTGGTAGGATTGGTTCCTCCCATGGTTATATATAAGTGTTGTTCCTTTCTGACATGGTGGTAGGATTGGTTTCTCCCATGGTCAAATGTAAGTGATGAGCCTTTCCCAGGATGGTAGTAGGCATGTCCTACCATTCCATGTTGATGTATATGTAACTTCGGAATGTATTTCACTTGTATTTCTTATATATTGTAACCCGATGTTTATTTCGGGATGTACTTGAGCCATGTCATGCCCTAATGTTCCTATCAGGAAGATATATAATTTAAACAAGTCATGTCAAATCATTGTGGGTAACCCTCCTATTGTCTAAGGGTTAAAGTCTTCGGAGTTCTGGGCCACTAGGGTTATTAGATTCTCCTAGTGAGTTCGGCCCTAGTAGGGTTTTAGTCATGTCGAGATTAGTATAAATAGAGAGTTGGACTCTCTATTTATCACACAACTCATACACACTCAAGTGTAGCACATAGTTGAGGAAGGAGAAGACACTGGGGCTAGATAAGAAGAAGGTTACTGCTGTAGAGAGATCTCTTACTGTTATGGGTTCCACTTTTGGTGTTGATTCTTTCTCAGAGGAAGTGGTGGGGTTTTCACCATTTATGGTTTCCCCGAGGATAAAAACTGTATTCATTGTCTCTTGTGTTTGATTGCTGTACTTGTTATTCTCTCAGTTAAAGATCATAATGTTATGATAGCTTAATGATAGAAAAACTAACATGGTATCAAAGCTAACCTGAGAAGAAGACACTATGTAGCTGCGGGAACATGGGCTTCCTAGTTTTTGGATCTTCCTCCATATATTTTCAGCAAAAGTAAGGTGGAACAACTCTCCTCCTTAGGGCGCATCTTTCTGTCGAAGCAGAATCCAATTATGAGGTTTTTCAGTTTTGGACTCAACACTGCTGCTGAAAATTAGGGATTTTCACAGAAGAGGAATTTTTCAATGAGCCCAGGACTGGATTGATCTCCTCCCCAAAATTGAAGTTAGGGATAAATTTCAAGGCATTTGGGTGGACAAAACTCCGGAAAAGAGAAACCCTAATTTACTACTGAACCAACACTATAGGATTTCAGCTCCAAATTCAAATCCAACATCTTGACCTAGTAAGATCTAAATATTTTGTATTTCCATTTGAGGTTCTCAGTCTAAGATGTCTCATCATACCAATCTTGATGAAAAGCTTGAGGGAGCTGATAAATTTCGAGCCTGGAAGTATAGGATCTCCCTGGTCCTGGAAGAAAATGAGTTGGACTCCTATATCAGTGAGGAGGTTCCAGTTCCAGAGGGAGATGAGGCTAAGGCCTTACATAAGAAGAAGATGGTTATGGCAAAGAGAATCATTGCTGATTCTATCAAGGATCACCTCATACCATAGGTGTCCTCCCTCAAGACACCGAAAGCTATGTTTGATGCCCTAACCAAGTTGTTTGAAGGGAAGAACATAAACAGGAAGATGACTCTGAGAAACCAATTGAAAAATGTAAAGATACAGAATGTTGAGACTATTCAGTCTTACTTTACAAGGGTCTCTCAGATCAAGGAGTAGTAGATGAAGAAGTGGAAAATGCAGAAATTGTGATGACCACCTTGAATGGTCTCCCTAGATCATGGGACTCTTTCATTCAAAGGATCTGTTCCAGAAAGAAGTTAGTCAAGTTCAGTATACTATAGGAAGAATGCTCTCAAGAAGAAGATCGGATAGCAGCTCAAGAAGAAAATATGGGAAGTGAAGATCAAGCTCTTACCACCCACACCAAGAAAACCAAAAGGGACCATCATCACTCTAAAGGTAAGCCTTATCACTCTAGAAGAGATTGGGCTACTGTTAGATGTTACACATGTGATGAGAAAGGTCACATATCCAAATTTTGTCCTAACAAAGGGAATTCAAAGAAGAAGAAGGAAATCAAGAGAAGACATCATGATCATGCTGTAGAGGATGATGAACCTTCCACAAAGAGAACCAGACAAGAAAGTGATTCTTCAAGTGATGAAGAATATGTGCTGATCTCTGCTCTTATGGGAACTATTTCACATGGAAGCAATGATTGGCTCATAGACGGTGGTGCTTCCAAGCACATGATGGAATTCAAATATTCATTTGTGAAGCTATCTAAACATGAGTCACCTCACAAGGTGAAACTTGGGGATGACTACCAGTATCCGATAAAAGGTAGTGGTGAATCCTCCTACATACTAGACTCTAGAAAGTATTTGAAGATGAAGAATGTATTATTTGTTCCAGGACTAAACAAGAACCTCCTCTCCATATCCGCATTGGATGCAAAAGGAATGAGGGTTGCTTTTGTAGATGGCCAAGTTCTTATGTCACCAAAGGGAAAGACTTTAGACAATGCAATAGTGATTGGGGAACAAGAAGGAGGACTATACAAACTGAAGGGCCAACCAGAACAAGCTTTGGTTCATGACTTATTAGAACCAAATGAACTTTGGCATAGAAGGCTTGCACATGTACAATACAGAGCACTACCACTTGCAAGTAAAGTTGTTGAAGGTCTTCCAGAAATTCAAGCAAAACATGAAGGGGTCTGCAAAGGATGTGCGAAAGGAAAGAATACAAAGAAGACATTTCCAAGTAGCAATAGCAAGGCAAAAGGAATCTTGGAAATCATCCACTCCGATGTATGCGGACCAATGTCATCAAATTCTCTAAGCGAGTATGCATACTATGTTTCTTTTAGTGATGACTTTTCTAGGAAGACATGGATTTACTTCATGAAGAATAAAGAAGAAGTATTTAGCAAGTTCAAGGAATTCAAAGCCATGATCGAGAACCACACTGAAAATAAGATCAAGAATTTTCAATCAGACAATGGAGGAGAATTCACTTCGAATGAGTTCAAGGAACTATGTAAAGACTCATGGATTAAGAGGGAGTTGTCCACTCCTTATAATCCACAACAGAATGGAATTGCAGAAAGGAAGAATAAAACTATTATGGAAGTTGAAAGAGCTATGCTTCATGATCTAGATATTCCTATGCATCTTTGGGAAGAAGTAGCCATAACAGCAGTGTATGAACCATACTCCACACAGAGTACTCGAGAACAAGACTCCTGAAGAAGTCTTCTCTGGTAAGAAACTAGAAGTCAGCCATCTCAGAATATTCGATTGTCCTGTGTACATACACATTCCAAGAGAGAAGAGAACAAAATTAGATCCTTCAAGAAAGAAGGGTATATTTGTGGGATACTCTGAAAGCTCGAAGGCTTACAGAATATACTTCCCAGGGTTCAAGAAGATTGATATCAGTAAGGATGTAACATTTGATGAAGATTCAGCCTACATCAAATCCAGAAAGAAACCTATTGAAGAACCTGAAGAAGTAGAAGCTCCCAGAACTCATGATACAATCATGAACGAAGAAACTCAAGAAGAAGATCAAGAATTTGAATAACCACAAAGACCTGTAGATCCACCTCAAGAGAAGAATCCTCACAAGAGGAAACCTACTTGGGTATGAGAGATTATCCAAGATGTGGAAAGATATGGGGTTCCAAAAGAGAATCTCAGAGAAAGAAAGAGGACCAGATCATGTTCTAGATATGTAGCATTGCTATGTGACTTCATTGATAAAGAACCTTCCAATTATGAAGAAGCATCTAAACGGAAAGAATGGAAGGATGCTATGATCGAAGAATATCAATTGATCATGAAGAATGATGTTTGGGAAGTTGTCCCAAGATCAGAAGGGAATTCAGTTGTAACTTCCAAGTGGATCTACAAGATTAAGCATGCTGCATACGGTAGCATAGACAAATATAAAGCAAGATACGGTTGCTCATGGCTTCTCACAGAAAGAAGGAATAGACTATGAAGAAACCTTTGCACCTGTAGCCAGATACACTTCCATCAGATCAGTACTTGCTCTGGCTGCAGTGATGAAATGGAAGATACACCAAATGGATTTCAGGACTACTTTCTTGAATGGTGTAGTAGAAGAGGAAGTGTATGTTGAGCATCCACTTGGTTTTGAGACACATGACAGGGAGTCTCATGTGTGCAGATTGAAGAAATCCCTGTACGGTTTGAAACAAGCACCCAGGACATGGTACGGAAGAATTGACAGCTTTCTATCTAGTTTGGGATTTACCAAGAGTAAAGTAGATTCCAACCTTTACTACAAGGTTGAATATCACAACCCAGTGATACTCCTTCTATATGTAGATGAACTATTTGTGACAAGTATGGATGGGTTGATTACTAATACGAAGAGAAAGATTGCTGCTGATTTCAAAATGAAGGACTTGGGTATGATGCATTATTTTCTAGGGATGGAGGTGTGGCAGACTACGGATGGAATATTTCTTGGACAAGGGAAGTATGCAGTAGAGATCCTAAAGAGATTTTGGATGATGGACTGCAAGGCATTAACCACACCTATGGCATAAAACCTGAAGCTATTGAGTGATGCTTCATCAAAGACAGTTGATGCCATGATGTATCGTCAAATGATTGGGTCCTTGATGTATTTGATGAACACAAGACCAGATATATTCTTTGCTGTGAACACCTTGAGCCAGTACTTGACATATCTGAGACATGTTCACTTGACTGCTACAAAGCATATTCTAAGGTACTTGAAGGGTATGGTTGATTATGGGCTCAAGTATAAGACTGATCAGAATATTAACCTGGAGGGTTATATTGATTCAAATTGGGCAGGTAGTGCCATCGATAGGAAGAGTACTTCAGGGTGTTTCTTCAGTATGGGATCAGGTATGATCTCATGTTTTAGCAGGAAGCAATCCTATGTGGCACTGAGTACAGCTGAAGCAGAGTATGTTGCAGCCTGTTCAGCTAGTTATGAGGCAGTATGGCTGAGGAAGCTACTGTCTGATTTATTTGATCTCCAGTTAAATGCTACTTGTATATACTGTGACAACCAGAGTTGTGTGAAGTTGTCAAAGAATCTAGTATTCCATGACAAGTCGAAGCATATCGAGATCAAATATCACTATATCAGGGATATGGTGCAGAGAGGAGTAGTGAAGCTCCAGTATGTTGTGATGGATGAACAAATGGCTGATGTGTTGACTAAGCCATTAGCTAGGGTGAAGTTTGAATACTTCAAGGAGAATCTTGGTGTTCTCTAGATTGAGATTCCTCCCAAGAGGAAGTGATATGTTCATGCTGAGCCCTTCTGACATGGTGAGAGGATTGGTTCCTTCCATGGTCAGATGTAAGTGTTGTGCCATTCTGACATGGTGAGAGGATTGGTTCCTTCCATTGTCAGATGTAAGTGTTGTGCCATTCTAACATGGTGAGAGGATTGGTTCCTTCCATGGTCAGATGTAAGTGTTGTGCCATTCTAACATGGTGAGAGGATTGGTTCCTTCCATGGTCAGATGTAAGTGCTGTGCCATTCTAACATGGTGAGAGGATTGGTTCCTTCCATGGTTAGATATAAGTGGTGTGCCCTTCTGACATGGTGAGAGGATTGGTTCCTTCCATTGTCAGATGTATGTATGGATTCCACACCCAACATGAAAAAGGGTTGGCTCTGTGAAGACACATCTAGTATGAAAAAGGACTAGCTTTGTGTGGATGCCACATCCAGTATGAAAAAGGACTGGCTCTGTGAAGACACATCTAGTATGAAAAAGGACTAGCTCTATGTGGATGCCACATCTAGTATGAAAAAGGACTGGCTCTTTGAAGACACATCTAGTATGAAAAAGGACTAGCTCTGTGCGGATGCCACACCCAGTATGAAAAAGGACTGGCTCTGTGAAGACTCATCTAGTATGAAAAAGGACTAGCTCTGAGTGGATCCCACACCCAGTATGAAAAAGGACTAGCTCTGAGTGGATCCCACACCCAGTATGAAAAAGGACTGGCTCTGTGAAGACTCATCTAGTATGAAAAAGGACTAGGACTAGCTCTGAGTGGATGCCACATCTAGTATGAAAAAGGACTAGCTCTATGTGATGATACATCCAGTATAAAAAAGGACTGGTTCTGTAGAGATTCCTATGACAAGAAGAATCAAGAGATAGCACCTGTGATGATGACCCAGTGATGATCCAGATCCAGTGATGATGATCCAGTAGTGACGATCCAGATCCAGTGATGATCCAAATCCAGTGATGATCCAGATCGAGAGATGATCCAGATCCGATGATGAAGATGACTTGAATATGAAGATGACTTGAATATGAATATGACTTGAAGATGAAGATGACTTGAAGATGATGAAGACTCAATGGTGATCCAGAAGATACAGAGAAGAAGACTTGTGCTGAAAATTGTGTCGAAAGAATACCTTCCTAGTTAAGAGGGAGTGTTGATGTATATGTAACTTTAGAATGTATTTCACTTGTATTTCTTATATATTGTAACCCGATGTTTATTCCGGGATGTACTTGAGTCATTTCATGCCCCGATGTTCCTATCGGGAAGATCTATAATGTAAACAAGTCATGTCAAGTCATTGTGGGTAACCCTCCTATTGTCTAAACGTTAAAGTCCCCAAAGTTCCGGGGCACTAGGGTTATTAGATTCTCCTAGTGAGGTCAGCCCTAGTATGGTTTTAGTCATGTCAAGATTAGTATAAATAGAGAGCTGGACTCTCTATTTATCACACAACTCTTACACACTCAAGTGTAGTGCATAGTTGAGGACGAAGAAGACACTGGGGCTAGATAAGAAGAAGGTTACTACTGTCAGAATATCTCTTACTGTTTTGGGTTCTACTTTTGGTGTTGATTCTTTCTTAGAGGAAGTTGCAGGGTTTTCACCATTTATGGCTTCGCCAAGGATAAACACTGTGTTCATTGTCTCTTGTGTTTGATTGTTGTACTTGTTATTCTCTCAGTTAAAGATCCTAATGTTATGCTAGCTTAATGATAGAAAAACTAACATTCCAGTGGATGTAAGTGTAGAGCCTTTCCCCGAATGGTAGTAGGTGTGTCCTATCATGTCGACAGATGTAAGTGTAGAGCCTTTCCCTGGATGGTAGTAGGTGTTTCCTACCATGCCAGTGGATGTAAGTGTTGGGGCCTTTCCCTAGATGGTAGCAGGTGTGTCCTACCATGCCAATGGATGTAAGTGTTGGGGCCTTTCCCTAGAAGGTAGCAAGTATGTCCTACCATGCTAGTGGATTTAAGTGTTGGAGCCTTTCCCAGATGGTAGTAGGTGTGTCCTATCATGCTGGTGTATGTAAGTGTTGGAGCCTTTCTCGGATGGTAGTAGGTGTGTTTTACCATGATGGTGGATATAAGTGCTTGATACTTTCTGGGATGGTGGTAGGTGTGTCCTACCATGCCAATAATATAAGCAATAAAGAATAATACCTACATGGAGGCTAGGCCTACAACCAACATGAGAAAGGGTTGGCTCTGTAGAACTTCCTATGATGAGTAGAATTGAGAGATAGCACCATTTTCTCAAGATAGCAAGAGCAGTGATGATGATAATGATCTAGTTTGATGATGATCTAGCTTTGATGATGATCCAATAATGATGATCAAGTGATGATGATGATCCATATTTGATGATGATCCTATGATGAAGACTTGTGTTGATGAACTGTGTCAAGAGAACACCTTCCTAGTTAAGAGGGAGTGTTGATGTATTTGTAAATTTGGAATGTATTCACTTGTACATCTTATGTATTGTATTTCATTGTACCCCAATGTTCCTCTCGGGGGAATCATTAATGTAATCAAGTCATGTAAAGTCATAGAGTTTAACCCTCCTTTGTTGATTAGGAGAAAAGTCCCCACAATTGAGGGGCACTAGGGTTATTAGACTCTCCTAGTGAAGTCAGCCCTGGTAAGTAATTGTCAAGTAGGAAACTAGTATAAATAGAGAGTGAGCCTCTCTATTTGGAACACACACTCACTCAACTATAGCGCATGATTGAGAGAAGAGAATCTCACACAAGTGAGAGAGAGAATATTTTCAGAGATCATCTTCCTTTCTTTGGGTTTTACTTTTGTCATTGGTGCTAATTCTATCTCTGAGGAAGTTGCGGGGTTTTCTCTTTTACAGTTTCCTCAAGTAAAACTCTTTGTGTCTCTTGTCTCTTATGATTACTGTTGTGCCTGTTATTCTCTTAGATAAGATCCTAAGATGAATGATATTGCTTAAATGATAAAAATCTAACGCATCCTCACTAATTAACTGCAAAAGAGCCATACTCCATCGCAACATTTTATTCAAAACATAAGAGTTAGAGTTTCTAACAAACCTACAAATATTAAACTAATTTCACACAAGTTTAATAATTTGATCTCCATAGATTCTTCTTTAAGTAAACCTATGTCAAACTTATTTAACTTAAATACTTATTTTGAAATAATTTTCTTTAACATCAAAATATCTATTTAATCTTTTAAGGAGGGATATCTATTATTCAACTTAGATATGTATAACATTATATGAAGAAACCATTCTTGATGATATGAAAACCCACATCATCATTCCATATTAATTACTTTCCATTACAGAAAAAGGACTTTCCTCTTAACATGTGATTATCAAGGAAACAAGTTACTTGACAAATCAATTCACATCCTCATAAAGTATGTGGTATATTTGATTCTTAATAAAATACCTTCAAACACACATTCCTCTTTACCATTAATGATTTATCAGACTTTCTTTTTAATCTTCTAAGTGTCTAAACAAGGCATAAGTATTCTTCCAAACTACATCATTATTAAGCGTGCTTTTCACTCGTTATTACTTAAACCCTCATGAAAGTAGGAAACACATAAAAATCATAATAAAACCCTTCATATGTATTCATACATGGGGCTTATCTTGGTTCTATGCTTCCACCATTCAATTATATAGGAACCATTTATGAATAGTTGTTACTAATCTTTTAACCATCATTAATTGGTGATAACACTTTATTATTATTCTATTTAATCTTGTGACATAACCAACCACATGCTTCAAAGTCTTAAAAAGGATTGTAAAGTAATAACTTGAATCAAATGCAGAAATAAAACAAATAAGAAACAAATACAAGAGAGACACCAATATATGTGGTTCACCCAAAAAATGGGCTACGTCCACAAAGAATTTGTCAGTCTCTTTATTATTTTATCGACAAAGGAAGGATTACAATCTACAACACATCTGTTGAGATTTTTCTTCTTCACTCTCCCACAACAACTCTCATACAATCATAGAGATATTTTAACAATTTAACTTAGGTTTCATAAATAACCATAAGTTTAACTTTGCTCTAACAACTAAATGACAATGGAGAATATACTTCTTATGACTAAAACAAGGGTCACAAGCAATATTTAATATCTATGACAATGCTAGCTCCCAAGCCAAGTTGTGGGTTGTTAACAATTATATAAATATTGAATAGGCTTGTTCTATTTCTAAAAACCAAGCCCGACCACAACTAAATAATTATTTGAATCTTTTAACTCTTAATTAACTAGAATTTGACTTTCAACATTCAACTTCTATTACACTAATATGAAGAGTAGACTTCCAAAATCTGTAAGTTTTTTCAATAATATAGGCTCCCTTCTCTTATTCCTCTAAACAAGAGATATACTTTGGCTCATGCACAAGTTAATAACCTCTAGTATTAACTAATAAACTCAACTTTCAATTGGGAATTTACTTTTTCCCATAACCAATGGAATATATATTTCTTTCCACCTAGTCAATATAGAATAGAGTGTATATAACACACAATATTAAAAACGGAAAGGTTAGGTTAAAGAGCACTGTAAAGATAAATCTTTCTCTTAAATTTTAATAACCTCTAGTATTAACTAATAAACTCAACTTTCAATTAGGAATTTACTTTTTCCCATAACCAATGGAATATATATTTCTTTCCACCTAGTTAATATAGAATAGAGTGTATATAACACAATATTAAAAACGAAAAGGTTAGGTTAAAGAGCACTGTAAAGATAAATCTTTCTCTTAAATTTAACCCTTTATTATTTAATATAACAATAATCAATTTTGGTCTTTTTTTTAATTATGGGAAGAGTTTATTACCCATAAGAAAAAGACAATAATAAATAGAAAAGAGGTGTGTGGGCTTTCTTTTAAAGGAAAAGTGGACTTCACGTAATTATTTGATAAATATTTCAAACTATATATTTCTTCTTTCCAATAATAATAATAGTAGTAGAAGAGCTCAGGGTTGGAATTTCAAATGGCAGACACCCGTCAAAATCGCCAATAACAATCAAAATCTAAAACGTTTTCTGTATTCTAAACTAAATTTTGACAATCTCCCTAAAATCTTAGCTGTATTTGATGGGTAAATTGACCCATGACGGGCATTTACCTGTCAAATTCCATCCCTGGAAGAGATATGTTCTTAATTTTTTATATTAAAAAGATTTGGCTAAACGTCAAACTCAACTCAAACTCTGGCAAACATGGAGTTCATCCTTCAATGCGACATCTAATTTTTTAATAAACAAACTCCCAATGACTTAAAACAAATTACAAGAAAAACATAGCTACAACAAAAACATATTTATAATGAATAGAGCATTGTCCATTACTCCCTAACAATACTATATCTTCGATTATAAAAAAAAACCTTATGCATGCTTCACTTATGGTTTCTATATCAATTTGGAATTTCAATTTTAGAATATCAAGTAAGATATCAAACATGGATTGTGGAAAGAAAAATAAAACATCAAAACAAAAGGATGCAATATCATATTTTCAAAAGCCTCAATCTAATAGTTCACATCCTATTCATGCTCGAATCTCTCTTGAGCAAGGTATCAATGAGAGATGCCAACACTTTTTGAGAATGCATCTGCAACCCAGACAATGGATGGTAGAATACATTCCTCTAGTGATCAAAGTGAAACAAATGCATTTCCATCTGAAATTGGTAGTTCAAATGTTAAATATTTTTCCTTGTAAGGGGACACAATGCATTCACGGAAAAGGAAAAAGGGCCAATGGGACATAAGAAGAAAAATCTAAGTTGATTGGGTCTCAAGATACCCATGTATTGAACCAATACCTCTAGTAAATGAGAATGACACCTCACAAGAAGTTAAATGCATTTCATGTAGTTGGAAACTTGGCAAGGTAGTGAAATTGCAGATGAAGTTAGACACAATCAAGAAGCATGTTGGGAAGTTGTATGATAAGAAAGCTGCAAATGATGAGAATAGATCTGTTTCCAGATGGAAATATATTAGCGAATGTCGACACCTTAAATTTGAAGTGGAATATAATAAATTATTACTAAATAAGAAAAAACTCAAGGAAAGTGGAGGAACCATCACATCTCAATTTGGAAAGATGATGGAAACAAATTTGTTATCAAAGACGATACAATTAAGCACTGTGTTTCACCTCATATCCAATGGTCGTCCTATGACAGACTATACAAAAATGAAGAAATATCTATCTTTTATTCAAGTGCCAAAATTTTCATCTTCTCATTGGTCTTTATCGAGTGGTTGGGAATGGGGAAAATATCTAGCTCGAGTAGAAAAGGACGATATGAAAGAGAAGATTGAAAATGCTACATTTTTGTCACTATCTTTGGATGAAGTTATGACTATTGATAATACTTCATGGATTTGCATGAGCATTTATATGTTCAATGACCATATCAGGCATTCCTATCTACTTGGAATTCATAAAATGACCAAAATTTCTACAACAGAAAATATTTATGAACTTGTTATTGATAGTTTGAAGGAAACTAGTGGTATAAAGCATTCCATTATTGTAAAAAAGTTAGTATGTGTTGGAGCATATGGAGCATCAGTAATGCAAGGACAAAGGAATGGCCTTTGTGCTAGACTACAACTCTTAGCTTCACCGTATAAGCTTAGTATTCATTGTATGGCTCATAGGATGAATCTTTCATTTAAAATAGTGAGCAAGTTTTCATTGGTTTCAAAGGTTGAATATATTGTATGTGAGGTTCATGCATACTTTTTTCGGATTCCCAAAGAATTTATAAAGTTTAAAATTTTTTCTGATGGTGTTACAAATGGAAAAAAACTATTAAAAGATGTTGATAAAATATGGATATCACCGAAGGGACCAACTGAAAGACTATTCAATGATATTCATCCTTGGTAGGGGTGATATATGAACATCGCTCAAGTGTAGACAAAGCTCAAACTCTTCTATTTATACTAACTGATATAGAGACATTATTAACATTGGATGGAATTCTTCCTATGCTTCATGAAATGAATAACCTCATGAAGATGGCTCAGAGTCACACAATGTATATTAATGAATAAGCAAGAGAAATAAAATTAACATCTCTTGTATTAGATAATTTGTATATTGTGGCAGAGTCTTTTACAGGTTTAGCATTTACAAATTGGAGTAAGATAATTAATATAGAAAATGGTGTTTTTTTTTAAGTTTGATGAAAAATGGATGCTATGCATGGAATTTTGTGGGAATATGGTTCCCTTTTATTATAATGATAAGATAGGAAGATCCACCAAATAGTGCCTCGTGTCAAGAGAACGATTTCACAATGTTGTAATTTCAGTGAGACGTAACTTGATAGAAATTGCAAAATCACTATCATCAGAGATAAGAGACCGATTTCCTCAAGATAAAATGTTGGAGGCCATGTCTATCATATACCCTCAATATTGGGACCATAGTCGAGGTTTAAAAACTGTAAAGGATGAATTTATAGAGAATGCAAGATTTTACATCACTACAACAAAAACTGGATTTAGCGTTGGATTTTAGTGTAATTTTTTCCTAATTGTGGTGAACAATCCGGCACTAAACCTAGAGCTATTGTACATTTTTGTAAAACGACGTCTATTGCATCTTTTTTTGTGTCCTTTTTAACATCCATTTTTGCGCACAATTTTTTACATCTTTTGTTACGCCTTTATTTGTGCCCAATTTTGCAACTTCTATTGCATCTTTTTTTGCGTCCTTTGTTACATCCTTGTTTGCACCCAATTTCCCTCTCAGTTTTGCATCCAACGTTGCATCTTAATTTGCCCCTAGTTTTTCATCGAGTCTTGCACCCAATTTCGCACCATGTTTTGCATAAAATTATGTGTCCAATTATGCATCTAACGTTGCATCTAGGTTTGCATCCAATTTTCAGCCCAATATTGTGTCTAGTTTTTGCATCCAATTTTACTTGTAATGTTGCAAACCCATTTGCATCTAATTTTGTATTTTGTTTTACGTCTTTTTTTGTATCCATGTTTGTGCCTAATGTTTCATCTCGTTTTAGGTCATATTTTGCATCTAGGTTTACACCTAGTGTTGCATCCTAGTTGATGTCTTTTTTTTCATCTATGTTTGAGCCCAATGTTGCACCTTGTGTTGCGCCTAGTTTTGTGCCCATGTTTGTATCTAATATTGCATCTAGTTTTGTGTCCAATTTTTCATTCAATATTACTTCTAGTTTTACATCCAATGCTTTGTCCCATCTTGCATCCAATATTGTGTCTCGTCTTAAGTTTTTGTTTGCGCCAAGCGTTGCTTCCAATTTTGCACCCGGCGTTACATTTGGTTGTATGTCCATCAATACACCATATTTCATGCTCCATTTAATATCCAATTTTACGTCTAGTTAGGAGTCCACTTTTGCATCTATTGTTCCGTCTAGTTTTGGACCTAGTATTGCATCTAGTTTTGAATCATTAATTGTGTCTAGTGTTTAGTCTCTTCTTGCATCCAATTTTTCATTTAGTGTGACATCCATTTTTGTGTCCACATTTGCGTCTAACATAAGGTCGACTTTTTCGTCCACTTTTGTGTTTGGTGTGACATCCAATTTTACATCCTGTTTTGCATTTAGTGTTACATCTAATATTGCATCCAATATTGCATCCATATTGCACTACTACATGTTTTACCTTTAGAAATACATTGCAATATCATTAGGGCATGGACGAATCGAACCACCAACTTCCTACTTGTAAAGCAGGTGCTCTTCCAGTGAGCTAACACCCTTTAAGAATTGGGAAGGGGAACAATATTAACAACAAAATATCCTAAACAATTATGCAATCTATTAAAGTGGTCTGCAAAAGGGTCTTAAAAAACAACATAATGTACTGATGCATACCTAAAAAACTAAACTTGATATGGACAAAGAATAATGGATGTGTTTAAGAAATAGTTGTAGAATCCAATTGAGGATGTGTGTTTCTACATAAATGTTGTTATTCATTGATGATGTGATTTTTTCCAGCAATGGGATGGTAAGAGAAGAACTCATCAATGGTAAACTAAAAGAAGATGCCTACTACCTGCATCATATATGATATAATGAATATTTTAAAAATGAACACCAACAAAGACAATTTATATTATGTGCATTATTTATAATCTCAAAATTAGTAAGATGTCAATTGGGAAAACCATCATACCAGTTTCCACAATTGATAAGGCCACAAGGACGTAGATGAAGTTGAGGGGTTTCTCATCTTACTAATGATTATTCCATCAAGAGATTCTGAAGGGGAATTCCATCACTTCATCAAGTTATTAATTATTGTCAATTTATTCTATAATAGAAACCACACGAAACAAGAAGAGTGCACTTAGGATGCCAGATTATCAACATTTACCACTATTAACTCTGCCTATAAAAGTTCTACTCACGATATTGTATTTAGTTTTCACTAGCATGTGACCCCATTTTCCTCACAACTCTATCTTTACCATTACTTACTTTTCATATATAGCGTTTTAATAATGGTGTAAATTTTTGGAAGCATGCACTAGCACACTCATGACACTCAAACTCATTGCTACCCTTCCATTTCAACATTTCCTATAATTTATGGTCGTGTGGACTTCAACCTTTGTTTCATTTTCATTTATAAACTACAAGAATGACACATATCATCCATACTAGGATTTAGAATACACCTTGTTTCTCTCAGTATGAAAAATGACAAAAAAAAACAGTTCATTCTTTCTATTACTCACGTTTTCTTTTTAGACACCCCACCCCACCTACTTTAATTGTTGTTGGAAGTTATTACTAAAAGTATCAAATTCCTAAACCATATGTTGGCATTCTCATTTATCCTTCTTTTTCTATCATTTGACTTGAATTTTTAACATTGCCATTAATAATTCCAAGATGTTCGAGTGATTCCAACCTCATTGAAATTAATATGAAGAAAGTAGAAATACATATCCCATTCAGAATTCAGCAGACCAGATAAGGCCCACAAAATGTCATACTTTTTACCATGTTAGAAAAGAGTCAAGTTCTTAGCTCCTTGTGCAAAATTTAGAAGAGTTTACAAATACCAAAACAAACTCTTAAATAGTACCATTGACAATTTCTCAATAATTAGGGGCCATTAATATAATTTCTTTCTTTCTTTGGCATATACTATTTGACATGTATAGCCAATATTTTGCATCTAAATAGTGAATGGTTCTCTTGGAAAAACACCAGTAAGGTCACAAATCATGACATCCAGATCTACCACATTCTATCCATATGCCTTTCTATGCTAAAACCTTGCCTAGAAGCCACTTTCAGAAGGAAAATTTAGTTGGAAAAATATAAACATAAGCCTTTCAGCTTATCACACATCAACTTTAATGCACCATAATCCAAAATAGGAATATTGTTGTTGTTATTTAACACAATATGGTCTAAGATGTCATATATCATTGAAATTTTGAAAGAACGTTGTTTACAATGAGCACATTACTATAGTTAAACATTATTTGACACAAATAATGTATTGACCTTCGGTTTTTCTAAACCAACATATTGCCCCTTGTATTTTATTACTTTCCTTGTGAAAGAGCTTATTCTAGTATTGTGATCTCTATGGAAGTATTTAGCATAACTATGATACATATGAGTAATTTCCTCATATTTGATTACACATTACACATGCTCATTCCAATTACATCACTGGGATTACTTAAACATAATAAATGGTATATTATTAATATGGATCTACTTAGCTTCATTGATACCAAGCTACCTATACTAATAAGATAGTGGCATAGTTCAAGCACATCATGTATTGTATTAAGTGTAATATCACATATTATAAACAAGTGGTTAAGCTAATATGTTACTGCTTATTTCACTAATCAAGCCTCATGTGCTAGAATTGATCCCATGCATATGAGTTACTTACACTATCATAAAAAGCATTGATTGATACATATAAGATATGATTTTCTAATATCAACCATGCATATGAGTTACTTACACTATCATAACAAGCATTGATTAATACATATAACATATGAGTTTCTAATATCAATTATTATGGAAAGAATTTATCATGTTCATTAACTTGCAAGCACCTATATTATGGGAATAGATTAGTATCACATAAACCAATAAGAATAGCCCACAAAAGTTATCATGAAAGCAAGAACATATGGTATTCCTTATCCTTAATTATGATGATAAAGCATGATAACCTAATCATTAGGTAAAGATAAGAATGTGTAATTATGATATTCCCATAATCAATACTATCACTACATGTTCCTACTTCTAACTATAACTATGATCCTAACTTTATTGTGTTGGTACATGTGTTCATATTCCTTGTAATCACCTTTCCTTCAGCTACATGTATTTGAATATTCAATAGAACCTGTTTGAAATCAATCAAGGGAGTTATACTAGTCATATATTAATAAAGTATAATCAATACTATCACTACATGTTCCTACTTTTAACTATAACTATGATCCTAAATTTATCGTGTTGGTACATGTGCTCATATTCCTTGTAATCACCTTTCCTTCAACTACATGTATTTGAATATTCAATAGAACCTGTTTGAAATCAATCAAGGGAGTTATACTAGTCATATATTAATAAAGTAAAAGGATCAACCCCTTGATTCAATCAATCAAGGGAGTATACTAGTCATATATTAATAAAGTTACTAGAGATATATTTAATAAAGTAAAAGGATCAAACCCCTGATTGGCAAGCGAATCAAGGGAGACACTTTTTTAAGGATTGAACCCTGGTGGCTGTAGGAACAAAGTTTCACCCATCTAGGTGATCTACCACATCATGGCAGTAATACTAGTAATATCAGAAATATTACCACATCCAGTATTCACCATACAGGGTAAACTAAGTCTCTATGTATCTTAGCTTCATGTTAGTTATTCCCATTGATTAGGACATCAAACCTTAAATATAAGTAGGTACTAATAGTGTTGATAAATAGAATGGGTTTAGTACTAAGTGATAATCATTCATAAGAGCTTATCTAAAATGCGTCATTACCCTTTTGCATCACTTTCCATGTTATGTTGAAACCAATGATCTAACTGTAATACTAGTTATACATGCTTATAGAGATATAAGTGTAATTGATCTACTTATCCTAACCCATCAGTCTAAGCAAATATGTAATCAAATATGATAAGTGGTATGTACACAAGCTAATCAACTGCAACACTGATGAGTGATAAAGCTTGGTGGTATAACTAAGCATATAAGTGAGTACAATAAACATGGATATTGCTATGAGTGTAATCAGTATAAGAAGATATACCTACAAGTGATAACAAGGTATTGGTTATGGGAATGCTTATGTGGTTTATAGTAAATACCAATATAGCTAATCAGTATTAGTTCCATGGTATTTTGACTACTAGATACTCTAAATACTGGTGGTTAATCATATATGAAACTTAAGTTATTTTAATATACTTGGTTGTCCAATGGGACCACTATAGACCAAAAACTTGATAGGAGGTGTGCTAATTGAATTGACTTTCCTTGAAGCTAAATTTGAAACATCTTGCTTCTTTGGAGAAGGCAGCATTGGTGCAGTCATGCTCTGTAGCTTTTGTTCTTCCATTTTTGGATCAATCAATTATTTAGTAGACATTTTAGCATATGCACTCCTCTCATCCTTGTCTCCAATCTGCCATTTATCCATATGCTTAGAGGAAATTAAATCTTCAAACCATGGATCCATCTGATTCTCCTCTACCCATTTAGCAGGTTCCGAAAAAAACCTTATAAAGGATTGATATGAATCTGAAGACACCACAGGTTTCTTACTACATCTTGTTTCTATTGCTTCTTTTTGGATCAATGTGTCTACTTTGACACATTCCTCATTTCCCTTAACTGACTTCTTGTCATTATCAAAGAATTTAGTATAAGATTTTTCATCCGCAGAAATATTGTATGCATCATTCTGTCCAGTCACACCAGTTGCCACTGGCTCCACTAAAGCAGTTGCAGTCTCAACACATGTAGACATAGCTTCCTGAGCCTGGTGACGTCGTTTAGAGGGAGGTAGGGAAGCTTCATCACTCAGTAGGCTACTTCTCAAACGATATTTATCAACAAGCAAGAAGATCATTTTAGTAAAACTCTACTGCTTATGAGTATTGGTTATCAATTATTAATGTATCTCTACTCTAATAAACAAGATGATCAATTTATTTTTGGAATGAATTTCTTTTAATCTATGTTTGTTGTTCATATTTTAAAAAAATTGCAGGTATATTTGGGAGAGTAGTATGTCAACAGTCACACTTTATCATATGTTACCTTTTTAGTGGAAGGTGAGTGACGTTATACAATAACACATTTAATTAGTTTATTGTAAATGGCATATCATTATATCTTTGAAAGGAGATAGCTACTCAAAGGAGGCTGAATTGGTTTCTATGGAAAAATTAAGATAAATCTACCCAGAAATATTGAATGAGTTATTATAGAATGTTTTTTTAATTTTTTACTGACAAATGCAAACAATATGGTGCTTAAATGCAGGTAGGCAATTTTATGCCCACGGGATTGCACTTCTGGCATCTTTAGATGAATTTCGTGCTATTTTTGATGGTGGCTACTGGGTATGAGTGTCATTTTGTTTTGGCATGGGATACAAGTGGTTATTTTAGATATGGCTTGTCTCTCTTTTTCTGATTCCTATAAAATTCAAGTGATATAATTTGATGTTATTGTAGACTGCATTGTCTACCCTAGAATTTGATATTGTCAAAACATGTTAAGTGCACTGTGGCTTCAAACAATAACTAGAAATTGTTTGGGGATAAATTTGTGAACCTTCAATGAGAAAAAGAGGAAAAAAATATTGAAATTCCAAATATAACGTAGGAAGTCTTTGAACTAATGATGAACTAATATTATGGTTTCTTCTATGTGTTGCTTATGGAAATAATGAAGGATTTATTCCTATTATAAAGAGTTCAAGCTGAATATGAAAGAAATGATGACATGTTATAACTCAAATATGTTTTATCCAAGAATGTTTGATGATTCTGATGGGTACTGGTGTCAGATTTATATACACTGGTACAATAGAGATGACAAGAGATATTGCACAAGACCTTTTGAGAGGTCATGATCATAATATTTTAGAAGGCCTCAAACATTTGTGTGAATATTCTATTGTACAGGTATTCTTTTATTTCATTGCGGTTTTTCCTTTTTGTTATGATATTGGACAACTTCAACACTGAGATCTATGTTTTCTGTTTAGGACCTTACTTTGGAGAATTTCGCAAGTATATATGATCCTGTTGATTCATATCATGCAACTTCTTTGGGTAATATGTGTGTTATGTACTTTCAGGATCACCATGAAAAGATGTCTAAAATGTACGGGTAAGGAAAACTTCTACATAACTGAATAATTACAATGAGAACCAGGAACTTTTCAGGATCTATCTAAATTTTTATAATCAATTTCCTGTGAAAATACCCTTCCCTTGTAGAATGGTTACTACCAAAGATACGTGATTACTTATTTAGAATATTAACGCTGCAACCTTATATGCCATCATTGTAAAGGAAGTCATGATCATTTTGATTGGATTTTGTGGATGGTCTCATCTTCCCAGAGAACTAGTGCAAAGAGAGGTATTTTGGAGGTGTTTCTCAGCATTGCCAAGATTGCTGCTAGTTATGTAGGATGCAACGATTTGTCAAGAGAAGTTGAAGTGAAATGATTGCAAGACATCAATTGACTGTACATTTTCAGATCTTTTCAAAATGATCTAGAATTTTGAAGTCAGAGATGAGCCATCAATTGATATTAGATGGTTTCTCAATTTAGTTGTGTATCTCATCTAAAATTTAGTTGTGTATCCCATCTAACACTTGCAACAACAAAAAAATTGTTAAAAGATGCTTTTGAAATTTCTACTTTGTTGTATTTCAACAGTGTCTAAATATCAGTCTACTCGTCAGGTTAAATTGCAAGTGCAAGTCCTAGGTGATTATGACATAAGAGTATGCACTTAACCAAATGAAAAATAGTTGTAATTACTGATTCATATTTTTAAGGGTCATCGTATTGATAAAAGCAGGTAGCTTGTGGGCCTGACAAATTTGGGCCAATTGTGTAATACTCTTGGAGTGTAGTGGGGGAGAATCTCTTTGCTAGGGAAATTGATTGTATGGCCATTTTCCAGAAATCAATCCTTGCGTTTTTAATTCGGATGATACCCTCACTCGTGCTTTCGGTTTTGAAACTAGGGCCTTTACCTTTTAGATTGTCTCTTAGACCTTCACTTCTACTTTTGGTTGTTCTGATTCAATAGGTTCAATTGGTAAAGATATCACCTTTACACCCATATTCATTGCTTCTCCGGATGTACATCGATATTCATTCTTTCTCATCTACCACCCACTTTATTCTGCCACTTCATTTGGGCAGACAGCAATATTCAATCTTTCTGGCTGGCAAGCAGGTTGGCAAGTGATATAGATCTTCTTCAATCCAGGCATACTAATACAGGTGGGATTGGCCATTGTCCATATCACGGGTGCATTCGTAGCCGTGCGGGGACAACTTTATGCCCAGCCAGCAGATGCATGCGTATTCACATACCCCATGATAGAGGTGCTTCCCGAGGTGTCAATATCTCTGCATCAACCTTTTCTGAGCTGGCCCGACTTGCTGTCTAGCGGGTTCGTCTTCTTTTAGGTTGGTAAATAGGTTGGTTGTTACACCATTGCTTGCTTGATGGGTTCTCATGCGAAGAGATGTCCATGAGATATATAAAGCCTTATTTATTGAGATGAGAGTCGTTGGTCAAAATCCTAAGAAAGGTTTTCGGTGAGGGAGAGGTCCTTTCAGGACTCGGACTGGTCTGGTTCACTGTAGTGAAATTTATGCAAGAAGTGAAATGGTCCTCCAAAATAAGATATGGGTAGGTTTTATCCGGATATGGAAAGATGGAAATAAGACAGAAGCAATTTCCACCTAAAAACACAAACTTGCATCCATTACTTGGGTTTAAACACAAATTTGCATCCAAGCATTTAAACACTAATATCTATTACAGGGTTTGATTTCTCGTGCAGGGGAGTCAGAGAATCTTCGTGCAGCAACTAGGTTTTGCAATTCTAGGATTAAGAAGGAAATATCATCACATATTGGGCAATCGAAAAAGATGCCTATAGCCATTGCAATAGGTGCAATGGAAATGAAACCCTCTGAAAAACTATAAACATTCACAAAAACCCTTAGACGAAAATAATCAGGTATTAAAACAAGGCACAAGAAGTATATAATTTGATGTGGCAAATGAAAATAACAACAACAACATACATGGCATACATCAAATAAGGGAAAACAAATGGGGATGAAAAATAGACTGGCGCACCTTAGCGGATCATGCCATAAATCCCTTGACCTTGCCAAGCACAAGATCTGGCGTACCTTAGCGGTCCATGCCGTAAATCCCTTGACCTTGGAGAGCACAAGATCTCCGAGCCTTCATTTTTTCCTCCTCGTCTTTTAACTGGTGCCATGTCATAAAACCCTGATGACAATGGCAAACATAAAAAATAGTGGAAATGCCTCATAACAATTAGCTACCTGTTAAATTATCGATTAATATTTTACAGTGGCAATATTTTCGTGGCTCCTTGGAAAATGGAGAAATGGGCTCACGATGGAATCCGCTGGCAGCAGGTTTCGACCTTGGCAGTAGGTTTCGACCTTTGTATCTGTGGCACTAATAATTAATCGAAAGCGAAAGAATAAAGAATAGAACATCCCAAATATTGGGATGGAGTTTAACAATTTTGAGGGTTCGCTCAATCTTGACAAAAATGAAACCACCACGTCCATGGCCATGGCCATTAATTACCTAATAAACTTGTTGTTCTTTTGTTTTTTATAATTTTAATTTGTATAATTAAATAGTATGTTTATATATTTAATTATATTAAATCATATAACATATCAATTATATATATTTATTTATATTAAATATTCTATCATATGAATTACAGTAATATATTTATATTAATTATATATTATTATTATATTTACATATTTTACCATTATTAAGGTGAAAGTAGTTTATATATCATAATGGTGTTTATAAAATATTTACATATTTTACAAATTATATTAAGTATTATATTTGCATTTATTACAAGTATACTATGGATGGACTATGAATGAATGGATTGTAACATATTTCCCTAAAATGAAACATGTTTTGTTGGGAGAAAGAAAATGGGAACAATTTCAATATTATGTTTCTCTTGTGGTTTGAATTTTGTACTTTGGTGGGGTGTTTTAAAATAATCCAACCTCTTATGTTTGCACTTCCTTATGGCACTAACTTTGGAATGGGGTGTTTTTGTTTGTGCTAAACTTTCTTTTAATGTTTTTTGTTTTCTTGTGGAGGATATGTCCCACTTTGACATAGCCAAAAGCATAAAAATGAGTGATAGACCAGTGTGATTTCCTTCTAGCGCTCTGACTGTGCATTAGTTTAGGTACAATGGAAGATAAAGCCCAAGTTGAGGTATTTACACCATCAAATTCGACCATACAAATAACTAACATTTCTTATAGTGCTAGGATAGAGCATTTGATAGAGTTTCGACCCCCTTACTAAGAGAATGGACAGAGGTTTCCTGGTTGTCGACCTACTGCTACCATTTCAATGGGGCTAATATTTCTTTCCCATTTGGTCATGCAATCCCAAAACCTATAATTCATTCAAATATCTAGATTCCATTCGATTCACGCAAAAGGTTCATGTGTGGGTCTATCGAAGGAGATTCCATTGATGAGTGTTTAAAATTAGTGTCTATGTATGGGCTAGCAGAGTAATCCAAGTGGCTCACTCAAAAGGGGACATTACACCTTGTGTCTTGGAAGAGAAGACACTGCAACCTTATTTATGTATGTACCCAATCTTTGATTACCAAGTCAAAAGGTTGTTAGAGTTTCCTCATGTAATAATGGAAGCATGGAGGAATGTTCATGTATGATAGGGTCAAACTAAGTGTTAATCTTGGAAAGTTTGTCTTTCCCATTTGGTCATGTAATCCCAAAACCTATAATTCATTCAAAGATCTAGATTCCATTCGATTCACATGAAAGATTTGTCATGTCCCCTCTCGTCAATATAGTGTGGTGGAGAGGATGCAACGCTATAACTGAGCATCTAGCCCCATGAACATAAGCAAAATGCATTGGAAGTAAAAGACACATACAGATGGATAATGTAAGAAAATACAGTGGAAGTAAATCTCTACTTGAACCTCTAGAAAGTATTCAATACATTCATAATAATTCTTAAAACAAATGCATTGCATTATTAATAAAAGAGAGTACTTATCTTGAAAATGAGCTGCCCCAAGCAACTAGCTATGCCGCTACAACGTTCCACCCAACCTTATGCCAGTTATGCTCATCAATCTCTCAACACAACTTCCACCCCCAAGCTTGGAATAATTTCCCTCCCTATTCCTTGTGAAAATAATGCCCCCATCTCTTGTTGCATTACATAACTAGTTGTAGGTATTTTATTAAATTGCATATTCACATGAAGTCTCAATTTATATTGTGTCTAGCTAGTACAAGAACCATAGGCACCAATTTTAATTGTCGATACATAAAATGCTAAATTGATGGCGGGGATTTGGCTTTGAGCTCCTCGTCATGATTTAATAATGATATCTACATAATTTACAATTTTAATGCTATAGGGTCAAAATCGGGATATTACAAGGTTCATGCGTGGGTCTATCGAAGGAGAGTTCATTGACGAGTGTTTAAAATTCCTATATGTGTATGCTGAGAAAATTCCTTGTTATATTTTTATCATTTAAGCTAGTATTATCTTAGGATCTTTAACTGAGAGAATAACAAGACCAACAATCAAACATAAGAGACAATGAACACAAAGTTTTTCCTCTGGGAAACCATAAAGGAGAAAACCCCACAACTTCCTCAGAGATAGAATCAGCACCAAAAGCAAAACGCCAAAAATAGTGAGATGATCTCCCGGTAGCAGTAGTCTCTCTCTCTCTCTCTCTCTTGTCCCAACAACTTCATCTCTCTCATTTATGCACTACAACTGAGTGTGAGTGAATGTATGTTAAATAGAGAGGCTCACTCTCTATTTCTACTAATTCCTGACTTGACAATAACTCACTAGGGCTGACTTCTCTAGGAGAGTCTAATAACCCTAGGGCCCTACAACTGCGGGGACTTTCACCCTTAATCAATAGGAGGTTTACCCACAATGAATTTACATGAATTATTTGCATTATTGAATCTCTCGATAGGAACATCGGGGCATGACATGACTCAACCACTTCCGGGAATAAACATCGGGGTACAATACATAAGATATACAAGTGAATACATTCCAAAGTTACAATTACATCAACACTCCCTCTTAACTAGGAAGGTATTCTCTTGACACAATTTATCAAAGCAAGTCTTCTTCTCTGCATCATCTGGGTCATCATCGGGTTCTCGTCATCTTCATATTCAAGTTATCTTCATATTCGAGTCATCTTCATCTGGATATGGATCATCACTTGATCTGGGTCATCATCACTAGATCTGTATCATCACTCAATATGGATCATCATCACTGGATCTGGATCATCACTGCTGGATCATCATTGGTCATCATCACGGGTGCTATCTCTTGATTCTTCTCATCACAGGAAGTTCTACGAAGACAGCCCTTTTTCATGCTAGTTGTAGGCCTAGCCTCCAAGTAGGTCTTCTTCTTCTTTAGCACTTATATCTTACCATGGGAGGAACACATCCTATCAACCATGTAGGAAAGGCACAACACTTATATCTTACCATGGGAGGAACACATCCTATCAACCATGTAAGAAAGGCCCAACACTTGTATATTACCATGGGAGGAACACATCCTATCAACCATGTAAGAAAGGCTCGAAACTTACATCTTACCATGAGAGGAACACATCCTATCAACCATGCAAGAAAGGCTCAGCACTTACATCTTACCATGGGAGGAACACATCCTATCAACCATGTAAGAATGGCTCTCAACCCCAGGCTGAGTGTCAGTCCTAGACTAAACCAAATTCCTGGTAACTGACCAGGTGCCTCCATTCTCTCAAAGAATGGCCTTTAGAACTTAGATCTGATCATGTGGGAGCCAATCCCACAATGATATGAAAATGGCTCAACACTCACATCTAACCATTGAAGGAACCAATCCTCTCACCATGACAAAATGGCTCAGCCCTTACATCTGACCATGGAAGGAACCAATCCTCTCACCATGTCAGAACGGCTCATGAACTCATCACTTCCCCTTGGAGGGAACCTCAATCTGGAGAACACCAAGATTCTCCCTGAAGTATTCAAACGTTACCCTCGCCAATGGCTTAGTCAACACATCAGCTATCTGATCGTCCGTCACAACATACTGGAGCTTTACTGATCCTCTCTACACCATATCCCTGATATAGTGATATTTGATCTCGATATGCTTCAACTTGTCATGGAACACCGGGTTCTCAGACAACTTCACACAACTCTGGTTGTCACAATATATACAAGTAGCATCCAACTGGAGATCAAATAAATCAGACAGTAGCTTCTTCAGCCATACTGCCTCACAACTAGCTAAACAAGTTGTGACATACTCTACTTCAGCTGTACTTAGTGCCACGCAAGACTGTTTCCTACTAAACCAAGAGATCACACCTGATACCATACTGAAGCAGCACCCTAAAGTTCTCTTCCTATCGATGACACTTCCTACCCAATCTGAATCAACATACCCTTCCAGGTTAATCTTCTGATTTTCCTCGTACTTGATCCCATAATCAACTATACCCCTCAGGTACCTCAGAATATGCTTTGCAGCAATCAAGTGAACATGTCTCAGATCTGTCAGGAACTGGCTCAAGGTGTTCACAGCCAAGCAAATATCTGGTCTCATATTAGTCAGGTACATCAAGAACCCAATCATCTGGCGATACATTGTGGCATCAACTGACTCGGATGAAGCATCACTCAATAGCTTCAGGTTCGATGCCATAGGTGTGGTCATGGCCTTACATTCCATCATCCTGAACCTCTTCAGGATCTCTACTGCATACTTCCCTTGTCCCAGGGAGATTCCATCCACATTCTGCCGCACCTCCATGCCTAGAAAGTAGTGCATCATATCCAAGTCTTTCATCTCAAACTCAGCAGCAAGTCTCCTTCTTGAGAGTTTAATGAGTCCCTATTTTCTATAAAGAACAAGTCATCGACATATAACAGGAGTATCACTGGTGTTCCACCTTCAACCTTGAAGGTTGGAATCCACTTTACTCTCAGTAAAGCCTAGAATCATCAGTAAGTTGTCCATCCTGTTGTACCATGTTGAACCTCGGGATCTTCTGTAGTCACTCCCTCTGAAGCGGAGCATCATTCTCCCTCTATCTTTCGTACTCTATGCATTGAAACATTCTGTACTGGAGTGACAAGTAGCTTTTTCTACTACTAATATTCTATGTATCCATATAGGATCATTGGATACCAAGATCCTCTATCTTGAACTTTTTCAAAATTTCTTCTCGCACCCATCTGTGAGCTTTTCATCCTCTATAGACTTTCATCTTCAACCTTGTAGAAAAGGTTCAAATATTCATCAAGCTCCTCATGTATGTGTTATCCCATGGGTGTCTTTTGAGCTCATACAAGGCCTTCTTTCATTTGCACACATGATTCTTCCTATCATGTGTCTCAACTCCCACTGGTTGCAAATGTCTCTCTGAATTCTATGCCTTCTTTTCATGAGAAGCCTCATGCTACGAATCTTTCCTTGTATCCCACAGTTTCCATCTACTGCATGATGGAACTACGAACTTCCCTTCACATATCGATACTGCATCCTATACATCATTCTTCTTGAATCAGTCTTCCCTTTCTTCTTGGTTACTTCTTCATAGCTGGAAGGTTCCACATCAATGATGTCACTGCATTCGTCATATTATTCTTCATCTTGAACTGTCGTCACTTGTTCTTCAGGACAAGTCTCATCCTTCTTTGCTTGTAGGTGATTTTACATGATCTTTCCTACAAGTCAAATGCATTATTTGTATGGTTAGAAACATCTCATAAGGTATATTCATAATGAAAAAAATTCTTTTGCATCAAGATATATGATTATGCAACTATTTTAGCCAATACAACATTCATCCATATCTCACGGAAACTTTCTAGATGCCTTCCATCTCTACCACGACAACATTGAGATTTTGCACCAATCCAATATGTTAGCAAAGAGGTTTCATTCTAGATAAGTAGAAATGGAGAGTTGTATAGCACCATGACATACTTACCCATCACATGCATATTAGTAGTATATTGTCATTAATGCAAACATTATATCATGCATAATACATCAACTGAATATAAACAAATGCATAACAAAAACAACATCATGAAATGACAATTGAATACTTATATTTATTTGTTTCGTGGGTAGACTCCTTCTTGAGCCTTCAGCTTCATCATCTTCTTCATTCATCATTTCTTATCCAAATGCTAAGATGGATAAGAGTTTCTTCAAGAGTTGATTCCTTCGTATTCCTCATCACTTGAGGGATCTTCTTTGGATGGTGAGAGCTTGATATTCAGTTGCTCCCATCTTCTCTTCTCTTATTATGAGTCGTGCTTCTTCTTCTTCCCAGAGTCTGCTGAAAGTAATCACTTCATTTTGGCAGACATTCCTCGCATGAATGAATCCCATGATCCTGGAAGGCCATTCAAGGTGGCTATCACCACTTCTGCATTCCCCACTTCTTCTTCTACTTCTACAAGTTGTTCTTTGATTTGAGAGACCCTCGTAAAGTATGACTGTATGGTCTCTGCATTCTGGATCTTCACATTCTTCAACTGTTTTCTCAAAGTCATATTCTGATTCATGTTCTTCCCTTCAAATATCTTGGTCAAGGAATCAAACATCTCTTTCGGTGTCTTTAGGGAAGACACTTGTGGTATAAGGTGATACGTGATTGAATCAACAATGATCTTCTTGGCCTTCACCAAGTTCTTCTGGTGTAAGGCTTTTAGCCTCATCTCTCTCTGGAACTCGAACCTCTCTACATATGTAGGTGTCCAATTCATTTTCTTCAGAGAGATCATATACTTCCATGTTTGGAAGTTTTCAACTTCAACAAGCTTATCATGAATCTGATGTGATAGATCACTTTGAAATGAGAACCTCAAATGAAAATAGCAAAAGATTAGATCTTATCGATTTGAGGTGTTCGACTTGGTTGCGGAGCTGGCTGATCTAGGGTTTGTCAGAGAAACCCTAATTTTCAAAAATTGGAATCTTTTAGATCTTATTGGCTAGAACGATATACCTCTTCAAGGTGATCTGTCCAATATACTCATTTTCTGAAAATAGTGGAGGGAATCTCCCGGAACAGGAAGCCCTAGTTTTCCAATTTTTTCTACAGAAATTCCTGATACTGTTTCTGCAGTATCTCCATAATTAATGTTCCTATATGTCTAAAACTTTGCACTGAGGTAGCCTCTCCTATCCATGTTCCAACGCCATAGTTTTCATCAGAATTTGTTTCACAAATTGCGATTTATGATCGGTTTCCCAAGGTGACCTGTTTCAGGACTGTTCAGAATAGTGAAGTTGTACAGGCTACCACACGTCACTGTTTCATCTTCGGGGTCTGAAAATTATACCACAGAAATTAAATTTCGTGCCATTTTTGGAACATCTTGATAAATTTCATTTGGAACTTGGTATCCTAAGATATAGCAATTCTCCCCAGGTGTCCTGTTTAGGGATGAATCCTAGAAGAGGCTGGAACCCTAACTTGGAGGAATCATATCTCCTAGAATATAGTGAATATGAGGCTAAAACTTGGAAAAAGTCTATATCAGGATTTTATCTTCGACCTGTGAAATTTTTGGCCCTTGAGACTTCTTCAATCCTGAGATATATCAAATTTACCAAAACTTATCAGTTTTAGTATTTAGGGTTTTTCCAGCTTGGGGTCAAACTAGGGTTTGACTTTCCCAGAGTTACACCCAACCAAAAATATCGACCCATGTCTCTAAACTTCAATTTTTATGAGAAGAAGAATCCTATGCCAGGATCACTCAAAAATTCCTCTTCTGAGAAAATCCCTAATTTCCCGCACCAAAAACTGAAAATGCTCGGAATCAAATTCTGCTTTGATAGAAAGATGTGCCCTTCAATGGAGAGTTATCCTAGCATCCTTTTTCTAATGGATTATGGAGAGAGTCCAAAAAACTAAGAATCCCTAGATTCTACAGCTGCACAATGTCTTCTTCTGAGGTTAGCTCTGATACCATGTTAGATTTTTATCATTCAAGCTAGCATTATCTTAGGATCTTTCACTGAGAGAATAACAAGCACAGCAATCAAACATAAGAGACAATGAAAAAAAAAATTCCTTGGGGAAGCCATAAAGGAGAAAACCCCGCAACTTCCTCAAAGATAGAATAAACACCAAAAGAAAAACCCCAACAATAGAAAGATGATCTCCCGACAGTAGTATTCTCTCTCTCTCTTGTCCCAGCAACTTCTTCTCTCTCGGTTATGTGCTACAACTGAGTGTGAGTGAATGTATGTTAAATAGAGAGGCTCACTCTCTATTTGTACTAATTCCTGACTTGACAATAACTCACTAGGGCCAACTTCTCTGGGAGATTCTAGTAACCCTAGGGCCCCACAACTATGGGGACTTTAACCCTTGATCAATAGGAGGGTTACCAACAATGACTTTACATGACTTGTTTACATCACAATGACTTTACATGACTTGATAGGAACATCAGGGCATGACATGACTAAACCACTTCCCGAAATAAAAATCAAGGTACAATACATAAGATATACAAGTGAATACATTCCGAAGTTACAATTACATCAACATTCCTAGTCATCATCGAGCCAACAAATCCATGTGTGATTTATATCACGTATTCCTCATCTTTCCAATATGTGTGTGTGTGTGTGTGTGTGTGTGTGTGTGTGTGTGCGCGTTGTCTCTAGTTTCAATAAAAAAAAAATTAAAGAACCAAATGATTTTCATGGCAATGATTGGAACCTATAATCATTTATGAATCAATGATGACCTAGGTAGGTAGGGAGGAAATAATGTTTACTTATTATATGTGGAAAGAAGGATCAAGGGAAAACTCAATAGGGTGATCTACAATTATAGATAGACTTAGGTTGAATCCAAATTTAGCCTTCATTGAGGGATGGCGTCGCCAATTAGTATGGTACCTATATCTAGAATTAAAGAATAACTCTCAAGAAAATCGTTTAGAATCCTCAATACCTCGAGAGAAAAGGACAAGGAAGAAAGAAACCATCAAGATGAAGGGGACTATTGGGGTAATGCTTCTATATATGACATTCACTACAAGTGTGTGTTTCACTATGGTAATGGTTCTACCTTCCTATATGTTTAGTATTAATTAGGTTGTTGTGACCAAACACAACATCCCTCCATTTTTATTCACAAAGGTTTCCTAAACCTTTAGTATAAATCAGGTTGTTGTGACCAAACACAACATCCCTCCATTTTTACTCACAAAGGTTTCCTAAATTGAGTGGTAAGGGAGATATTGTGGACTAAACTATAATCATGGGCTTAACTAGTCTTTGTCCTCACCTAAGTGTAGAGATGAACAAGTTGTGGGATTTCCATGTTATAAATTCCTTATAGTTCTTAATTGGAGAAGTGTCCCAAATGTTAGTGCTAAATTTTTTTGAAATCCATGTTGGGGTTTCAACAAACACTAAGTCGAAAAGCATGAAGATGATCTAATTAATAATTACCTTGGGTTTACTCCTTTGTTCTAGTATTGATTATGGGATGTTATCACTTGTACCTCATTTCATGCATGTTTTCTTATAACATATTATATTTCATGGATTCTTGACCATGTACCCTCGACTTGTATTTTGATTGTGTTTCAATGATAAGGTTGGTTTATGGGCTTGCTAAATATTGCATTGTGTTGACTATGACATAACACAATTTTCTTTCTCATTAACATGAATTCGTCAATACATTGGCATGGATAAGGATTTTCTTTCTTTAATTTGTAATGAACAAGGAAGCTCTTGGTTTGCATGAATCTCTTTCTTGAATCCTACTAGTACGGTTGGCACATCTAGCTAGGTCTATTACAATTGCAAATGCATCTGTTCTCTAGCTCAAAGGTGACCAAGTTCGATGGGTTTTGGTATCAAACCATGGATTACTGACCAATAAGCATCCGTGATGTGACAAACCTCAAAATGGCCACCATATCCAAAATACCAATTCTCGGGACTTTTGGGGGGGGGGGGGGGGGGGGGGGGGGGGAAAAACCCCCCCCCAAAAAAAAAAATTTTTTTTTTTTTTTGGGGGGGGGGGGTAAAAAAACCCGCCGCAAGCCAAAACTGCCCCAAAAGGGTATTTTGTTGCAGTGTATAGCAAAAAACATTTGATTAGTTTATGTATAAGCTCACCTTTAAAAAAAATATGATTCACTTAAACATATACATATATATAATCCATGTAGTATTCATATAGATCTTCAAATGGGATTTCAATTATATTATGTGATTCACAACTACCCTCCAAATCAAAATACTTTTGATTAACTATACAATAGGAAATGAAAACTAAGATGCCAAATCGAGGACACCTCATATTTTGATTTTGTTGTCATATCTATTCATCAAATCATCTTTATTCCACTTTAGCTGCATGTTTATATAATGTGCCTATTTTTGCACTTAGACATGAATCTAGAAAAAGTAGAATTTAAATGTAATTTATTTGGGATGTAAAAGTGGACGCAATTTGTGTCGATTTTACCATCATCATGATATAAACAACCTAGTTTTTCACCTATACAACCTAGCATAAGGAGAATATAAATGTAATTGATTTGGGGTGCTAAAGTGGAGACAATAAATGTTATTGATTTGATGATAATGGCATTCACAATTATGTGATTATATGATGATGATGATGACAATGTTGTTGTTGATGATGACAATGACAATGATGAAGATGATTATGATGATTACGATGAGATTAATGATGATGAAGTCGATAGCAATGACGATGAAGTTGACAATGATGCGATTATATGATAATGATGATGATGATGATAGTAATGACAACAATGACAATTACAATAACAATGAGAATGACATGAATGATGATGATGATGGTCCTTATAAGAAAGTGTTGGTAGAGGTAAATAAACCCAATTTCACTACAAGCTCCAATATTAAAAGGTACTCAATCATAGTTATAAGTTATGCATGCTTAAAATTGTAACCATATCCCACTTGTTATGCATGCTTTAAATGGTAAACATATCCCATATGCTTTAAATGATGATAATGATGAACTAGATGAAAATGATAGTGATGATGTTTTTTTATGATAATGATGATGGAAATGATGATGATGATCATCATCGTCGTCATCTTTGTCGTTGTCATCATGATTATCACAATAGTCATCATCATCGACATAATCATCATTCATGTCATCATCATCGTCATTGTCCTTGACATCATCAGCATCATGATTATTAACATTTTCATCAGTTATCCATCATTACCTTTGGCATAAGAAATAGTATCTACCCAAAATATGTGATTAGTGGAAAAGGGTCATGGGCGACACACACAATTTATTCATGACAAATAACAACTTATTTTTTAAATTAATCAACATCATCATTCTCATTGTATTCATCATCATTGTCATTGTCATCATCACCATCATCATCATTCATTTCATTGCCATCATAATCATCTGCAATGTCGTCATTTCCATTATCCTCATCATCATCATCATCATAATCTTCATTGTTCTCCTAATTATCAACAGCATTATCATCATCATCGTAACCATCCTCAATATCATAATCATTAACGTCATTGTCATCTTCAACATTTGGGTGTAAAACTGGATGCAAAAGTGGATAAAAACATCAATGCAAAAAAGGATGCAAACATGGATGCAACAAAAGTAGGCACAAAAGTGGGCGCATAATGGGGTGCACCAAAAATGGATGCAAAAGGTGATGCAAAAGTGGATGCAAAAAATGATGTAATCGTGGAAGAAAAACATGATGAAAAAAGTGTCACAAAAGTGGATGCAACAAAAGTAGATGCAAAACTAGATGCAAAAGTAGACGTAACACCCAATGCAAAACCTGATGCAAAAGTAGACGTAACACCCAATGCAAAACCTAATGCAAAAGTGGATGCAAAAATGGATGCATAAAGGGATGCAATAACTAATGTAAAATTGGATGCAAAAAAAGATGCAAACGTGGATGAAAAAGTTGAAGCAAAAGTGGGTTTAAAAGTAGGCGCAAAAATGGGTGTGAATTGGGATGTGACAAAAGTGGATGCAAAAGTGGATGCAATAGTAGATGCAAAAAAAGACATAAACATGGATGCAAAATGAGATGCAAAAAGGGATGAAAATGTGGGTGCAAAAGTGGATGAAAAAATGCATGCAAAAGTGGAAGCAAAAGTGGGTGAAACAAAACTAGATGCAAAACTAGACTCAAAACAGGATGTAAACTTTGATGCAAAACTTGGCGCATGAAGGGATGCAAAAAAAGAAGCAGAAGTGGATGTAAAAAAGGATGCAAAAGTGGATGAAAACATGTGTAAAAGTGGAGGCAAACACGGATGTAAAAGGTGGCGCAACAAGCATAGATGTACAAACTAGGCACAAAATTAGGTGCAAAACTAAGCTCGAAGCCTGTCGCAAAACTTGATGCAAAATCTAGCGCATAACCAAGTGCAAAACCCGGTGCAAATTACACCATAATTTGCGCCAGATTTAGAAAAATGACGCAAAAAATGCTTAAAATAGCACCAACCTATGAAATTGCTCCATTTTGTCCAAAAAATGAAGAAAAATACATTGAAAGATGGTCTAGACGCAAAAAAGGATGCAAAAAGAGACGCTAATCACAGGTTTTTGTTATAGTACATAGAGATTTTTGTCGAGAGGTCGAGATACAAGGATGACATATTCAAGCTATTATAGATTGAGAAAAAATGATAGATCAAGCTGAGTGCTTTGCTAGAACAATGTGGGACCAATTTTCTCCGTCGGATAGTAAAGAATATGGTGCAATTACAAGATTATGGACTATTGCTCAGTGGTAGAAAAATGCTACAACAAAGAATGCCAGAATATTTCAAAATATAGGATTTATGTCAAACAATGATTTTGGGTTCAGTGGAGGATGAGAGAATGTTTAGTGGACTGAAATTCTTGAAGTCAAAGTTGAGGAATAAGATTGATAAAAATGTGGATACATGCTTAAGATTAAATATTAACCAAAGTATGAGGTTGACAATTTTCCATATTAAAGAGCATTAGCTCTTTGGCAATCAGATCGTGAAAGAAGGAGAGAAAACAATATAACAAATTTATCTAATAAACTTGATGTGGAACATAATGTTTTGGATGATGATAATGACGGTTCATCTAGAGAAGGTTGTGTTCAGAATGTCGAAAATGAGGACTAGGGCTAGAATGTGAATTGGAAAATGAATTTCACCTAATAGTGTATATGATCTAATACACATTAATGACTATTGAGTCTTATTTTGGTCCAGGTATTCCATGTACCCTTGTTGGTGATCACTATATGTGAATTTGAGGTTGTGTTTTAGGTAAAAATAGATTCTACATTGTACTTTTTTGTTGTAACATTGAGGATTTGAGATACATTACCTTCATGCAGCTTATTTTAATATTGATGTTTTGATATTTATCTCTTACATTGTCTCTTTCTTCTATGTGACAAGAAATGATGCCATAATTTGAGAAAGTTAGGTATAGGAGCTATCTCTTCACATAGATAGTATCCTAACATTAAAGGATAAATAACTAATTTGACAAAACTTTTGCTAAGAAAGAACGGGCTCATTCAACTACATGAAACCATGTTGGTGTTTAACAGGAATATCTTGACAATTGTTTATGGTTTGTTTATTGCTTTTGTTTAAAGCATTTTGTCGATTTCTTAAGTTTGTGTGTATTTTGGTTAAATGTTGCGTTAGCCACTTGAATGCTTCTAGTTCTCATTTGATGCTTGATTTATCCATTTGTTGTAGCTTGAATCAAGATTGAAATTAGTCGATTTCCATTGATTCAAGGTTTGAGAAAAGATATTTTTATTACCTTTTAGTTGCATGAATTAATTGTCTTCACTTTTTCAAATCTTGATTCTTTTATGTTGATTGCATATTTTCTTTGTAAATACTTATCATTATTCAAAAAAATAAATGAGCTCTACATAGCTAAGCAAAGAGAAAAATGGTCTATGCACTAGATTCCTATGCATTGATAGTAGGATACCTATTGGCACGAGACCAACATTTGTCTAATGCAATAATCAATTGGCATAATTACAATGCATAATTGTATTAGCCTCCATGACCACAATTGGCTAGTGGAGGTAAAGATCGAGCATAATGTATGTTTCTATCAGTTTATCGGTTTGTCAAGATTCAGATCCCCACATGTCCATTGGACCATTAAGGGATGAGATAACAAGTGGAGTCCACACTTGCCCTGAATCTAGTCATTGCAGTTGTGTTTCACTGAGACCTTCCAGTTGTGACTCATGAGTCTACATGTTCTCTTGTTTATGATGTGATCCATGTTATTTGACTAATGTTGTTGTTCCCTATTTTTAAAATATTTTATAAATCAATGAAAGATTCGCCAAGTTTTTACAATATCTTATAACTTAGTAAAATATCCGCCAAGATTTTACAACATTATATAATAAAATCAAAGATTTGCCAATTTTTGTATATATACATAATATATTATTGATCAAATCACCTTCAAATTTTCCTATATATCGGAGAGATTCGCCCATTTTTTATACATATAAATCTAGGGGGGTTCTTATAATCATCCCTACTCGCAGGCCAAGTTGTGGGTTATTAACAATTATATAAATATTGAATAGGCTAGTTCTGCTTTTAAAAACCAAGCCTCGACCACAATTAAATAATTATTTGAATCTTTTAACTCTTAATTAACTAGAATTCAGCTTTCAACATTCAACTTCTATTATACTAATAATGAAGAATAAACTTCTGGGATCTGTAAGTTTTTTCAATAATATAAGCTCCCTTCTCTTAGTCTTGTAAACCATAAATATAGTTTAGCTCATGCACATTAAGTTAAGTATTAACCAATAAACTCAACTTTCAAAGTACATTCATTAAGACTTTATCTTTTCCCATAACCAATGGAATATATATTTCCTTCCACCTAGTTAATATAGAATAGAGTGTATATAACACACAATATTAAAAATGGAAGGGTTAGGTTAAAGAGCACTGTAAAGCTAAATCTTGCTCTAAAATTTTACCATTTATTATTTAATATAACAATACTCAATTTTGCTCTCTCTTAAATTATGGGAAGAATTTATTACCCATAAGCAAAAGACAATAATAAATAGAAAAGAGGTTGTGTGAGCTTTCTTTTAAAGAAAAAGTGGACCTCACTTAATTATTGGTCTCTCTTAAATTATGGGAAGAATTTATTACCCATAAGAAAAAGACAATAATAAATAGAAAAATGGTTGTGTGAGCTTTTTTTTTAAGAAAAAGTGGACCTCACTTAATTATTAGAGAAATACTTCAAACTATATATTTCGTCTTTTCATAAATATAATAATAATAGAAGAGTTATGTTCTTAACTTTTTTATATTAAAAAGATTTGGTTAAACATCAAACTCAACTCGTACTCTGGCCAACATGGGTTCATCCTTCAACGTGGCATTTAATTATGTCCCCAACAAGGGGATATATATGAATCGGTCAAGTGTATTAATCACGAGTAATTTGAAAAAATTTCTAGCTTAAACTAAGGTTTTTCTATGGTGAAAAGTAACTTTTATTTACTGATTTTTTTAGATTGTCATTGGTCCTATCAATGTGATGTTAGCTTGGATTCTCCTGTCCCCAAGACCCGATGGCCAAATGATGTCATCAATTATTTAAATGCATGTCAGTTATGTTTTTTAATGATGTTGCTTTGGTTTGTGGGGTAGCTTCTAGGAGGCATGGATGATCATTGAAGAATTCTTTCCACTCCCCATTACTACTTACACACAGTTGCTTGCATGCCTTTGTAGTAAGGTAGAATTGACATGTTGATTCCATGCCTTTGTAGTGAGATAAAATTGACATGTTGATTGCATGCCTTTGTAGTGAGGTAGAATTGACAGGTTGACATAAAGTCTATCTTGTTAATGATATGTGGTTCAGAAATTACATGCATCCTCTGTCCTTGATGCTTTGATATCAGAGAATGAATAATGGCTTTGGTCCTGCCTTTGGCAGGTATGTGAATCCTTTGGAGGCATGGAGTCTATAAATATTGATGTGAAAGATAAAAATATCATGATAGTGGAGCTACAGATGTAGCAGTATGGCTAGTCTCAACAAAAGTTCGTATTCACTGAATTGATAAACTTAAAACTGAACAAAGAACCAAAGAGGAACTTATGTAAAGAGATGTTTTGTCCAAAATATTTATGCTATGATATTAGTGCAAGAAGGTGTGACCTACCATTACACTTATTTCTAGAGTGACTAGATCCCTGACGCTTGCACTATCTCCTGAAATCAGCTTTAATAGTTCGGTGAATTTTTTTGTTTTAATTCTGACTTTACTGCACCTTCGCACTACTCCCATATATAAATGTTAACCTATACTACTAATGTGGACCTTTCAAATGCATTTATTTGACTCCATCACTCTCCTGAGTGACAAAAAATTGATTACATATAAAAAACCAAAAGAAACTATCTCCTGAAATCAGTTTAATAGTTCGCTGATTTTTTTTGTTTTAATTCAATAAATGTCTTTGCTTCATTTTAATTAGGTGCTTGTCTAATTTCCATGTCAACACTACTTTTCCTTCTATGAATATTCATAAGTTAGATTCCATTATCCATAAAGGTATTTACCTATATCGTTTAGTATATGTTTTGTGAAGATAAGCAGTTTAAATAGTGTTGTTTGAAAATGCAAGACTGGAGGGAGGACACAAATTTCATTCTTCTATGTATACATTATACATATTTTTTATTAGTTTTAATGACAGAGAAAAAGAGTTGAATCGTCCTTTCCAGTGTAGATGTCTCCGTAATTATAGAATTTTTGTTTTGATAATTAGAATGATTTTGATTTTAAGTTTGCAGGGCATTGATAAAGTCGCATCCACTTAGCTTATTTGTTGTTGATATTTCTTTGGTCCTTTGGATGCCCATGGATTCTGGTTTTTCATTTTTGGTTTGGTTTAAGTTTCAGCCTTTGTTTTTCGTTTTTCAGTGTGTTTGCATTGTTTGGTCGGTTGACCTTTTCTTTTTTGCTTTTCCCTGTGTGTTTTGGCCAGCCGATTATAATTCGCAATGCAGAAGATCCTAGAGCTGAAGATATATGGTCATGATTTCACATTGTTTAGCAGGTATGCTTTTGTGCTGTTATCTTCTCTATATATTTATCTTTTGTATTTATATATTTAGATATTGGACTAATACAAGCTGAAGATAGACGAGCAGGTATGCTTTTGTGTTTCGTATTTATGAAATTGACAAACATGTATTCTTTTGTGTTTTAATCTCTTTCTGGATATGTTGTATTTCCTTATTTAGATATCGAACTCAAGATAGAGTCTAGACAAGCACGTAAGCTTTAGTGTTTTGCATTTTTGTGCATTTTTGAAATGGATGAGCAGGTATGCTTTAGTGTTTTTTTTATTCTGTATACTTTGTGTTTCAGTCTTTTTAGGTAGTTTTTTGTTTGCATTGTTTGGCCAGCAGATTTTAATTCGCAGCGCAGAAGAACCTAGAGCATGAGACGGCCACGATTTCACATTTATGAAATGGACGAGCAGGTTTGCTATTGTGTTTTTATCGTGTTTCTCTCTTTTTCTAGAACTGCATTATTTTCTTATTTAGATACCCGCGCTAAAGACCTTCTGTATGCTGTTGTGTTTAGCATTAATGAAATGGACGAATAGGTATGCTTTTGTATTTATATGTTTATGTATTGTTTTTCTCTTTTTCATCATTTTTTTCGGGACGTTGGTTATCCATCATCTAGATTCTGAAGTACAATTTGGTTTTATTTCCTATTTCTTTGTTTTTGTTGTATCTTTCTTTTGTCGGGTTTTCCATTTCCATCTATATTTCCTCTAGATTTTGGTTTTTTTTTAAAGTATCTTTAGATAATCGTCAGGTAGATGATTGCTTAAATTGGTTATCAAATTTAATGCACTATTGGTTATCTATTTATTTACTGGATATTTAAGGGTTTAAGCCATTTCCTCATTCAAAATTCCTAGAAACTGTGGGGCTTTAGCCATTCAAATTGAAGAGAGTCAATCAAAAGCTCTCTCTGTTCATTGACATTGCTCTTAGTTGTTTGGTGGGTTGTGATTTGTGTAGTCTTGGTTATTTTGTTTTTAAAATATTGAAATAAACTTTCATTTTAGGGTTGCTTATCATTTTAAAAGAGTCTACGACGCTGTGATTCTTACTAGTTTATTTGTGTCTCTATCTTCACATGCAATGTTGCTCTCTGTCAGTGTTTAAATGGTTGCTGTGTTGAACTACGGAGATGTCGAAGAAGGAGGCGGCTAATTATAGCAGGCGTCGTTCGGCCTCTTTTTCATTCCTATGCTCTGGTACACATTTTTAATTTTGTATTTGTGTAAGGATAATCATGCCAGCATAGTTAGTTAATTTATTTAATAACTTATCAGTATAACCTATCATATTTAAATGATGGATGGCCTCGCGAGTCCTCCCCAAAACATAGAAGTAACTTGTTTAATTAGTTTTTAGTTTTGTTTTCATTTTGCGTGACTATAGTTAAAATAAATTATATTTTATCATATGGTTTCATGTTTCTTTAAATTGCTCACACAATAGCAAATCTGCTCTATAATCTTTTAGTGTGCACGAATCTCAGTTTTTCCACATGTATTCGTAAGTTTGCAATTGTTGCTAAGTTCCTAAACTTGGAGACATTTGATTTAAGTTATGAAACACACTTGACTATGTCCCAATAATTAAAGCTTAGAGTATTCCTATCCTTCAATTGCATATATCATTGTTTTAATCTGGTTTGTGTTGCTCTCTTTCTTTATTGGTTTGTTTTATTAATACACCCAGTTCATAAATCAATCTCAATTGCCACTCAATTCAACCTGCAATTAGATCCAATTCCACACTACTGTAATTGCACAATAAAGCGCCTTGAGTACATTCTTCATACCATCGATTCCTTCCTCAAGTAATAACTAGACTTCAAATTCATTTTTTCTACGACCAGTTCATTTTCATTATGCGTTGGTTTACTTGTGGATTACACAGTTAAACAAATAAGTTATATGCTATGAAATATTATTCATGTGTGGATTTGTAAAATGTTTCCTCTCTTACATCACCATTTCCATATCAATCCACTCTTCTTAACGATGGCTTAAAACTCTGTTGAATAACAGTAATATCATTATATTTCAGATTGTTCTTTTTGTGTGCATTTATAAAACTGTGGTTATAATCACATATTCTTTCCTTTCCACATATTCGTTTCTTCTCATATGTATGCATTTGGGTTTTTTGCCTTACATTATGTTATGTGTGTAAATTCTTTTTGTCTTATATGTGTGATCACCATGTCATCATATTCCCATATATATATTTTCCATATTTTTTTAGTTTTGTAAATTGTTATTTTGTCTCATAGGTCAACTATTATTTGGTTTGATGGTTAATATATCACATTGTTATGTTTCCTACATGGGATATATATAAATGGGTTATCCCATATTAATTTGGTTATAAAATTTATAAATTTTACCTACTCTTACAGTTTTGGGTCGTCAATGTATACTTCAAAACAATTATTTATATAATTTTTTTAAATAAATATAATTTGTTAGGTTTTTATTGGGCTAAATTGATGACCTCTATCTGGGGAATGCCTTCCCACTTTGAGGGTGAAGTGCGTTTCATCCATTTTAGCCCACCGAAGTGACAGGCCTTTTGTTTTTGGAGTTTCTCTTGCAAGATTGTTGTAAAGTCTCGTTTCTCAAGCAGGTTGCAGCTTTTTGACAACAAAGTTATGAGGCTGATTTCTCGAAGATTCTCCATAACAAAGTAATGATGCAAGACAGGTATTGATCGCAAGATAGCTATTATTATTAATCTTTATTAACCATATTATTCAAGAATGGTCTCGACCTAAAAGATCTTTGCATTAATGATTTTAGTGTTGGTGTCTCTTAATTATATGAGCTATAAATTAATGCAAAAATTCTGTATATTTGAATCAAACAGTTTTGATCGACTAATAGTTTACCTGTTCCAAACTTCATTGGAAGGAGTACAAATAATTATCACTAAATATTTTTATATGCTTTACTTCATCTATCAATTCAACTTCGTAACATTTCAGCCACCTTGTTCCTATTGAGAATATGATAACTATGAAAGCATAAGTAAATCAATTATATGTCACAATGTTATATATCAATTTGTAATTGAATTTTGAGATTTATTTACATAAAAATTACATTATTTAATTCTAAATCATTTCAATGAAATAGTTAAAAAATTATTATTAAAATTTTGATGAGAAATATTCAAAATTATATTTTTTATAAATAATTGTTATTAAACTTTTATAAAGGAAAAAACTCTTTGACTTATCATTGTATTTTCAAATTAAACCATTTTATTTTTATGACGCCATTTTTCTGTGCATGTGCTACATTTGGATGCTTAATTTGCCAATTTAATCCACATAGGAGCATGAGGGAGAGCTTCTTTCAAGGGCATTTTTCTGAATAGCGAGGGATCCTCTTAGCAACTTGTAATAGCACATTATTTGGCATATTTCAGTGTTTTCACCTCCCACATGAGCTATCCTATCCCTCTATTCATATAAGCGTGCTTCTAATCACCTGTAGCATGCTATTTTATTCTTTGCAATGTTATCAACAACCATCTAGATGAGTCTACTTTCAATTTTTTTGTTATAGACCTATTACTTTCTTCTCAGTATGGTATTGACTTCTTCTATAGACCATTCAATTGGATAAACTTGATCACAACATAGAGAAACCTCCTCATGCTTTGGGAACTTAGATTATGCTCTAGCCACGAATAAACTTTTGCACTTCCCGGAAGAGCGAGAGAGGATTGTAAACCCATCCGCGTGATCATATGACCACCGACAAGATGAGAACAAGGGCATGGAACCTGCAGCCGTGGACATCAAAGAAACACCCAAGGAGTACGTGTTCTACGCTCACGTTCATGGTCTAACCAATTTCGATATCCACGTAAGTGACAATAATTGAAATTATCTCCAATGAGTTGGATTTTTCATGTAGGTTTTATGTGTAATGACAAGAAAGACGATTTTTTGGGGGTTTTAAAGGTGTATGTGGAGGAGAAGAAGAGGCAAGAGGAACCGTGAAGGGGTTAAGGATGTAGCCTTCCAATATTATTAGGTGGAGAATAGAAATTAAATTTTTTTGGGGAAAAGTAGAAATTAATTTTTTTTAGAGAATAGAAATTCAAAATTATGCAATATTTTTTTTCATTTCAAAGTGCATAAATGTATACGAGTAACTCATTTTTTTTACATTATTTGTATTTGAAGGAATATAAAATAATGTTTATGGATAATTTCATATGAAAGAAATAAAAAAATATTTAAATTGAGGAAGTCAATATAATAAAAAATTGTCTCATTCTTATATGTTATTGGGAAAAACACTCACCCTTAACACATGTTTATTAAGGTTTGTCATATTATAATATTTATGATTCGATGCTATGTAAATGTTTTTTTTCCATATTATGGTATGTTTTACCTCAATCTATCAACAACTTAACAACTTTGATAGTAACATAAGGAAAATTATATATGCTATTAGAAACTATCATAAGCAACTATCCTAAGTAATTATATATGCTATTAGAATAAGTAATTATATTACAATCATGGTAAATGGTACAAGTAACTATCTAACATTGAAATGACGTGTTATTCGATTTACTTTATTATTTTGACACATAATTTTCTTTTACATTTATGTAGTTGTCATCTAAAGAATCCATAAAGAAAATATTAGGTATTGAAATATATAAAAGATNATTGCCACCACGTGGCTCTTGTTTTTTAATAAATCAACTCTCAATGACTTACAACAAATTTAAAAAAACATAGCTGCAACAAAAGAATCTTTATAATAAAGAGAGCATTGCCCATTACTCTCTCACAATACTATATCTTCGATTATTATAAATAAAAAAACCAACCCTCAACTAACAAAAACTTAACTCAACTAGCACCTACTTTGGCTATGCCTTCAACCTACGATATGATTAACTTAATTGAACAATATCTGGCCATTATGATTAACTTAATAGAACAATAGCTAGCCATTGGGAGTTCTCTTTGTTTCAGTAAAATAAAGAAAGGCATATTTATAAGTTTAGCAGCTTCATTCTCCTTATTAGTTCCTGCCTTCCGGCTACAAGGACTCTATGAATCGGCTTGCCGTCGTTTTCATTACTATGCACAGAAACCAAAACCAAATTCAAAAATTTAACCTAAGTTACAAAGTTCCATTCAAAAATAATATTCTCTCATCCAATTAGATTTTTGGACCTCTTATTAGGCCTCTTGCCAAGACGCATTAATGAGCATACTATGTCAAACATCATTTTCTCCTAAAATTAAATGAAATAGAATGCCTAATATTTTTGCAAGTGGATTAATGTTGAGCTTTAGACTACCATTAATTCATAACATAAGATGTCTAAGGATTCAATCTATGACTGACCATTCCAACATATGCCGCCACGGCCACCGCCTTCACCAACCACCTTATGTCTTTCACCTAGTTCTTTCTAGATGAAAAAAGATGCATCACTTTCTTCCTTTCTTTTGCAGCACAACTAAGGGAACATAGAGGCCTCTCTTCTAGTAAGAAGCTTCTAGTTCCCTCGTGCAATTGATGAATAGATTTGTTTGGAATGGTTATCTAGTTAATTTCTTTAATTTCTCTAGCTTTTATTTAGAAGCTAAGCTAAAGTCTTACTGTGCAAATTCACATTACCAAAAAATTCTAGGTCTTTTACAACTTTCATAGGTAAGTGATTATGAATATTGCAATAAAAATTACTGAATTGTTGCATCCCTTACAAGAAAAAAAAATTAAACTACTTACAAATGAATTAGAACAACCGGGCTTCATGCTACTAACCACCGCCTCCTGCTATGAACCGGTATTTCCATTATCATTTCACCTGTATCGATTCATCTTTGTATGCTTCTATGAATTAATCATTACAACCTATTCCATCGCCACCACCTTCACCCTTAGCCACTACCACCACCTTCCCCTTCCATTGATTTCTTTATATATGAACAAAGATATAACCATTGTGTGTGGAACAGCAACAATTTCCTCAGCACCACTTTCTTCTTTTCTTGTGCACCAATACTGGAACATATAGGCATCTCTTTCCCTTAGAGCCACCAGAACAGAAAGAGATATCTTCCCCTACGAGCCTAATTAACTTGACAGTTTCTCATATTTCATTTTATCAAAATAAGCTGAATTCTTCTACCAGCGCCTCTCCCTCCTACGGCTCTTTAGTGGTCGAGTACAATAATGTTCTATTCCAGTTTCCTACATTCTTAAATTATATTTTCTGATTTGGGACTCAAGAGCTCAAAAACATTGAGACTCCGATCTGAAACACCTTTCGAGCAGAGACCTATCGGATTAGGGTGGCCGAACTCGTTTATAAGAGATTCAATGCCTGATTATCAATCAAGTGAAATGTTGTTGGGTTCATTAAACACCTATTGAAAATCTATTTACAAACCCCTAAATTTGTTGTTGTTATTTCATAGACTCTTCAAAAACAAAATTGAATCATATCAGAAAATAACTCTAGAAACAATGGATTCAAAATAACAAATCATATAAATTGTGTTTCTACTTGTGCATCAAAATTGTCTTCAAACACAGTGATTTACCTCCTTGACATTATGATAATATTTCCTGCAACCATTTATGCAATAGTAAGTCCAGACAAGCATATCCACAACCTCTCCAATATCTCAATGTTGACAAAGTGACGTGTTCTCTAGTGGTCAAATGAAATGAACTTCTTTATTTCATGCATTGTACGACCATCCTTAACTCGCATCCTAGAATTGATCCTGCATTCGAAACATCTATTCTGCACAGAATTCTTCTTAAAAAACTTCACTAGTTAGTCTAAAGACAAAAGAATGCAAAGCTAAAGAATAGACACTGTTGAGAACCACCGTTTGAACTCTATGAACCACCCATAAGATCAACAACAACAACATTGCTTACCATTTCATGGGTGTGACGTATATAAACATTGCTTACCATTTATTTCTGCAACTGGATGTTATGGGTAGCATGTTGTTTTGGAAACCTCAGTTTTATACGTGTTCCCAAGAGTATATAGACTTTGGTTGTGACGAGTGGACCTTGATCTTGTTGATATTAGAAACTAATTCTTCTCTCGCCGCGTAGGGTATTTTATTTTCTTTACAAGTAAGGACGGGCTCTCAGGTCAGGTGGTTTTAAGGTAACAAGCGCTTTTTCCTCATCCAAGGAAATGAAAGTCGCAGGAGAAACTGCATATGGTGGTTGAGGGGCTCTAAAATGGTTTTACTGAAGGGAGAATATGGGAAAGGCGTCCTATCAATAGAATCATAACAATTTAGATGTGTCCCAGTGTGTCTCAGAAGAGAGGCCCCTAAATCCTATCTGTCTCTTCATCTCCTGCTCGATGTACACCAGACCGGGCTTGACATCCAATGGTTGGATTCTCCAGATCTAAGTATACAATAATCCTTGTTTGATAATGCCAACACCAACCACAATTAACATGTATATCATATGCAATATCATTAGGCTATGCTAGCAAATGTTTTTATTCTATAGTTTTATATTTCTTTACCTCCCTGATAGTAATTGCAGAAGTAGTGCTACACCCATATTCCAAAGTACAAAAGGAATGTAATATATTTAAGATATCAACATAGATGTTAGTTCAACAATCTTCTCATAACACCTATTCAACAATCTTATCATAAAACCTACCTAGCGATCTTAAAAGAGAGACAATTGAATACCTATATGTTTTTGTTCACTAAAATTGATAGATGGACGAAATCATCCAAACTAGTGCCTAATCAAAAGAAAGTGTTTCTCAGCTATATCCCATCCCCCATCCTAATTTAGAAGTGTAAAAGGGTGGCTGAAAGGGCGAGTTTAATCAGTGTTTATCTTCTAAATAGAGAATTGATTGGAGAGAAGAGCATCACGTTATAATTGTTACCAAGGTGGATGAACTATAGTTACTGAACCAATAGAATAAGAAATAGTCTTTAAATTGGCTTCTAACACCTTCCCGAGTAAACCTTAAATCTGCTTCTAATTACATCTTCTGGAGTAAACCTTAAATCTAGTGTGTTATATAGCTCGACGACAAAACTGTCTAGAGAGACGGTAGACGACACATCGCCAATCAAAGCTCTAGCTAGAAGGCATCTTTTCAATTCATATCAAAGCCTGTCAAACTCAATCATCGGAACATGGCTTATAAGTGGGCTAGGTTCACAGAAGGAGGAAAACATTTGTCAACAAAATCTTTTGTTTAGCCTTCATATGTTTTTGTTTGCGAGAATCCTCCGACTGTCATGTTTATTATTGCATCATGATAACCTGAAAGACAACTAAAATATCTAGGAGAAACCTTGGCATCCGTAAGCTCAAAATATTAAGTGTTGGTTTTTCTATGCATGACCTCCAAGCATGTCCACATTTGAAAAGGAAGTCAGCATCACTAAGCCCAAAATATTAAGTCTTGGTGCATGGCATGCAAGCGTGTCCACATTTGCACAGGAGGTAGTTCACTTGATTTTTATTATTATTACACAACCACATTGACATAAGTCTCGTGCATTTTTATTCTTTTCCACTCGATATATGTTTATCTGCACCTTCTTATGGTTATTATAACTTTGATTAAAAGTCTTCGGAGATTTCATATTGAAATTTCACATGATATTTATGGCAACATAATATTTAATTCCATAAAGACATGATCTGGAAGGTTCATTCCTATCCCATCTCTAGGAAGGTTCTGCTAAGTGTAACATAGACAATGGGAAGGTTCTGCTAAGTGTAACATAGACAAATAGTTGTTCGCAATCGTGGCACAAATGTTTCATGTTTAATTTTTTCATGGTAACGTGTCTACAATATAATAATACTACAACAAGAGCTAAAGAAGAATTTTTAAGCTAAACTAGAAGCTGACAACAATGGCTAATGAACTAGAGGAACCACCAACTCTTGAAAGAATGGTATCTTAAGAGGTGTTGTACGCATATGAATGCATATTTAACCTGAAGCGAAATATAGGGGTTGGTGCAGTTGACAAAGTTCCAAATATTGTACATTAATGGTTGCTATGAGTTAGAAGAGATGTCCGGTGTTGAGAATTTGCAGGTGGTTGATATCTCTAGATATCCCAAATTGTAGTGGAGAGAAAAAAAGTGGAGGCACTGCTAGAGCGATTGAAGGAAGGCCTACTCATGGGAAAAATACACTGCTTGTAAACTGTGACAAGCAACTGTCACAACCAAATGTGACCAACTTTTACAAGAAACTATCACAATCATATGTGGCCAGAGTGGCCATAGCTATGGTCTTGTTCCTCAAATTTGTCATTGCTTCACTAGTGATATATGGTATGTCATTAATCTTCAAAGATATTGTGTAAATAAAATGTTATTAACGCGTTTTCTGCGATATTCCATTGGGAATTTCTGATACTATTAGATTTTTGATCCAAGTATTCTAAGAACTTCCTGATCGCCTTTGTGAAATCATCATGATCGCCCAAATGAAATTATCATCTGCTATTGTATTTTCTTCGGCCCCTTCTGCCACCACGAGGTTGTGTTCGAGCACAATGATGGAGTCAAGGAAGAAGGAAAAATCAGTTTGTGTGTAGCAACCGATGAGCAGAGGCATCAAGTGCTGGAAGGAGGAGGGGCATGGAAGCGCCAGTCCAAGTTGGGGGCCACACACTCATTTTTCCTTCAAAGGTTCTTTCAACCGCTTAACTAAGTTGCAAGCCTTCTTTATGCGATCAAGTTAAGCAAATATAATTCATGAGAGAAGAATCCAAGTCAAGCAACCGAGAACCAGATACTTGATAAGTGGCATTCCTCTGTTCGCTTTCAATGGAGTCTTTTTACGTGGAATGAGGCCCAAGCCATAGTTGCAAGAGCATGGTCCCTTCCGCAAGAGGAGAACGACTAGACTCAGATAATTAGCAAATCTAGGTAAGTTTGTCTTTTAAATATTTTCCACTGCCCCTACTGAAAGAGCGAGAGCAACTAGTGTCCCCAATTAAGGAACAAAATAAGTATTATAGTGTAAAATAATAAAGCTATAATTGTTTTGTTGTGCAGATGACGTATCCATGGAAATATTAATGGGTCATCTCAACTGCATTTACAACATGACTGACAGCTAGATAAGTTGCACCATTGTAAAATGTGTACAATGGATGATATGCGAAGGGGAGTGCAATAAGCACCCCGCAGCGCAGCAATAAATGTTGTGGCTGCGGGGCACATCAACGGTTGGATTTAATCATCCAACAGTTGATGTGCCCCGCAGCCATAGCATTCATCCAACTGTTGATGTGCCACGGAGCCGCAACCACAACATTTATTGTTGCGTTGCAAGGTGCTTATTGCTCTCCGAAGGGAATGTGTGAATGTCAGTGAAAGCATTGACAAATGAGTAGAAACCAACAAAGATCATTCACCCTAATTCGATACTTTATTGTGGATTACGGTTAACCGAATTTCGTAGTAAAAGATCGAATCAGACCATTGAACTTCTTTCACACCCATACACTAATTACTCTATTTCAATATGCTGAAACTCATTACAATTTTCAAATGCTTAATTATTATTTCACACATAATTTTGAAATGCTTAATGTGAGAGGCTTTCACCTCGGTTACTTAATTTTGAAATGCATAATGCGAGAGGATTATATTGAATACGTCTCTTTTTGAATGGTTGCTTATATAATAATAAAATTATTAT